>VXAL01013158.1:176694-211852 GCA_013399475.1 Chauna torquata | reverse complement strand
AGCGGGAGGTGGGGACGGGAGGAGGAGGAGGCGGCGGAGGGAGGCGGTCGGTCGGTCGGTCGGTGCCGGGACCCCGGGGAGGTGCCGGGACCCCGGGGCGGTGGCGGAGAGCGGGGCCGCGTCGCCCCGAGCTGGCCCTCCGGGACAGCGCCTGCTCTTGGGGCCCCCGAGCCCAGGGAGGGGAAAGAGCCCCCCGTAGCTAATTGTCGTCGTTAATTACAGTGAGGAGCGTTTTCCAGAGCGTAGGCGAAGAGCAGGTCGCCCCACGAAGGCCCGCGGGCGGTCGCAGCCGGGCGCTGGAGGCGAGCCGGGGAAGTGACTCAGATGTCGGGGTGACCGGGCCCCTCGCCGAGCGTGAGGCGAAAGCCGGGCGTTGAGGGTGTAGGTGGTGTCTTCGGTCGCGTTCGTCGCCTTTGCCTCTCCATAGGAAGCGTCCCTCTGCTGCGAAACCTTTTGGGCGCCCACACTGTGGCCATACAGACCCGTGTCGGAGGGCGGACGAAGCAAGGGAACGCAGGTAAATGGCGTGCCAACGCCAGAGCCCATTTTCTCTAGTTGGGCACATCAAAGTTGGAGGCGGCCTTCTTTTGGGGCGAGTTCAAAGAGAAGGAATATGGGCATTGCGTGAGGGAAAGACAGAGCGTGCCTTCAAAAAGGAAAAAAAAAAATTAGAAACCAGGGGTGGAGAGGGGCGTAGGTCTTTGTGTGCTCGCCTGTGGGGTAGATAGCACAGAGGGAAAATGGTGCTGGAAAGAAAAGTGGCATAGAGCTGCTGGGAGGTACCTGTGAGGGACCTTGCAGCGAGCAGCTGTGGAGGTGTGGGGTGGGACAACAGGTTTTTATTCAAACTTGTTTCTACTGCAGCCTGGACTGAAAAAGCTCCTTCTTTCATGCAGGACTGAAAAAGCCCGTTCATGCTCAGAGAACAAGAAGCGCAGAAGGAGCCTCCGCAGTAGAGCAACGGGTTCTGATAGCAAACGGGCTCCAGAGTAAATGAGTAATCGGGAGCAGGCACACACACACGCACAGAAGGGCAGAGTGAAAGGGAGAAGAAATAAAAAAGCCTCTTAAAATAGAACTTTAATGGGGTGCCTTTCTTAGGAGAAAAGTCACGTGGTGCCTTTGAAAGGCTTTGGCACTTTGGCTTCTTTGATATGGGTGCCTTTAACTGTTTTGCTCATTACTCCTCTCTCCTGAAAAAGACAGACGGATCAGTGAAGGAGGACTGTGCCCTCCCGTCTCCCATTGCCTGAGTTAAACATTCTGTATGTTCCCCAGCTCCCATTACAGGCCAGGGCCTCGCCACCCTCACCTCAGGTATCGTTTCCCTCCCTTCTCAAAAGGGAGCGTAACTGAGAAACCGCGTTCTGTGAGTGGCCTGCCCAGGGTCACTACTGGGAGGAACAGCATCTCCTGGGGGCTCCCCCACTGCTTGTGCAGCAAACCGCAGCTTCCCTGAGGCCCTGCTTCCTTTGCAGAATAAATTTGTTACATCTGGGTTCCTTACCATCCTGTGTACAAGAGATTTTCCCTGATACTCAGAGTATCCATACAGGTAATTCAGAAGGATCATTAGCAAGTTAACCATGAGCCTGTGTTTCCCCCACAGGGCCAAAACCCACGATCTGCAGCAGTGACCTTTTGTCTAACAAATGTGAAGCTCATAAGGGGATTCAGAAGCCATGGAGGAACAGGGTGAAGAATGCAGGTTGTTACCGGATCACAGGTGCATATTAAGAAGACTCACACAGTAAGTCTTGCATTACGTTTGCCACCCCTATAGGATATTTAGGCGCCTAATACCCATCCGAAAAGAAGCCCCTTTCTCCAAACCAGCTCTACCTCTGCATCTTTATTTTGTGCCTTTTCACTTGTCACTAAGACTTTTTAACTGAGGAGGTTTTTTTCCTCCTGTCACCCTCGTACCTTCCCATCTTCCTTGATCCTCTCCCGGGGCATGGAGCGAACAGTTACACTGGAGGAACGTGTATTGGGTTTGTAACGCCGTGTTTTGCACATGCACATAACATCAGCTACTCTGATTTAAAAATAACAATTCTAGTTCAAGAGGCTCCCTGCCGTATTTGGGAATGCAGGAGGAGATGTAAACATCAAACAGCTGCCTGCAAAACAAGTGCCAGGCCTTCAGCAGAGTGCATGGTCCCTATAGAGACAAAAGCCGTATTTCTTTCTTCACCAACAGGGCACATTGATCTGGGCTAAGACCCCTTTGTGCCCCGACTTCTAGTGTGGCAGGCTCTTGCTCAGAGGCTGGAGAGCACAAAGGCACAGAAACAGCAAGAGAATATTGCAGATACCGGGTTAGACCCTCATCAGAGTCGATTAAAGTCAGTAAGAAGCTTACAAGGAAAAGTTGGAGTTATGCTACAAGAAAATACACCGTACAGAAGAAGAGAAATGTACAGTGTCATTGTGAGTCAGATGTTTCACAGATACTTGAGAGCAAACCAATAGACAAGATAAACCTCGCTTCAGAGTTTCAAGAAAGAAAGATTTAATTGAATTCAGAGGACGTTCTTGGTCAAAGATTCATCAGGGAGGGAATGAAACTGGAGAAGTCAGAACGTTTGTAGTCAAAAGCACATCAGTGTGAAATAAACGCGCCCCCTTTAATGAACAAGAGACTAGAATATAGTTCATGGTGCATATTGGAGCATCCAGCTAAACAAAGTCCTTATGCATTCCACAGGTAGGTTTGTAGACCAGACAGATTTTTTTCCAAACACATATGAAATGGGACAAGGGCAACTTTGGCCAGAAAATAGCTTTCTTGAATTATTTGGAACAACTGGGAATTATTTGACAACTGTTTGCATTATTTATAGCACAAACGCGGCTTTTAAAGCCATGTATCCTGGGACTGGGTTTTCTGGCAGGACTGAATTCCGCAGCCAGAAGCGTCAAGTGTCTCGAAATGAGTATAGCAAGGCTTGGGAGCAGCCGCAGGACACAGCAGGTTTAAGCCAGGACCTGACACCCTGATTACACAAACCACGCATTTTCAGAGGAAATCAGTCCCCAGCTTGGCAGCCGACGTCTGGGGCAGCCTGAGTTTTGTTGGGGACTCGCAGCGTAAAATTCTGGAGTAGAGTGGCTACTGTTAACCCACACAGGAGTTTATTTCACACGGAAACGTTCCGTTTTGTGACAACTGTGGCTGAGGAAGGAGGAAATTGGGGAGTAGCCCCGGCAGGCTGGCAGTGACTTGCGCGGTGTATTTCCCCAGCGCCTCTTTGTGCCTTGTTTCTATTTTTACCACGTTTAAGGGTAAGATCTGTACCACACAATTCAGGTTTTCGGCTGCCGTCAGCTTAAACCACAATGGGGCTTTGCCCGCCTGCGTCACCCAGTTTCCCCTGGCAGCCACCGACTCGGGGAGCGCCCCACGGCAAAGCGGGTGCCGTCGTGCCGGCGGTGCTGGGCCTGGCAGGATTTGGGCAGGGCGACGGGCACGCAGGGCCACGCGAGACCCCTCCACGCTGGGCGTCCAAACTCTCCCTTCACGAAGGCGCTCGCACCACCCTGCCCACTGAAGGCGTCCGGGGGCGGTTTTGTTTGCCGGGGCCTTTGCACCAAGCCCGGGCAGCGCCGCTTTCCCCGGCCACCAGGTACAGCCCGGGGGGGGGGAACCCGGCAGCGGGGGGAACGGTGGGCGCCGGCTGCGGTGCGCGGGGGGGACGGCGATGCGGTAACACCGCCGGTGCAGGAAGCGCGCGCGGCGCCGCCCGCAGCCGGAACCTTTCCTCTGCGCTGCGGCGGCCGCGCAAGATGGCGGCAGCCGGCGGTCTCTGCCTGTGGCGAGGTGAAGGGGCTCGGCCGCCGCTTGGGCCCGGCCTCAAGGACCGGGACCGGGCTGGGGGAGGCGTGGGGGGCTCCCCTGGACCTTCTCTGCCTCCAGCCGGCCGCTTTCCCGCTGGCCCTCGCCCCCCGGGGATGAGGGGTGCCCGAGAGGGCGGCGCGGCCTGCGGGGACGGGCGCCTGTCTGAGGCGGTGTTTGCGTTTCCCCCGCAGCGCTGGTCCCGTGTCGCCGATGGGTCTTCCCCGGGCTCCACCAGCGCCTCGCCGCCGCCTCGCTGAGCGCCGCGCAGCCCGCTCGCCTCTACGCTGCGGCCGCCAAGTGAGTGAGTGGCCTCCCCCCCAACCCCGAAGCGGGTCTCGGTTTGCGGGTTTGAAATGTCCCGCTGCCGGCGGGTGCGCGGTGGTTTCGGTGCGTGCGGTGTTGCTCCGACAGCCGAGCTGGCCTCGGTGGCCTCCCGCGGGCAGCGGGCTCCCAGGGAAACGGTCCGGAGAGAGAAGATCTAACCGGGACTCGCAGGGAGGGGTTTCTGTTACATTTGAAGTAACGGGGAAAAACTTATTCGGTGTTTTTATTGTGTGCTTTTGAAAAGTATGGCTGGATTACAGCTAAAGGAATTGTGTTAGCGTGAAAGCTGCTGAGCTTATGGAGTTGGTTTTAAACCATTCCTCTTATTGCCTCAGGTTATAATAAAACCACAGAACATCCCAAGTTGGAAGGGACCCACAAGGATCTTGGAGTCCAACTCCTGGCTCCGCACAGGACCACCCAAAAATCAGACCAATTGTCTGAGAGCATTGTCCAAACACTTCCTGAATTCTGGCAGGCTCGGTGCCGTGACCACTGCCCTGGGGAGCCTGTTCCAGTGCCCGACCACCCTCCCAGTGAAGAACCTTTTCCTAACACCCAGTCTGAGCCTCCTCGATGCAGCTTCATACCGTTCCCTCGGGTCCTGTCACTGTCACCAGAGAGAAGAGATCAGCACCTGCCCCTTGTGAGGAAGCCGTAGGCCACCGTGAGGTCACCCCTCAGTCTCCTCTTTTTCTAAGCTGAACAATCCAAGTGACCTCAGCTGGTCCTCATATGTCTTGCTCTCTAGACACTTACATTGTTTATTTTGATGTTTCTTAAAGTCTGATAGTACTGCGTAACTGGGAGAAGAAAAAAATGAGCTCTGTGTGCAGAACAGCAGAGCATACTGTACACTAAGAGCATTGAAGTATGGTTAACTTTTTCACTTTTCGCTTTATTTTTAGTAGAGGAATGGAGTGTCCTTCTCTCTCTCTAATATTTTTTTTCCTTGATTTGAGAGCCTGTTAAATAGATAGCAGAGTAAAGATTGGGGCTTGCATTTGTTAACTGCACTGGAAGTTGGATTTTTGTCTTGGCCAACTGAGACAAGTAATTGGGGTGAATTTAAGGATGTTACTTGCTCTTATGTGTAGAGCCTACCGTGGTAACTCGTCATTCATTAGGTGACACAGGACAGTGTCTACTTCTTTCTCTTGGAACAGGTGCCAAACTCTTCCCTTGATGATTTAACAATGTTTTATTTTGTTTATTTATTTATTTTGTCTCAGAAATGCAAAAAGAGGTTCACAAAAGGCCAAGCAGGAAGAAACAAAGAAGAAAAAAGGAACTACCAGGCGGCCACTGATGAGCAAGCCAGTGGATGATGTGTACTTGACGTGGTATTACAAGCGGCCATCCTATAACGTAGAAGAGGCTGTGGGTATGCTAAAGAAATTTCAGGAGCTGGACTTCACATATCCAAAACAGCATGTATATATTAATGTGTTCCTAGATATGGCACTGCAGAAGAAGGTGAGTTGGAAGTGGATAGGTATCTTGATTTTTCTTTTTTTTTTTTTTTTTTAACATAGAGGCTGTGTTTTAAGTGTGGAATAGATGTTGCTGTTGGCCTTCTCACCTGTCTTTTCAGCTGCTGTGTTTAATTGTCAGAATACTGTCTGCTTTTGCAGGTGGCTTTATGCCTTTGTTGTGTGTATGCTTACTAAATATGGCTCAAATTCTTGGGCTGAAGATAAGCACCTTCAAGATTTTTGAAGATGGGCTATTATGTGACTGACATTCAGGTCCAGGCAGAACTGATCAAACTAAACTTTACATTTGTTTGGGCTTTCCACGTAAAGGTGTGTTAACCAAAAGCATGCCTGTGTTTTGCTCTGGAATGATTATTGTAGGCAGAAGTGTAGACTAGCTTCTACCCATCTCTGTCCCCCGCCATGTTTTTATTTTTGTTTTTCAGTCATGCTCCTTGAAAGTATGCTATTGCTTGCTTGCTTATGATGTTTTTGTGGGTACTGTTGGAGTGAGGATGCTTATGCATACACTGCTCTTCTTTCTTACCAAGAGGCAGTGAAAGGAAAGCGTGTACCCTTTTTTTGAAGAACCTTATTTCATCATTTATTTCCCTGGGACCCTTGGGGTTCATGCATGAGCCCTGTTACTTTCCTGCATGCCAAAGAGCTGTTGGTCTCCTCAGCAATTACTGGAAGATAGTTTTACTTCCCTTGACCACATTGGTACCAGCTCCTAGTCGGTATGACAGACTGGACTTGAATTCAGAGCTGAAAGACTTGCTCTGTTACCTTGATAAAGTGCAAGTGAGCCAGGATTCCTGTTAAGTTGCTGTAAGACCATCATTTTTAGAGGAGTGCCTTGCTGCTATCTGATTTCCTGGCTTGGATTAATTACATGTTAAGTGGAAATGTCAATGTGAGCGTTCTTCGTGACACTAAAAGTGGATGGTGTCCTTACAAGTCTTTAGAAGATGCAGGTTAAGAAATAAGAAAGCAACAGGGACAAATTTTTGCTAAATGACATTTCTTGCTCTCTGTTTCCAAGGAGGTCGTTAGGAGTTTAGTCTGAGCGTTGTCTCGGTGGAGTATTTTAGCTTCTGTAGCTAGTCTTCACTTTTGTCAGTTCAAAGGCATCTAGCCCAGTGTAGGCTTTCCCTGAAACTCCTCCTGCTTCTGCCATAGCTAGAAAACAGTTTGGCATCTTTATTTCTTTGTGCATGTAACTAAATGTCCCTTTGGTATACCAGGGGTCCCTTAGAGCTAAGTAAGTTTATGCTTAAAGAAACACAGACCTCTTGTTCCTGTTCTCAGTAGCAATTTGGTATTCTTAAGCCTTGGTGAGAGACACGTTTCTTGCTGATGTTTTGCATTGGCTGCTAAATCAGTGACATAATTTAGATAAGCTGTGACTACAGCACCTCAGTGCGTGTTACTGATGGCACCTGAGTATGGCAGGAGTTCCACATGTGGGAGTTGCTCACCCCAGCCCCTTTCTTTTGGGCAAACTGCAGCACAAATGAATCGTGTGTTTTAAGCTGGTGAAGTTGAGATTTACTGCCCTATAACAGACACATAAAAGCAGTCAGAATCTATGCATTGCGCTTGTTTGTTAGGATTGTTTATTATATGCAAGTATATTGCAGCTAAACGTGCTTTTGTCAAAGCTGGTTGCGTTGCTCCGTGCGTTTGTGTGGGGCAAAATTATTTAGTATAACTTGCTCTGAAGTCATGATTTCTTTTTTGTTTCAATATTTTCCTTTCTTTTTAGAAAAAAGTGGATCAGCTTGCAAGCACTGTTCTTCTTCCATATCGCTTTACAGATGAAATGAATAAGGTCTTGGTTTTCACAGAGGTGAGTGAGCATGAGTTAGTTATATATTATGAACCTAGCGTGCTCTTACACGGGATCTAGTTGTGTTGTATGTACTGTACCTTGTATTGGGAAGGCTCTAAACGCTTTATAGGATTCTCAAGCCTGTTGAGGATTCATCTTCAGCAGTGTCTTATGTGTTAACAAAAATCTTCTTGTATTTCCTTCATCTTGATATTTTTACATATATGTAACTTATTCTAGCAATGCCCTCAGGGAGTAAACATTTGTGTAAGTGTGACTAAAGGAGAGAAATGATTAAAGTTTGTTTACAGAGGAAAGACTTTGACTATCCTGTAATGAAGGTGGACAGTTTGGTGTAGCAGTCATGTCCAACCCTTCTGTCTTAAGCCTTAGTAGGCAGTGCAAATTAGAAGTTGTTATTTACTGTAGCTTATGCTGTAACGGGTTGCCGTTGAGTGGTGGTGGTGTTGAGTAACTTCTCAAATTAAAAAAAACAAACAAAAAAATCTAAATAATACAACAACCCAACAACCCCTCCCGTCCCCAAACCCTTACATCTACTGTCCTAGGAGTTCACGAATGTGAAATGGTGTGTAGAGCCCTTGTCGCATCTGTATGAGGCTAGTTCAGTCTCTTTGCTGTTGTCCTTTGCCTGCTAATTACTCTAACAAAATAGATGCAAACAACCTATATGAGATTATTCTAGAGAAGTGCCTTGGATTTAGTTGATGACCCTTTGGAATTGACTTTTGTCAGATTCTCTACCTAAGCTACAAGGTGAGAATCCTCCTACACAACTGAAGGCTGACAAAAGACCCAAGTATGCCAGGTTCTTTGGCGCTGTATCTTGAAACTTCTCTCTTAACCTCAAATTCACGTAGGATAAGAGACTCTGTGTCTTGTGAAGGTGTATATGTGGAAAAAGGTTGAGGGACTGGAACGCTTGCCAGTGCTTTCAGATGGAAGTGTGGAACTAGTCAGTTTTCTTTTCTTGTGAGGGGAAACTTCGTTCTGGCTTTGGGTTGGGAATATTTGCCTGTTTCAAAAGCTTCAACCAAAGTGTTTATAAAACTGATGCCTGTTACTGTTCCATATTTTAAATAGCTAAACCTCACAGAAGAAAAATGAAGTTAACTTCTAAATGCTACTTGAAGCGAAAGTTTAATAGCACTTTCAAAAGTAAATGGCCTTATTTTATGGTGGTTTTAAATAACATGCTACATGCTTTTCTTTTAGATTTGAATAACAGTAAATGTTGACTCCATCTAGTGGATGGCTGGTTGTAGCTTCCAGAGGATGACAACCGGAAAGAAAGGGCTTGTGATAGAGCTGTTCCCAAATGGGATGGGTTTTTCTTATTCTTCTCCAGAAGCAGACTGAAGACTTGACAATTGCTTCTTATTGGGACCTGGAGTGAACTGGAGTTGCTGTTCCAGCATTGTATATTTAATAGATTAAATCTCCAGTGTTAGATATTTTTGGTCTCTGGTTTGTCTTAAACCATTCTTTCCTTCTTAACCTGTATATCATCTGATTTTACACTGAGTTGTCAAGATAAACGACCTGTCCAGTGCTGTTGATATAGACCAATCAGTAGTACAGGTGTTAATAGATTATTTTCTCTCCACAGAATGAGAAAGAAGCTGAAATAGCTCGGGAGAATGGAGCTGCTGTTGTGGGAGGAGTTGAATTAATCAAATGGGTATTTACAAAGTTTAATTTACATAATTCTTAAAAAAAAAAAAAACAAAAAAAAACAACCTTGTAACAGTGACCAAGGTGGGGTGGGGTGGGGGAGCAGGCAAGAGACTTCATGGCCAGCATGCTCTAGCTTGAAGTTAGCAGCCAATATAAAGAGTGAGATACTGGTTTCTATGCTCTGACGTATCTGTAGATAGAACTTGTGTACTCAGTAGTTTATGGTATTCCTAAATATATTTTAATTTGCTTTATTGCAGATTTTGGAAGATGAAATCCAAGTGGATTTCTATGTAGCTGTTCCTGAAATAGTGCCTAAACTAATACCGTTAAGAGGCAAGCTAAGACGAAAGTACCCCAGCGCAAGAAGAAGTAAGAAGCAGTTCTTTTTTTATAAATCTAAGTACCGGAACAAGATTTAACTCTTAAGGTGATCTTTTTTTTTTATGAGGACACACAATTATATTATTTGACTGCATATGACTGAGCCACTTGTTTTGTCTTATGTGAGAGTTGGTTTAGGAGTCTAGCTGGTATTGTGCCTTTCCTCCTTTCCCCTATAACACAAATGTTGGGATTACAGTCAAGGTAAGCTTGTCAGCTAGTCCATGTGCATGTGAGTCCGTATCTGATCAACTGTAATAGTACTGTGACCTTTGTGTAGTGAACTTATGTAGGAAAATAGAAACAACGTAGAAAAAATATGTTCACTGCAATAGTTGCGTTGTCTAACCGTTGTGCGGTTGTTTTAATCCCAGCTACATGACTTGACTGCTCCTTGTACTTGTCTGTGCTTCTGAATAACAATATTCTTTGTGCTTTTCATTAGTATAACCTGTTAACTTGTCTCTGCGGTCTCTCCCTTTTCATTATGCTCAAGAAACTTCCCATTCAGGTCAGGTTCTCATGGCATCAACCGTCAGTCTCTAAATATTTTTGTCCTCCCTTGCTGACTTGCTTTATTTTAGCTGTGTTTCAGGAGCCTATTTCCAACATAGGGAAAAAAAAGTTATTCAAACAGTGTGTGTCAGCTGCGTGAAGTGCTAAATATTGAACTAAACTCACTTCCCTTCCCCAGCTGTCCTAACAATGCTTTTACAAGCTGCAGGCAGCATTTTTAGCCTCCGAAGTGTATGAGGCAAACATATGAACCTGTCCAAAGCATTGCAGCAGAGTACTCCAGATGTTTTGGGGACAAATGAAAGCTATATTATGCCATTACAAACTTGCTTGATTTGTAGCTTATTGATGGCTGATTTCTCTTGGAACCACCCAAAGGCATGTGGGAGAAATAATACTTGTAGTTGAAGCGACTGAGTGATGCTGTAAATCTTTCAAATGAGCTCCTGCAGCTGAGATAACAAAAACAGCTGTCTTGACTTGTTCAGTGGCTGGACTGGGCCAGGGTGTTTCAGGCAGTGTGTAATCTTGCAATTGCACAGTTGTGGACTGTTTGTTTTCAAGGTAAACACTTGGGGCTTTTTCTGAATTTAACTCGGTAGATTCTGGTCTTCCAAACTAATTGTATTAGGTAATAAAGACTGCTTATGTATGCTCTTCATGGGTTCTTTATTTGAAGTGAAATGTTATTTACGTATTTTTTACTATATTAGCTGTTAATGTCTGCTGATTAATGAGGAATTTTTTTTTTGTTTGAGGAATGAGGATTTTGTTTGTTTGTTTGTTTTGGAATCAGATTCCCTGGGCCGTGATATTCCCAAAATGCTACAACTTTTTAGAGAAGGTCTCGAGTACACGGTAGAAGATGAGCGTCTAATCAAGACAAGAATAGCAAGAGTAAGTATGGAGAGCTCTTAAGTGTTCTCTACTGAGCAGAGCTGGAGTTAGTATTAAAACAGGGAAGAAAAAAGTTTTGACCTGTACATTCCCAGGATTTTTAAGTGTTGTTTAACTGACCTGTGAAGTAAATGGAACTTTACTCTTTTTTGTGTGGCATCTTCAGCTGATGTGAGCCCTGTACGTCATTAAAGTGTGGTGGTGGAGGATGGCTTCACTTAAACTGAGAGCAAGACGCATCTAATGCTGAGAAGTTAAGGATGTCAGGAGTGGGATCTGTATTTGCCATTATATTGGCAATGAATAGTAATACTGAACAAACTAAGTTGCAACTCAGATATGAAATATGTACTATTCCTAGCAATCCCTTTGAGAGTTGAGATCTTAGTGTAGACTTCCACTTCCCACTTCCCTCCTGAACGCTTTTCTGTGATTAAAATAAAGCCTTTTTTTAATGAGTGACTTATGGGTGGTAAGTCTGTAGACAGTATGCACAAGTGGAACAAAAAGGATTCGCTTGAACCTAATAATTACAGACTGGTTTAATTTTGAAATTTTTAGTCCTGGTTCAGGGGAGAAAAAAACAGCTGTTTGCATCACACCTGAAATATCATAAAATTAATCTGTGCTTTGACTACTGTCAGATAAGAAATTGGGTTGTAGAGAAGTATCTTTTTTCTTATTATAGGTTCTTAAGCTTTTTACCTTAATTTTTTGTTTTCAGTTTTTCCTGTTCCAGATTGTTTTGCTTCCATTCTATTTTGTCTGTAATCCTGCCTGCTTTTAATTTTCCTTTAACTGATACTGGTACAGAAAGGAAGTTTACAAGACTTCTATCTCAGCGGTTCTGTCTGGTGGTGTTAGAGATAAGCAAGTTTGTTAATTTTGGCTAGCTCCTGTGAGTTGTGCATGTGATTTTAAAGGGCTTGTTCTTCTATACAATACTCAAAACTGATGTTCTCAGGACTATTCTCCTAAAATGTTATGTATTGTATTTTCATACAGGCAGGAGGTATCTGTAGCTGTCTGTAAGTCTAATGTGACTATGTGAAACACCTCAAATCTATAGATATGTCTCGATTTGAAGAATTTGGATTGTATTCTTCTATATCTTTAACTTTTTGCTTTGGACTACTTTAATTATCTTATATTGTAGATCAGCCTTTAAAATACCTGCACATTAAGTACCTTGTAAAGTTTTTTTTTTGGATTAAGGTTAAAAAACCATAAGTTTTTAGTAAAGGTGATCAAAACTTGGATGGCTTGACAGCATTTAGCGCAATTGCAGTTGGTTCTACTTAGTATAGCTTCTTATGGCTGTGGTTAGAGTTTCTGAGGCTTAAACCACGTCCTGTTACTGACATTGGATGCAGGTGTTGCAGGGTGCCTTAGCTTCTGTGTCTGGGCAGCTCAGGCCCTGCAGTTCTATAGCACTTCAGAAGATCTGGTGCAGCCAGAGATATCTTTTTTTTTTTTTTAATTAGTAAATAGGTTCTTGTGAATGAGCTCTTAATCTTGGATCGGAATTAGTATGATAGGGGTTTACTTGTGCGCAGTTCAGCTACGTGGCAGGGTTGACTCCAAGGCAGTACACAATGTGACGTGTTCAGGGAGTTGTATGCGGAAGGATGACTGTGGTTACGGCTTGTGTAAAATGTCTCCACCCTCCGAAGCTGTTCTCCTTTGCCTGACCTAGTTGTGCTGCTGTCTGTGCAGTGGCGCTGGAAGGAAATCTGCTGTAGGCAAGGCTCTGGGAGGCTGTGGAAGCCTTGAGTGGTTGTGCATGTCTGCTCACCACTGAATCAAGAGCTCTTTAAATTTAAACCTTGTGAATGAGAAAATAATCATTTGTGAATGGCACAGACGCATAAAGATCTATTGCTGTGTTCCAGGCAGTAGCGTAGATGTTTCTGGGACTCTGCCAAGCTGGTGTTTCTCAGAGAGATCTTTTCCCTTTAGTGCTGCTGTCTTATGTTGCCTGTTAGTTCAATTATGGCCAATAGCTTGAAGTAATGCTGCGTTGCCTCGTAAGTCAGCGGCCTCAGTGGTGTTTTCTGATGTAGTAAGTAATGGAGGTGTCTTTGAAAAGCCCTGGAGTTGGCAGTAGTTAAGTTTAATTAGTAAGTCTAGTGTTGTGAAACCGAGAATGTAAAATGTTCTTTTAAGACACAGAGCTTAAAACAAAAAGGAGACAAATGAGGAACGATATCTCCTTCAGAATCATGTTATCTGAAGAGGGCAGCTTAAAGTAATTTTTGTGAGGGTTTTGACATAGCTTTTGAGTCTGGATAGGATGCTGTTCATTGCTACAAAATATTCTTTCTCGCAGGTTGGAAAGGTTGTCTTTAGAAAAATCAGAACGTAAATGTGACACCAGGAAGGACTGTCTGGTTTGTTTTCCTGTCTGTGCAGAGAGGTGCCTGGGAAATGGTTCTTTTGTGAAAGGCAGTAAGATGATTTCGAGAGGTGAGACTTGAAGGTTTGTTTGGAAGGATACACGTTTTGGGAAGGGACGTGTGCACAAGAGCACCATTTCCTTCACAGGGTTAGAAATATAGAGTGAGGTGTACTGAACCAGAGATCTCTAAAACTTGGTATGCAGAACGTACAAGTGCATGGAAATCGTGAGTCAAGGCAGGAAACGGAAGTGCCAGTTTGCACCAGAAGTAGCGTCTACCTCCCTCGTCTGTTCATGTCAGGGAAGGCGAGAAGTGTCAGTGTCCTTCCAGGGTGTGAGGGACATCCAGCCGTAGATTATATACCTCAGTGAGAGTTGAAGGTATTGTGTAGGTCTTGATGGTATGTGCTGTACCCAAGTAATGTTTTCCTACTAATATTACACTGGCCAAAGGCTTGAATTTGGAACAAAACAGGGAAGCGAGGGTGGGGAAAAATTGTAGCAAGTTACACTGGAACTAGGAAATAGCACTTTACAACAGTGAGGACCAAGGGCACAGCCTCGGTAAGGGTTGTTCTGTGCCTGCGTTTTTCTCTTTTCTGTAGACTGCTAGTATCTCCAAAACGCATTCGACTTGAGTGCCAGGATGAGAAAACGGTATCTGCAGGATCCCTGTTAGTATAGGCTCCTACAGAGAACTGGTTTTTTTCCCTCCCTTCTGACCTTCTCAGGAAGGTTCATAACTGAGCAGAAGCCTGTGAAAGCAAGGCAACACAAAACAGGCCAGTGCTCTTTAACTTATGCTGTCTGTCCTCCAAATGTTTTTGCAAATGGTGCAGAAATGTTCGTCTGCCATGTTTGTCAGCACTTAGCTATTGGTTTGGGGGCTTTGTTTTGCTGCTGAAAGCAGAGATGTTCCAGTTCCTGCCTTTGCTGTGTAATGAGAGACATTTGCCTTCCCTGAATAATGGCGAAATGGAGTTGTTTTATTATGCTAGTGCAATTCAAAGTAAAAATTGTTAGGGGTAGCTCTAAACCTGCTCTGAAGAGGTTTAGTTAACATTTTGTATAGAGGCATTTGAGGACAAGTTCTTGGAGTCCAGCCGAGTCAAGCGTTTCTGTTGAAATTAAGATGAAATCTGGTTTTACTTGAATAATGCAGAGCCATGCAGAGATTGCATGTTGTTACAGGATGCTGATTACAGTACTGTTGTTAATTGCTTGGCAGCTTACTGTACTCCAGAAATGTCTCGCTATCGCTGTAAGCTGAAAGGTAAAACAGGGCTCTGTTCATCTCTTATTAGCACTAGGAGATGAAATGTATTTGCTTAGAAAACAGAGCTACGAACTCATGTCTCTTTTCATGAACTTGTTTCTTGCTTTGCGTTTGACTGAAATAAAAAGTAAAATAACATTGTGGGTAGCTGGACTTCTAGATTTTGCAGCTGATGGAGCCAAACCTGAAATGCTGGGGGTCTATGGGCTTTCTGTTCTTGTTAGATTGTCTTGTAAGAGCTGTAGCAGGGGACTTGGATTAGATTTCTGGCACCACCACCCCGATACCACAAGTTTATAGCTCCTTTAAATTTCTTGCGGTGTGACATGACTGTGGTCTGAACTGAAAGTGACTATTTTGTTAGATGTGCATGCAAAAGGGAAAAAAAAAAAAGCCCTTTCTTTGCCCTCCTCAAGGCAGAAACGGGTAGGGCAAGACAAACATGGTCATGCAGGTGAGTGTTACAGGACTCTTACTGGACACAGGAATGAGGAAAGTTGGATTGGTTCCCTTGGAAGTTAAAGGAGGGGCTGCTTGACTTTTCGCCTGTCACTTGCCTGAAAGGTTCATGCAGTTTCAAACTGTATTTTTACAGAAGGACCAAAATTAGACTTTGTATGATGTTGTACGTTCTCCATTAGACCTTGTCTAATTTCAGGAAAGATGGGATGCCTGTTTTACTAGATGCAGCAGCAGTATGCCTAGGCTGCTATCAACTCTGCTTATTTTTCTTGGTGCACCAATCATGGCAAATGACAAATGTGTTCAGAGAAGGTAACGGCAAACAGATGTGCCATTCTTCCTTCGCTTGTGTTGGCATGCTTCTAGTTTTGTGCAATAAGCAGGGAAGTCATTTTTTGGATATTCACCAGTAGTGCAGGTTCAGTGCCGTGACTGATCTGTTGATAGAATTCCCTAAGCACAGTTTAGAAAAGCAGTTTAGTGCTTAAAGCTAGCGTTTTGATAGCGGGGCATCTTTTAGTTCTTCATTTGCAGATGTAGCCACCAAATAGCTGAGTGGCTTTTCTGTATATTCAGCTGCAGTCTTCTAAAGATGCCTTAGAAGATTAGAAGCTTTGAGACTTTGTGAATGGAGTTTTAAATGTCATCTGTTTTGGTTAAACTTGTACAATGCTGGATATTTATAGGTAACTTCCCACTAAGCAGCAAAGGTAGCGAGAGGTCCTGTTAAAGAAACATGTTTCTTCCAAAAAAAAAAAAAAAAGGAACAAATAACTTCCCCATACCTCCTTACAGCACCTTGCTCTGCTCTAGAGAGAAGCAACCTAAGCTATCAAGAGTTAGATAGGTAATGCTTCATTTCTGTGCTCTGTTTGTAGTAGGTACTGTCATTTTTCTAAGCTACTTTGTGGTTAGGTTGTATTTATACGAAGTGGACTAGAAATTGATGTATAGTTGTTCCCTCTGCAGGTATTGTTATTCATCAGGGTGGCTCAGGACTTAGATACTGAGCTCCCGCTGGAATTGGTCTGAGCAGAGTAGCTTGCACAGCTTTGGAGATCTGGTCCAGAGTCCTTCTGTCAGTTTGGGGAAGGCTAGAATTAACCCAAATATCTAAGCGCTGATACACAGTGACTGTGCACACTCCAGTAGTTACTGTGGGATACTTTGGTGACCTGGAAGCTATTTTGAAATACTCAGAACCCTTTGGCCATTACCTGTTTTCATTATGGAGCCATTGGCATCTCAAGCAAATTATGGTGCACGATCTCTTGGGGTGTGTCGTGTTGTCTGATGGAATGCAACTCACTTTGCCCTGTTTTCCTGTAGGATCAAATACGGGATATTAACTAATGTCTTCATGTTTTGACACGTTTGTCTTCTCTCAGAATGTACTGTAGTTCTGAGTTCTTAGAAGAAATTGTAACTTGTGGTTTAGCGCAACTTGCTAATTCTGTATCTTCTGAATTCTTGTAGACTTGGTTACAGATGGTGAATGTTAAGTAGCTCAGTCAAGTTGTACAGTCGAAGGTTTGCTTGAGACTTGAACTTAGTGCAAGACTTGGAAGCAAATACTATTCAAACCTTCATATATAGTTTCTCATTAATAATTACCATTAAAATGTCTTGTTGAAATTGTTGCGAGTATTCCTTTATTTTGAATTCTGTACAGCATGGTGAGTCTGTCAGTGAAGTGAAATACTCAGCACTAGCAAACAAAAAAAAAAAGGAGCGGCTGAGGGAGCTGGGATTGTTTAGTCTGGAGAAGAGGAGGCTCAGGGGAGATCTCATTGCACTCTACAACTTCCTGAAGGGAGGTTGTGGCGAGGAGGGGGTCGGCCTCTTCTTCCAGATAACTAATGATAGGACTCGAGGTAACGGCCGCAAGTTGCGCACGGGGAGATTTAGACTAGATACCAGGAAAAACTTTTTCTCTCAGAGAGTGGTCAAGCACTGGAACGGCCTGACCAGGGAGGTGGTTGAGTCACCGACCCTTGCGGTTTTTAAGAGGCCCCTGGACAAGGTCCTACAAGATATGGTTTAGTAGCTTAGTGGGTAGTAATGGTCATAGGATGACGGTTGGACTAGATGATCTTGAAGGTCCTTTCCAACCTTGTGATTCTGTGATTCTGTGAAATTTTTGCGTCTGTTAATTTATGAAAGATTAAGCACCTCACAGTCAGCAGAACAGTAATAAAGATGAATGCCTACTGGCCTGTGTAACAGAAGAACAGCATTTGGATCGAAAGTCTGCCAGAAAAGCATAAAAAGAAATTAATGGAACAAATCTGGGAGGAGACTAGTGAAGTATAACAACATTCCTATTGTAATGCATACATTTACAGATAAGTGAGATGTTAATAAAATCTGTTCATGCTACTTTGGGAGGGGGTGGAGAAGAAGACAGGACCCCAGTGATTACTGTACACTCCACGGAAACGGAGTTTATTCTTTAAGAAAAATGCTGTTTTTTCTCAATTCCATTTCTGAAACTTCTAGAAAAAGAACTTGGCTTTCATCTGGATAAAGATGTCTGGATGATATGGGTGAGACCAGAGAGATTAAATAAGGCATAGCAGGGTCTTACACTAACGGAACGTTAACTCTGAGAAACGCATTCAGCTCTTCAGGAGCTGAGAGAAGTCAGCCCTGGATTTGACCCCAAAGTGTTCAGGTTTGTGTGTCCCTTCCTTGTGAGTTGCTCCTTGTTGAAGGAAGTCCAGGTGAGATGAGAAGCAGTTGTGGCTTAAGGTGATTAGTATATGAGGAGAGATGGAGATACTAATTTTTGGGCAATGGTGTTGGTTTACTCCTAAGTATTCGCGATCGGTCCGGTGAGGACCGCTTGCATGCCTGAAGTCGTGTGCAGGTACTTTGTTACCCGAGGGCATGGGGCAGAACCAGGAGATACCAGTCCACAGTTTTTGTTGGAAGGTCAAAAATGCCATGAGCGGAAAGTGGGGTGTATAAAAAGGATAGATGCAGAATCGATACATGCTTTGCGCTCAGTGCTTCCATCTACTTTCTGTGAAAAGTAGAGATGCCATGTAGTATGTTGAAATGGGAAAGAAAAAAGGGGATGAAGCTCTAAGTCATTGTCATCTTTTTTTTTTATTTCTTTTGTTCAGATATGTATCTAAAAGGCATTAGCCTTCAATTTCAGGTGCTTTTGTTTTTTGAATTGGTTTGTTTTATGTATTGACAACTACTTTAGGCTTCTTTCCTCAGATACTTAATTTCGGTACTATTTTGCAAAAGCGCTTATATGTGGATTGTTTTTAGAACATCTTTAAGGCTACATGTTGTATACAGAGCTGTGGGAGTGGAATAATTGAATGTCATGAGTAGAAAGAAGGAAAGTAATGATGAGCGTTCAGCCTCACAAAGTGCTTCTCAGTCATTTTGGTAAGGCTGTTAATGGGATGTGTAACTCTTTAACAGGGATACAGAGAAGCAAAGTGTATCCAGATACAAAATACCTATGTGCCCAGCACGTTCAGATTTGTTCATCTAGGCTTTAAGTATCACCATGGCTAATTTTGTCTTATCCCTTTTCAGCTGGATATGCCTACTGAGCACATAGTTGCCAATCTAAAAACAGTTATAGAGGATATCTGCAAATTCAAGCCGTCAAGCTCTGGTAAGTAGCTGTTCTTCCAATCTATTAGTTGAAGCTATAGAAACAAAATGAAAAAATGAGCGTTAACCAGGGTGTCATTAAATGACCTCACTGCTTTGTCTACTTGGGAAGGGAGGAGGGAGCTATTAGGCAACTCAGTGAATCAAGACTTAAGAACTTGACGTGCCCATGAGGGCATGAACAGTGTCTGCTCTTACTGATGTGAACTCGCGTTGCGCTGCAGAAGTGTCTGTGTGAGGAAAGAAGTGAGATGAGCTAAGTTTGCAAGGCTGATGCTTAAATGGATTATAGCAATGCATTAGAATCCTCCTGAGACACGGGGGACTTCAGGGTATGTGTGGACTGGTTTACCCTACTGACGTGACCCTCTGGGAGCTCAACACAAAGATCTGAACCAAATTCCACCTGCAGTTGCTTAAGACAACACCGGTGCTTCAGCTAACATCTAGTCTGATGCTAGCTACCTGTTTGAAGGTATACCACCATTTTTTTCTGTTGCCAAGATGTTTTTTTTTAAATTCCTGCTGCTCCTCGTGCAAAGCTGTTAATCTTTTATTTTCCTTCCCTAACTGAAGGATCAGGTTACCAAGGAGTAAAAGTATGAATTTTGGCATGTTGTTCCTGTGGGCTCTGCTCACTGTTCTTTCTCAAAGAATCTGAACAACTGATACACTATCTGTTTTTTTTCATGTTGAAGTAAACGTCAAACAAATGTCATCTGCATTACTGGAGTGGAAACAGTGATTTAAGAACCTAATTTTTTGGAAGAATAGCCTTGTTTAATCTAACCAAACAACTTTTGGTATGAATATTGGTTTAATGTCTGCAAAAAGAATCAAATTGCATCTCTTCCAGTGATGCTCTGTTGATAGTAACTAGTGTACAGACAGAGAGCAGACCACGAAAAGCAAAGTATACAAACCTTTGGAAGCATTTCAGCCCAAATAAAAAGTGTAGGGGGTTAGTTGACTAGAAATACAAGTAAATAAAAGCAGAAAGTGACAATTTTTTTAAAATTTATTGATGAGGTTTATATCTGAACTACGCCAACTTAGTTAAGTAAGGGTAAGCTGTTCTGGACTTGACAGCATTTCTGTTTGTTTTGTGGTATCAGGCGTGATTCTTGTGGTGTGTTTTTTGTTTTCACTGGCCTGGTTAAAAATATTTGCAATTTGTAGGAAGCAAGTGTTGTCCTTAACATATCTTTACAACAGTAGAGTCTAGGCTTGCTAACTATCAGTCACGTAGTTACAGATTTCTATTCCTTTCAGATTTTCCATATGTAGTAGCGTGTCTTCATGCAACTATGTAGTTATCGCTGAAAGGGCATTCCTCTGCAAGTTGCTTGATCTAATGCAAGACTAAAAATACCAAGTATATGTTCTCAGAGTATAACGTAGTTTTAATTAATTTTCCACAAAGAAATTGGACTATTTCTGTAGTTCCCCTTGTCAAAAGGCTCCCTCAGCATTTGGTGGTAGGATCCTGAAGTAGGATTGGTTTCTTTTGTGTCCTTTGTCGCGTATGAGTATTTGTGTGATCAACAAGTGCCTAGTTAATTTTTCTGAAGCAACAAATAGGGGAAAGCCAATTGTAATGTGTTTCGGAGCCTACAGCAGTAGCTTTTTTTTTTTCTCATGATTGTTCTGACCTAACTGCTCTAGTGAGGGGTGGAGTGGGGGGACTGGAAATTAATTCAGTGCCCATGTGGTCATCTTTACTAGAATTAAATTGTTAGAAAGAGGGCTTAATTGTTGTAAATAAGGAATTTTAAACACTCGGAAGCAAAGCTATGTAGAGATGGCATTGACATAACAAAGGTGAAAGGCGGATCGGGGTTGACCTGAGAGAATGTTGTTTGCTATATGTGGGAAGAGTGTGTTGTGTTAGTATATCTGCCATCATTTATTTTATTTCAGTCTTTTGATCAGCTTGAAATTTCTTCTTCTGTTCTGTGGCATTGGTTTGCTTTTTTTGTAGCGGGGGCTTTGTTGTAGCTATCAAGCATGTAACATCTGTACTGCCTCCTAGTCATCTTGATCCGATATGAATGTGTTCCAAATAACCATAACAATCTTTGCCTTTTCCTCCACAGTCTAGCTTTTATTCAGTTGCTTTCCAAACCCAAAGAGGATTTGAAAACCACTGCCTGCCTCAGCAGCCCCTTCTTCAAGTGCATGCTTACCTTTGCCTCCTGTGCATTTTCAAACTAAAATATAGATGCAATTGATAGATCTAGACTGCACTTCATAGAGCTTTCCTGCCTTACTCCCTCTGCTGCTCTGGAGGAGGAGTAGGAAGGAAGCATGTGTGTCAGTGCCTTTCAGACTTGCAATACCAGCAAAAGAAAGGCATGAGCTAGTCTGTCGTAAGAGCCTGGAGATCCTGCAGTATTCCTATCTGTATGTGCTGCTATTCCCCTTTCTGTTGAGGAGCCTGCAACTTCATTTTTTTACGTTTTACTTTGTCTTCAAGCAGTGATTCTTAATTAAAAAAAACTTTGTCTTCTTCTCAAAGGTTGAGGGGAGAATAGTGCTGAGGTGAGACAGGTTAAGGAGTCTAATTTTTTGGGTGCTGACCACTAGGTGATGCTTTCCTCTACTGATTTGTTGCAGAAAGCTCTGCAAAATGTTTAGCTCCTTATGAATGTTTTTCTCTTAAAAATCCAGTTAGGCTTTCTGCCTTGAGCTCGGTATTATTCCCACCGCTTTGACATACCCATATGATGTCTTGGAGAGCACAAGATAGCTTCCGCATGAAATCTGAATGGTGCTCTGCTATGGGTGCTATGTGTTCTGGTAGTTAAAAATGAAATTATGTGGGCTTTCCGTGGAATGGCATGCCTGCTGCCTTTAAAAAGCAAGCCTTTCGCTTATGCTTAGATGTCAGGTGCTTCCCAGGTCGCTCTTCAGAAGACTTGATCCTAGGTTGGTGTATTTGACTGCTGGAAGAGAAGCTGTTAGGTTGTCAGGAACTTCCCACCCATGTTTTGCCAGTCAGGACTAGATTCCAAAGTGATCTGATTTCCTCTTTGAGAGTGTGCATGTGTGTGTAGCTTGATTTGTATGTTCTAAGGCCCTGGGATACAGCAGTGTTAACGGGTGGTGAGGTACTGAAGGAATGAGGTAGCTGTCACCTTAGTACCTTTTGTGGCACCAGATGTGAAGCGCATTTTGAATCCTATCTGGCAACGTACATGTTAAACTACCCGTACTGGAATGATTCATCTACTTACACAGTTCTGCTTCTGGTCATATGCTTGACACAATCTAGGTTAGTCCTAAGACAAATCAGCCTGGAGCCACAAAAAGTGGTGGGATAACTAAATTGGCAGTATTGTTTGTTTTCTAGGTTCTTTTGTGCAGAAGTTGGTTATTAGATCTTCAACCAGTGAAGGCTTGCTATTGAACCTTGATGGACTTCTCCCGGAGGTAGAGAAAGTAGAAGAAAAAGAAGAAGAAACTGCAGAAGATGATGAAGAAAATCCTGTCCAAGAATCTGTTAGTACCTGATGCCTTTCCTTGTAGATCTGATGATCAAGCTTGAACGCAAATGGTGTAATTCAAATCATATTCTGTGAAAAGGAAAAATAAATCTAATACGCGAATTTTATTTTTAAATTCCGTGTAACAAGAAGCTATTTGACAATAGACTCCCATTTGTGACAACTGAGGACATTTTAAGTGTCTTCTAGGTTTTTTTTTTCTTTGCATGTAATAGTTCTTAATCTAATAAATGTAGTACTGTAAGGCATTGCCATCCGATTTCCACAGCTGCAGCTGAAAAGCCAGCATGTTATATCCATAATACTGGGTTTTCTACTCTGTTGAAATTGCAGAATATTCAATGCTTTTGTCCACTAAACTCAGTCTCACACAGAGAAACTAATTCAGTTGCTTCTGTAAAGCTGCTGTATAACTTGCCAAGAGCAAATCTAGATTTTAATTTACCATCGCATTTTCTGCAAAATCAGAGATGAGTTTTCTTTTGAATTGGTGGGAGTCGCATCTGCATGATGCTTGTGATGTCCCACTTTTGTCTTCATTCAGTTTACATACTAGAGTGATATACAGAGGATTACCGCTCCACTTGGCACTGTGAAGCTACTTCTGAATGCAGGATTGTCTTTGACAAACTGTAGTAGTTGATTTTTGTTTTCCTACAGAAAAAATGGGGTATCTTCTGTGAGAGAAGTGATTGTACACCTTATTTTTTTAATAACACTTTATCAATACATAACTGATGTTATACCCCTCAGTGAACGCAGTTAGGGGCTTGTTTGTACTATCCTGGAAGGAATGATCTAAAACTATTTTGGGATGAAACCTGAGTGAAGCTGCAAAATTTAAGTATCACTTCCTTGTCTGCCGTAGAGGTTCCTTTTGATGGGCTTGCAAATAACCACTAGGGGTAAGTGGATGGGTTTTGAAGGTGAGGGGCTTCACAACAAGCAGTAGGCGGCCTCCTGTCCATACAGGTGATTCTAAGAGGAAGACTTCTGTGCTACACTTCATGTTGAGACTTTGCCTAAAAATACTGATACCTTATGAAGGATTTCATGTGCTGCTGTCTGGGGACGAAGAGCACGTACATACGAGGAGCAGTGAGTAGCTAGGAGGTGTAGGGCCGTGCTCCTGTGCTGGGTTAGTCATCTTGGGGGTGCGCTGGCCTCTGTAGACCTGACTAGAAAATAATACTAGTGGCTGGGTGGAGACTCCCCATCCACTCTACCAGTGTATGAAAAAAAGGCTGTGGGGTCCCCTTTTGGTTATCTATTAGCTTAAGTGGTTCCTCTGACTCTTGGTAGCTATGAAAACCACTTAGATTTGTTGGAAAATCTTGAAGGTAAAAGCTTCTTAACTGAAATGGAGGTCTCTTTTAGGAATAGCAGTTTGACAACAAAAGAATTAAACTCTTGTTGGGGATTGAGCTCTTAAACACATCAGAAGGCTCAGCTTGGCGATGTTTCAATTTTTTGCACAGTTAGCTTTTTGTTCTTTGGGACTAGGTGTTGGTCAAGCCAATTAAAAATGAAACACCAACCCTTTTTTGCAACAGGTAGTACAGAGTAAAGCTTGTAATACAATCCTGCCATTCTGCTCAATTTAATTGTTTGTGTGGCAATTGCTGTGACCTGTTATTTTGTCTATTTATTTAGCAACCTTGCTGGAGAAAAACAAACTGGAGACCAGAGAAAATATCCATGCATCTTTTAATCAGCTGTCTAAAAACAGGTGTGTTTTCCGCCTGGCACCTTCCCAGTTTTGTCCACGTTGTTTCCAGCAGATGGCATTCTTGTTCCCCTCTGTAGGGGTGTTAAGGAAAGAGTTTCTCAGTGATTTTTTGTGCTTTGTTGCTAGACATATGCTAGTAGAAATGAACCCAAAAAATCAAGATAATTCCAAAAAGGATTGGTTATACAAAAGAGGGTGAAGTTATCCAAACCTGGAAGGGTGGTTTGTGCTTGGTGCTTTAAATCATTCCTTTTATTGGACATGAGGTGGTTTTGTTTTGATTTGTTTTGTTTTGAGGAGGTTACCCATATCTGCTTAGAAATTCTTGCACCTCCATTTGAAGCATTTGTCTGCTGTCAGTCAGGGTGCCTGACAGACTGCTGTTAGGCCACACTGCTATATTTTTAAATATGTGGAATGCGTTACACAATTTCATCAGAAAATTGTTTTAAGAGTAGAAGAAGGCTTCACACTGACTTCAGTAGACTTACAAGGTAGTGTTTGGGAAAAGCAATGTCAGTACATTTGGATAGCCATGTAAACACTCTTGGCTGTGGGCTGTGCTCATATGCCTTGTAAAAAGAACAACATTCAACCACTGTTGGTTTTGGAAGTGAAGAGTTGGTGTGACTGGCAAAAATACCGTGTCAAATATATTCAGTGAAGTTGACTGGCTTAAACATCTAATTTGGTCCAATTCTACTTATATCAAGAAACGAGGTGTTGCAGGGCGAGGTGTTTACTTGCCCTACAAAAATATATGTATCCCTGATCAAGTGAGACAGAGGTGACAAGTTTCTAAAGACATGGAAGGATATATAATCAAGAGAAATGTTTTGGTGGTTTTTTTGTTTTTGTTTGTTTTTTTGAAGCATTTAAGGTTTAGGTTTTTTCTCCCTTCCACCTTGTGCCTTGAATAGCTAGCTGGAGTGATTACTGGTTGTTGTGGGTGGGCAAGTCTAGTTTATGCCAGCGTAGAGTGGAGGAGCAACTTACTCTGCGACAAAAGGCCTAATTAGTTCTGACAAGCTTTACTTAGATGACTTTTTCTAATGAAAAAATTAATCATGTTCCACAAGCTCCTTGCCTGCACTACGTCTAGCTTCATTAGCTCAAGTACAGCATGCTCTATAGGTACCTCACTTAACACTATAACGTTTTTTTCCACTTGGAGTTTGTGCTGAGGATGTACACTTTCATAAACAGGAAAGATCAAGCCATGGGAGGTGTGATCTGTTTTGAGGATGTCTTTTAAGCTTCTGCACATCTCAAATACATCACGAGTGATTGATTAACACTTTGAATTTTAGCAAAAACCCTGTTTTTACAGGGTTTCACCCTGCAGAGAACATTTTGTGCCTGCATGTAAGCAAACAGCATCTTTAGCACTAACAAATTGTACATACAAGTAATACTGTGAGATACTGTCATGCCATGTGCTGTTTGTGACTGCAGTGGAACATGATGAAGGTAAGATACCTGCTGGTATAGACAAGCAAGGCTTATGATATCATTTGCGTAGGTTTTTGGTCTGTTGCACAATTTTCTTGGCTTATTTCAGATTTTACTAGCCATTATGGGAAAAAGGCAGACCTATTGTTTAGAAGGTGGGTGTTTCTTTAGTCACACTTAAGCACAAATATACAGGTGAACTTACCTCAGTCTCTGACTGCTGAGAGTACTTTCAGAGAATAAAAATGTGGAATACTGTATATTCCTGCAGAAATGCATACTTTGAAAATTTGAACACTGTGTCAATACTCTAAATCTGAATCTGAAATCTCTAGAGGTCAGATGAAAAAAAAAAAGTAGCTTCTGAACTCAGCAAACCTTCAGCTGCATTTCTT
Source organism: Chauna torquata (assembly GCA_013399475.1). NCBI lineage: Eukaryota > Metazoa > Chordata > Aves > Anseriformes > Anhimidae > Chauna > Chauna torquata. The sequence goes on along the minus strand of VXAL01013158.1, from coordinate 186,026 downwards.
CAGGTATAATCTTGCAATTTTGAGTACATTATGTTACTAATTGATGTAGCAATAATGCTCCCAGCTTGTATAATACTGAAGTGGCATTATACAGAACTTTGTGTATATTGTGATTTTATTCTGAAATGCTTGATTGAGATGGAGGAGAGATGAAAGGGAGGAGGAGGAAGACAACATGCAATGATTGCCTTGTAAGCTTAGTCCCAAAACACGCAGAGTGAGAACTGTTGTGTATGCGATTCTTGCACTAATGTGCCTCTGAAACCAGTTTAATTGTTACAGTTAGCATAACTAAGATGGCATTGCTTGCTTCTAGAAATGAATACTATTTGTATCGTGCATACTATTTGCCGAGTGTGGGTTTGCAATGCTTTAGTGGCTTCTGAATAGTTGTAGCAGTATATAAATTGGTTATCTGTCCTGAATGTTAAGTTCTTGTAAGTCACGTATGATAAGAGGTAACCTTTTACCAGAGTTTCTGTTAATCAATACTTAATACTCCTTTGGTAGGTAAATAGAGCACAGATCTTCTATCAAAAGCAAAACTGCGTTAACTCAGGCCTGGCTACGTAAATATGTGGTGAAGTGAGGGAGGATGTGTTACAAGGCATTAACCTGTCCACGGTACCTGTTTTTGTGTGATGTTAGCTGCAGTAAGTGCAAACATGTTTTAAGTAAGTTACTCTTTGCTTAGAGTACCCTTCACTAAACTCTTCACACATACTGGGGCATGAGAGCACATACGCTTGCTTCCTGTAGAGCAGCTGACAAGTCTCCAAATGGTATCTTCTGTTAACCATACTCTGCTGTTGCATGTATTGCCGTCAGCAAGAAGGGAGAGATGCCTGGGAGGGTGGAAGAAGGGACAAGACAATCTTCCAATATACTGCTCAAGTGAAGAATGCCCATCAGTGTGTCCTACTCCTCTCCCAAAGGGCTTCTTGTTCATCACCCTTCATTCTCTCCTGTCCAATTTTTGTTAGCATAATTCAAGCTATGCTGAATTTGGTTGGCAACTGCATTTCAGCCAAAAGTATTTCTTGGGGAAGAATCAGGTTACAGCATTTAAGGTCACACTCTCTTTGCCTCTACAAGTGTGCTCTTGAGTGTAAGAAAGCAGGAGTTGATGTGTGGTGCTTGGAATTGCCACAGTGTGAGTATTGAAAAAGTTCCCCGCTGTTCCTTGTGAAAAGAAGGGAGTGCTTCAATGCACTTAGTAATGCAGATGATGTATGATTGCTTTTAAAATTACCCCATATGAAACTGCTGTTAGTTTAACTAAGGGGAAGCAGGCAATGAACTTAAATTCACAGTTGATACTTACAGAAATATGTGCCCAAACAAGGAAGAAATTACAATGGAGGCATGCGTGCGGTTGTGGGGAATGAAGGCTTTAGGCTGACAGCCTAAACCTGGACTTGTACGGGAATTAGTTGCACTCCAAAAAACTTCAATCTGGGTAGGTCAAACTGAGTTCACAGAGCTTTTGCTGTAAACTGTGGCATGGAGGTAAAGTTAGAGCAGGACAGAGATGTTGCAAATGCAGTGTTAAAAGCTGATGCAAGAAGGAATAAGCTGCTCCATACCCACTGGGGATTTCCCAGGTTGCTCGCTGTTGGAATTAGCGCTAGTCCCACAGTTGATGTTCTGCTGTACTGTAACTGAGCATGGCCTCCAAAATGTCAAGTTACATCAGCTTTGTATACATCCTGAATTTAACTCGTCAGATACAGACTCTCTCATTAATTTTCCCAGGGACGGAGCTGCCAAGTTCTGCTGTGTGCTGCACCTGTTCTGAAAGTCAGGCTAGTCTAAGATGCCAGGCTGAGCGCTTCATTTGAAGCTTACAAAACTGCTTGGAAAAATCTGGGCTTAGCATGATGCTCATCCAGATGATGTCACTGGTGAAGTCTTGTTTAAACATCCGGTTGTACCTGCAGTGAATAAGATCTTTCTAAATACAGAGACGGGCTTTATCTGTGACGTGACATGCATAGGAATGGTAAGAAGGTGAAGGAAATGTCATTAGTGAAGTCCCTAACTACAACACAAAAGAGGGCAGTGTGGGGAAGTAAGAGTGGTGGTCTGAGCACTTTGTTCCAAAAGTTCCTCCTTCATTCACAAAGTTGAGAAAAACACTTTTAAAAATGAGAAGGGAAGGGGTGGTGGAAGAGAGATGCGGTTGGCGTGGCTGCATTGATATTCTTCAGTGTCATTGGTATTGTCAGCCTGGACTGTGGTCTCCAAATTCTGGATGAAGCTAATACTAAGCCTAGTTCTGCCCATATGATAAAACTTCTATTGACTGAATTAAGAGAGAGGGGAATTAATCTGTCGTGACTGACATGTTGGCATCCTACTGTGAGGAGGAGGCTTTGAGAGTTGATTTGGGTACACTCATTGACATCTAAGGCTTAGTGCTGACTTTCATCACTGGACTGCTAAGCTGCTTGGGTGAAGGTAACCCTAAAAACATAGTGGGTAGCGTTGTACCACCTAGCAAAGGCAGGTACTCATTTGTGAGGGTTTTAAGAACAAAGATCAGGCTTTCTGCTAAAATGGCCTGTGAAAAATGTAGAAGTAATCAAAAGAGAACAGAAGTTTACAGAAGGAAATTCAGTGAAGCTAAACGAGACAAAGTTCTCCAGCTGAGAGAGTTCTTGGAAAACAAGGGGAAAAAGCCGTTCTTCCAAAATTGCTAGGAAGTGGGAAATGCTGAGTTAAGAAAAGTTACTGCCTGCGGTAACTACACGATGCCGCATTGTTTTGGTCACTGGTGGACCTAGACAAGTATACGTCAGGGCTGTGGCAGTGGGAAACTTTGCTTGGTGTGATCCTCAGTGGGGTAGCAGGTCTCTTTAGGGGCCAATATAAAGATATCCACTAACACAACATATTACAAACCTGTGCTGATGGTATTTATTTGCAGCTGGAGTTGTAATGGTCTTTGTGAGTTTTGTTGAAGTGGAGAAACATTTCGGTGATTGTTCCCTCAGCCTAAAGAAAACTTATTTAAAAACAAACAAACAAAAAAACACTGAAGGGTAACTTTTTTCATTAAAAAGGACAGTGATTAACAAATACTTTCTTCTCTCCTGAAAGCTTCATCTTTCCAGCAGGAGGAGTCCTGTGATTACAGTGCTAGCTGCAAGGCCTCTGTGAGTCCTTAGGAGGAAAACTGTCTGGAGTAGAAATGAGAGCACTAAGGCAAATGGTACTTCAGATTTTTTCTTTAAGATGCTCCTTGTAGGAAGCCAGTTAAATCTTGTCTCCCAGCATTAGTGAAATCTGGTTGTGAAAAAACAAAATTGTAAAATGACCTGTATACAGGCTAACTACTATTCAAAGCCTTAAGAAAAGATGGCATGCTGACAAGGTGTGTAGTGACTTTACACTAGAGGGCCCCTGGGGAGGGGAGGTGTTTAAAAAGTACATATATATCCAGCATTAGTAGTGGCTTGAGAGATGCGTATTTTTCTTTTAATAACCTAATCTCAATGTATTTTTAAAATGTTCACTAATAAAGCCATTTATGCTATGCATCATGCACAGAGGTAGTCTCTCATTCCTTGTCCATGTGCAGAGACATTGGGAAAAGATTGGATTTCCTTTATTCTAGTAGTGATTTGTGCTCTGGCATATTATCTGAAGGGGTGAAATGTGCCCTAAACATACAGCTTCCAGACTCTGAACTGCAGATGGTTCTTAAAGCATGTCAGACTGGCCTTCGAGCTGTCATTTCCTTTCAAAAGCCTTTGGGAAAAGGTACTGTAAGGGCTACCTAGCAGGTTAGAAATCGTGGAACTGAAATCGAGGATAGGCATTGTATCCTAGTGTATTGGGCTAGGGACTTAAAGGCATCATACTACAAATATATCTGTCCTCTCCAAATAAGTGCATTTATAACTAAAGCAATTTTGCTCACCTCTGACAAGAGACTGACTGAAATGCAATACAGAGCGGTCAAAGACGGCTAGGGTATATCGGGCTTCATGCTGCACGAGAGCGAGTTTCATCTCCCAGTTTTATCGCAGCATCAGAATGTTACGAAAGGAAGTTATTTTCTCTCTGGTCAGATAAAACCCTTTCAGTGCTTTATCTCAAACTTAGCTTAGAAAGAATCTTTTTTTTTTTCCCCCCCCGATTGTAGTAGTAAATCCTTCACCCTTCTGGGTAAAACAATACCTTCAGTAAACAACCCTGAACACATTAAAGTCAGGCGAAGCTGCTAGTCAATGACAGTGTCTTGACATGTTAGGGAATGAATTTAAGTCCTCTCCCAAAAATCTTGTGCCACGTAATACCGCTTTTGTTTATTTTTGATATGAGAACTATGATTCTCTGAACTTAGGGCACAGTTGCAGCCTCTGGCAAATTAATGTTCTGTGCCAAGCAAAATATCTACTGGTTGAGATTTTTTTTGTCCAATTTTGAGAGGGTTTGCTGCTTGGAATTCAGCAAAGTACTGTTATCGAAGCCGAATTGTCTTTGCTATTTAATATTTGTTAGGAGAGTTGCATGTGATGTGCACTGTTTCCCTCCAGGGAAGGGAAGGAGGTACGGTGTAATTTCATTGTTTGTGGATTGTTTGTACCTGTAGCTATTGGTTCCTTTCTCCTCAATTTTGTCTATGGAGAAAGCCAGCTGCTTTTTTTTTTTCCCCAGAGATGTTAAAAACTCTGATCTGTGCAAGCACAGTAGTGAGACTGTTCTTCATTGAAGAAGGCCAATTCATTATACCACTCTCTGACTTTATCAGGTCAACTTATCTTCAGAGAAGACAGAGCAGAAATAGACCAAGATGCCAGGAAAAAAAAAATCAGGTATGGCAAAACTGTGCTCAGAGGACAGGCTGGAAGTCTCAACAGTAGGAGAAAGGAAGAGGTGTGCAGAGGGTAGATTCTGGCCTCTTCACATTTTTCCATAGAACAGCAATGACCAGTTTAACTAAAGCTACAAGTTCAATGTGATTAAATGTAATTAATACATATAAAATTATTTTTTATATAACCTGTTTATTTCTGTGGAACTTTCTAGGAGACTTTATCACCGAGACAGTAAGATTTAGCACCCTTAAAGAAAGGAATGCATATTTATATCAGGTAACATTTGGGAGAATTTTCAACTGTAAGAACAGGTGTGAGGGTTTCTGTAATTGGGGAATTCACAGAAAAATGCACTTCATAATTGACTACTTGCTGGTTTTTTTGAGTTGTTCCAGAAAGCAGCTGGCTTGACAGAAGACTTGATTCAGACTGCATCTGAATCTGCTTCTATTTAACAAGTTCCTAGGTGAAGGTCACAATCTTCTTTGGAAGGCCTAACCCATAGATTTCTCAGTCTGGACCACGTGGGTGAAATTCCAAGAAATATAAAAAAGCCTGAGAAGAGACCTCAGCCAACAGAGTTGGATTGAGACGGATCCTTTTCAGAAACGTGTTTCTTTAGCTTTTCTGTATGTGCCAGCACATGCCCAGCTTTCAATGGACATAAGTTATGACTGATCTGAATCACTCAAAACAGTGACTTGCATGCCAAAATGAGAAACAGTACCTAAACACAAATGCACAGAGAATTGACCTCAGCCTAGAGATTTGATAAAGTATGCTTTAAAAAAAAAAATCACACTTATTCCTACAACCTCAGTGACTTTTTGTCCTGCTGTTTCTGAGATGTGGCTGCAGTTGACAGTTGAGTTATTGCTTTGCAAGATGCATACTTCCAGTCTTAGTACAATCTCATATTTTTCTACATAGTCTGAAATTTATTCTGTAATTAGGTTGCTGTTAACTCATAAATAGACTCAAAACAAAAATGCTGGTTCTATATTGAATTAAGGGTTGAAAAAACGAGATGTCAAGGACAAGACTGCAAAACGTTTAGTTTCTGAGGCCTTGGTGCAAAACTTGGAATATTTTCTTTTTAATATGTTGTCTTTTCCAGGATATTAATGAAGAACATTCTGCTCTGGAATGGCTAAATTTCTGAAATTATGTTAATTATGGGTCTTCAGTTCTATGACTGACCTTAACAGCTGCTTTTGAACAGTGTTAATATAAGTTACTTTCATGGTAATCTTGAGTGAGATAAAACCTATAACGCTATCTGCCTTCACAATTGAATGGTGAAATACGTACTCTCTTAATATGATAGAAAATCCACTTATTTGGGTCTGGTGAGACCAGAATAGTATGGATTCTGACCAAAAAAAAAAAAAGAAGTTTTTTCCTTAACTCTGTGGATACATTTGTGAGATGGGAAGGAATTGCCTTAAATCTTTGCTATTCCTCTGTGTTGCGCCAGGGCTTGTAGGAGGGTGTGAAGTAGCTTTGTGTAGAAACGGACTCCCTGAAGGACCACGTTTCTTCTGTTGCTCAGATGGGATCTTTGGCTTTTCTTGCCTGCTTACTGGTCTCGCGCACCTTGAGCTGCCTTGGTTGGCTTTGAATTCTGAATTACCTTCTTAAATCCTTTGGTTTTCTTAAAGGATTTAGGGTTATAGTGTAGTAGTAGGGCCCAGGCTATAGCAGGGAGTGGAATGCTTCACAGCAGGAGGGCTGGAGATTGTGGGCATAGGTGAGACCTGGAATATAGAGCATTAGAGAGGGGATGACACTGGTAGCAGAGACCCTGCTGAATGGGTAGATATAACTAATAACACATGGAGTGCAAGGAAGCATGGCAGATTTGACCTTCCTAAACCTGACTTCTTTTTTGACAGTTTAGGCAGGGAAAACAGCCTTTGTCCCAAAGGAGCAAAAACTTGTCACTTCACAGGTGTGTCAGCAACCGTGAGCTGTCCTGTAGGATCTGTTGGAAGAAAGCTGGAGAAATGACAAAAGCAAGATAGCGGCATGGGAACGATGAGCAGGTCAGCACTCTGGAGATGAGGAGAAAAGGAAGAGGGAAGCAGATTCAAACTGAGAACAGCAGAAAGGAAGGTAGGAGAAATAGAGAAGGGGAGGCTGCAGCTGAAAAAGGGGAAATAAACTGTAAAAGGATGGTAGAGGAAAAATAGACAGCAACATGAAATAATCGAAGAATGTGCAGGTAAGCAACTTGTTCTGTGCTCCCTTCTGTATGTGTACCCTCCGTCTTTCCCTGGACACAAAAGATTCGCGTGCAATTGAGCACAGCAATGAAAAATACATCTGAAAGCAAAAGACTAACAAGACTGACCTCTTAAAATACTGTTGCCATTTCTTAGTAATCATTTATTTTCTGTCCATTTCTTTCTACATTATGTAGTAAGGGAGGACCCATTTTGCTCATGTTAATGCATTGGTGTGAATCAAAATCTCATTACTGGCATGAGCAGCTGATAAATTCTGTTGTTTTCAACTGGTGTGTGGAGTGGTGTCAGTCAAAAATATCTTATATATTACTAGATTATACTGCATCTTGGAGCTTTTCTTCTGCACTGACTGAAATACTCGTACATCAGAGGCTGTGATTCTGCATGTCTTTGGATGATCCGAAGCTAACAGCCGGAGTGCTCTGCAGCAGTAATTTGAAAGAAGCTGTGCATTTTGGCAAGATGGTTATAGGGCAAGAAAATATCGGCAGCGTTGTCTTTCGTTGCCTTGTTTATACCACTGGTTAACAGGAAAATGAGAACAGCAAGCAGCCAGAAATGTTCCACTCGGTTGTTTTGTTGAACGTGCACCTGGTGTAAAAGTGTCTCTACGTGGCGGGCATCTCTAGGGCTTTGCACATCTATAAAGTTAATGAACACTGAATGCCTGGCTCTTCTTACTATTTCCACCTGCTTTGCGTGGCTAGTGCTCCTTTGAGTTCAGTTGAGCTGTCCTGATTTTTCATTTGAGTAACTGAGAGGGAATTAAGGCTCGTGTGTTTAGTCCCTTAATCATTTCTGCAGTATTCTAAATTAACATGAAATATTTGTTTGGCTAGTGGTTTTGTGTGTACCGGTGTTTATGATGTCTCTCTGCTCCTATTTTTGTCAAAACTACCTCCTGCTAATAGCTAATGAGTAATAACTTGGTAAAGCAGTGACAAGCTCATTGTGCAAGTTGCTGTTTGAAACTTGGATCAGTGCCATGCTGTATGTCTTATTTCTCCCATTTGTTGCTAGAGTTGTTACAGTAATTAATGGCATACAGTCCTGAAAAAAAAAAAAAAAGACCTCCAACTCTGAGTTCAAGATGGTAGTGTTCATTAGAAAGTGATCAAAATTGAACAGATTGAATTACTGTGAGGAATTGCTATTAAATCTGCTAACATACTTGCGTTTAATCAGACAAGTTTTGTTTAAAGCAAGCAAGAAAGACTTGGGCAGTGCAGCATTGCACAAGTGACTGATCAGCTAGCTACCTGCTGATTGGGATACTGCTATGAAGCAGGTCCATTCACATGAACTGAAGATGACTTTGTTCACAGACAATAAAACTAGGATCAATTTTCTATTTCATCTCTATTTTAGGTTTTTGCATAGAGCAATTTAGTGGCCATGACTTAAAGAAAACCAGCAACAAGGTTTCATCCCATGACTTAAAGGCACCTGATTTCCATATTGCAAAAGAACTTGGAGAAATTAGCACACCAGTCTCTTCTGTTGTGTCCGTGGCACTGGAGATGTGAAATGGTGGGTTTGTAATGACTGGTCAGGAGGTGGGAAAGTGCCTAAAAAAGAAAATCTTGTGCTGGGAAGAGTTGAAATAGGGCTGCATGGAGCGCTTCGGTGGCTTTTGTGAAGTTCTGAGTGCTTGGTTTGCAATTGCTAATGTTAATTTTTCCTTTCTAGGGGAAATATTATATAATGGGCGAAGAGCAAAGTATTTTGAGTTCTGGACCTGGTAGCGTGAAGATGCTTTGAGTGTGTACCTGTCTGACAGGGAAACAGTCCCCTGCGGCAGACAGACCATGCCCCTTTGCCTTTCATTCTGCGAAAGCAAGCCCCAAACAAACCTCACGAGAAGCCTCACAACCCCTGGAGCCGACTTTGACCGCCAGCCCATCCGTTTCCGACCAGCACCCAGCCCCGAAAGTTCCCCGTGCCTCCGCCACACGCTGCTTCGGGGCTCAGCTGCCGTCAGGCTTCCACAAGCAGCCTCGCTGGGCTACCCGCGGGGCCGAGGACGGCGGCGGGGAGGAGGAGGAAGAGGAGGAGGAGGAGGAAAGGCTCAGCCCCGAGCCGGGGCGCTCCGGCCTCCTCAGCCACCGCTTCTCGCTGCCGGGGGCGGGGGTAGCGAGGCGCGGCCGGGGGCCGGGCCGGGCGGAGGGAGGGCGGCTTGCGGCGCATTTTTCGCGGCTCCGAGAGGGGCCGCTTTGTCTGCGGGAAAGTTTGGCGGCGGGGCCGGGAGCCGAGGCTT
>VXAL01013158.1:9160-176684 GCA_013399475.1 Chauna torquata | reverse complement strand
CCTGGGCGCCGCTGTGCCTCCTCAGCGCGGCGCTGGCCGCCGCCGCCTCAGGTGAGTCGCTGCCCCCCGCCGGCCCCTTCCTTCCCCGGCCCCGTCCCGCGGCGCTCGCTGCCCTCAGGGGAGGGTTGGTGCCCTGAGGAGAAGCCCCCGCCCCGTGGCCCTGCGTTTCGGGGCACCTTCCCGCCCAACCCGGCTGGGCCGGGGGGCCGTCTCCCGCCCCCCGCCATTTTGGCGGCCTCTCCCCCGGCGGGGCGCCCCCGTCCCGCCGTCCCCTCACCGAGCCCAGGGAGCCGGGGCCGAGCCGTGCCCGGCTGCTCCTGCGTCTGCCCACCGGCTGTGCCCGGTGCCAGAATGGTTGTGAGGGGCCGCAAGCGGCTGAGGGGCGGCGGATGCCCTGGGTAAGGCTGGGGTTGCGGGTTTCGCCTCAGGCTTGGCACCTGAGGCAGGGGAGGGTGAGGAGGCGGCCTGGGACAGCTGTAAATCCACTGCCAAGCAGAGGGTAGGATTTGCCAGAGCAGGCTTCCTTTGGATCCTTTTATTTTAAGAAACGGTGGGTTTCCAGTGCCTGAATGCGAAAGGGGCCGAGCTCGGTCTGTCGGCGGCAGGGCTGAGTAGAGAGCCCCGTCCTCCTGTCCCATCGTGCCTGTCACTGGTGTTGGTGACAGTGGGGAGGGCAGGGACGCTTGCCCGTGGACTTCTGTGTGTGCTGTGCCGAGACAGTGATAACGGGGGCTTTGGGAAGCGGAGGGCAGGCAGCAGTCGTCACCTTGCGCTGATTTAAGAGAAGAGCGCTGAGGTAAACTTAGCATTGTGTGGATGCTGCTGTAAGTGTGGCTAAGGTATTGACCGCTGATTTCTTCTGCCATTTCAATTTAAAAAAAAAAGTCTTTCGGAGAGACTTATAAAAGTGCAGGGCTATGCGTGATCTCACTACAGCTGTCAGCACAGGGGTACGGTTATCGATATCTTGAGTTTGGAGTGCAGCATGGCTGCACTTGTGCTCTTAGGTTGTTTTCTGACTTTCTCTTTGATAATGTGGCTGTGGGTTGTTTGGTTCCCGAAGTCACAGACTCCGCAAATACGGCTCCCAATGTAACACTACATGTCACATTTGCTTTAGTTGTTGTAATGAATAGCAGTAGTTAATAGCTGTGTCTGTGTGTGAATGGAGGAACCCTCAGATGTGAATGTGGGATATTAACTCGTGGAGCAATACCCTATGAGAGACTTGTCATTTAAAAAAAAAAAAAAATCTGAAAACCACCCTATCAAACACTTGTATCCAGAATGCCCAACACAAATAATTAGACAAAAAGTTTGGGGGTTTCTTTCCTTGCTTATTCAGTACATGAAAGGCACAATGTTCTTTTGAGAAACCCTTTCAGGTGAGCTTTGCAAACAGTCGTTTGTCACTCTGGTGACTTGGAGTTGTGTGGAAAGCCAGGACGCTGCAGAGAGTGATGTTGTTTAATGTGCACGGTGTGATATCTTGGGCTCAGAACAAAGCTGCTGGGTGGGATGTTTGAACAGTAAAAAAGAATTGGGAATAATAAAAAGAAAAGCTAAGATGTATCTGAGGATTTTCCAAGCACAGAAAAGATGGGTTGTATGAGTCTGGTCCTTCATGACTCATGAGGGAGTAAAATATGCCTTTGCTTTAACGGAGAGAGGAAGAATCGGACTCTGTGTTTGCCTTGTAGTTGCACATGGGCTGGGGTGAGCCTGTGTGCGCAGAGTGCAGTGCAGAGGGTAGACTGTAGAGCTGAGAGAGAAATTTGAAGGCCCATCTCATTCCTGCTGCTGCCTGCCTGAGCTGTTGGAGGCAGCTGCTCTCACCCTGCTGCCTTATCCTGCGCTGTGGCCTCGTAGGTGACGAGTTCCTTGAAATTATTATCTCTTCTCGAAAGAAGAGTGTGGGGGAGGACACAGATGTGAGGGGCAGGAAGATAACTGGTATTTGATGAAAATAAATGCAGTGTTGTGAAATCTAGATACAATAAAGTCGTCTTTTTTTCCATAAATCTGAGTTGCTATGGAAGTCAAGTAAATGAATGAACAGGTAATTGCTGAGAGTCTGAGTCTTAGTTGCACTCAAATACCTTGGCACCACCATGAAAATGCAGAGTTTGCTTGCCAAATGTCAAGTGGCTGACCGTATAGTTCAGGGGTGGTGTGAGGGGGGCTGTACAGATGTGAGGGTGAAACCTGGCATTTCAGCACGTCGTCATCTCCCGTGCTCAGTCTGTGCATGTGCTAGGTAGGGCTTGATTTGTGTTGTGTCAATGTGAGTAGAAAGATACCTGCTGAGTTTGAAAGAAACATCGTTGGGCTCTTGTGGCTCATTTTCTTGGCAAGGGAAAATAATTCCTAATGGTGCCTCTGCAGCCTCTTGCAGCTGAGCTGAGGACCAGCTCGAAGGAGGAGCTCTTGATCTGAAGCAGTGTAGCTCTAAGGTTTTCTGTACAAATTTGTCTAATCTGCTTTTAGTGGGAAAAACCACTCTTTGACAAGGAAATTCTTAGTTCTCTAGGTGATCCCTTGAGGCAGCTTTTTCCCTGTTCTTTGCTTTTCATCTTTGAGTTTCTTGGGTTGCTTTTGATTTCACATTCTTGTCACATTTTCAGTAGACAGCTACGTGCCGTTGTTTGAGAATTTCTGTTTCCCAGTAAATCAATGGAAGAGCTGTCATTCAGTTTATTCATGGTTTTATTTTCTAACTTCTTATTTGACTTATTGAAGTAGAATATATAAAGTGTGCTTGAATGGGTGCATATCTCTCTGTCACTTGCTTGGAGAAGCTTTCCCTCTTCCAGCAGCATCAGTGGTGAGGACTAGGAAGCCTGAAGGGCAGGAGTCCCGTAAGCCTGCCAGAAGGGGGAATGTGACCCATTGCATGTGGCGTGATTTAGGAGCAGGAATTCATGCCAGCTCTTCTCACAGTGATCGCATTTTTATGTGCATATTCATGTGCTTATTTGTTTCTCCTGTAAATCATGAAAGGATTTATAGGGCACAGAAGAGCCTGCTCTTTAGCAGGCAATTTAAATGCCGTGTAACCTTGCCTTTGTAAGGGTTATATTTTGCCATTGAATAGCAATGGCTTCCCTGTATTTCAGTGAGAGCTCAGGCCATGAATCAAAGGAGAAATACAATTGTAAGCTTCATCTTACGTGTATATTGTGAGAATTTCTACCTTGGAGGGGGCAGCTGTTTTGATAATGGAGGGAGAGAAGGTACGACCCTTGCACGAGTGGCACCAAATGTAGGAATTTGTCACCCGTCTGAGAGGGTGTAAAGTGGTTGTGGGAATGGGTTCGCCTGTTGAGAGAAGGGAGAAAAAAAAAAAAAAAAGGCGAGTGACTAGTGATCGTGCAGTCAGGTCCTTCTGAGGTCAGCGTCTGCCCCTGTTTCACTGAGGTGTGCTCTGCCTGTCACATACCAGCTTGTAAGCTACCACGAGTATCACTGGGGAGTGTGCTGCTGTTTTTTACTTCTAATCCATTTTCTGTTTTTGTCCCGCAGGTGCCTGTGTCTACCGAGGCTTGTTGTTTGAGGTAGGTAAGCTTGAACGTGTTATGCTGGGGAAAGTGTTTGAGAAGGTGCTGTAGAGCTTTACTCCAACTGCTGATTTTGTCACCTCTGCCACTGGGGATGGCTGATCTTGCAGAAGGTCACAGAGCTGCGAGCCTTCAGCCTGCAGGAAAACAACAGCAGAATAGATACTGCCCTCAGGGAGGTCAGAAATTCTCCCTGGGCCTGTGTGAACCCAACCATTCTCCATCTCAGTACAACTCTGCCTGCTTCTAACTGGGGCTCCGTATTTGTCCAGCGTGTGAAAGGATGTGTCAGATGTTGCAGTTCCTGGAAGATACAAATCATAAGTGTGCAGTCCTGGGAAGGACAAAATAGTCTTTTGTAAAACGTCTCAGTCATGCTAGGTACATTCTATGTTTGTTTTTTTTGCCCTAAATTAATAAAGTATTGATGACGGCAATTTCACACTTTCTCAGCTGATTATGGCACATACTGTGTACCTTGACTCTTCTTTCTAAACCTACAGTATTTTGTTTTATAGTCTTCCTTTTTTTGTGTATGTATTCCATGACTAACTTCATAAATAGTAAAAATCTATGATTATTGTACAAACTATTTTGTTCTGTAACGCTTGTCTGCCTTGCTTAGTGTACTGGGTCTGGCCGGGATAGAGTAAACCCAGTACATTTAGGTGCTTTGGGCTAACAGGAAATGATTGAGCAGCTCGCTTTTCTGGAGTGCTTCCGTACCTGCCTCCAGTCCCACAGCTGACTTGCTCAGGGATTTGTTACTGTGGTCTGGGAAGCAGCACGCAGCAGCAGCCAGGGAAAACCCGGGTCTTGCTTTCTCTTAGAGCTCTTTAGCCAAGCTGGATATGCGTGGTGTGTGCGAGGTGTGTACCCCTGTGTAGTTTTTGGCCTTCTGACCTGGACCCTTCGTCTTGGAAGTTTTTCTGCCCCAAGAGGGAAACGTAGGGCAAATTGCCGGAGGTGATGTTTTCGGTGGGTGGTTTGGGGGGAAGCGGTATCAGGCTAAATGAGTTTGCCTCTGATAATAATGCACTGTGGAGCTGCGGTGTTTTAGAAGCAGTTGGAAAGTTTGTCTGGACTCCAACTGTAATGAATTGTACGGCAGATCACTCTCTTCTGAGCGTTGCAGCTCAGCGAGGGCAGTAACAGAGCTGAAAGGTTAGTAATTGAGGGGTTTCATCTGTTACCACTTCTTACTGACAGGTCAGTCGCAAATTTGTTTGCTTTCTGTGTTTTCTTGGTGTTCTGATGTTGTTTCTCTACTCTTTTGCTGCAGCTGTGAGTCTGAAATGCTAGTGCAGGTCTTGATGATATCTTGACATAAATTTTGTACGTGAAGACTATGGGATATTTTACATTAGATGTGTCCCATTTAAAGAACTTGCTCCCAGTATCCTTGACTTCATCTTTATCTGTTTAATAAGATGGTATTTTTTATTAAGAAACCATTTCTGTAATCATACTAGTTTTTTTTGCAGAGCGAGAGAATTGCTCTGCAGTAAACCTCAGAGCAAAAAAAAATCATGCAGGTGTGTAGCTGACATTTATAATAGAGTAAAACTGGAACAACTCAAGCTTGTCATTCTTAGAACAAGCTCCTGTCCTACCTCTTGTCAGAAAAAGAGCAGCACTGCCAGAGTGGTATGTGATTGATTTGCCTCGTGTGGCCAAGTTGTATGTGGGTGACAGGAGTAGACCCGAGTGACTTTGTACCCGAGGTGCTCCGTGCGCCAGCCCTGCGCACTCGGCTGTGCTCTGGAAAGCCGGAGGAAAGCAAGGGCAGGCCACGTCCCAGCCTGGGCTCCCAGCTACTGCCGCGCAGCCAGAGGGGAGCTGAGCTGGGCTCTGCACCGTGGTGTGCAGTGGAGTTGGAGCTGGCTCGAGCTCCCCTTGCTGGCCCTCTCTGCTGTCAGCTGCATCGTGAGTTAAACTGAGCAATACAAGAGCGGGGCCCCGGCACGCGAGAGCACGGATGGGTCTGACAGCAGAATTTGGCTGTGGGGTTCCCCACCTAGAGATGCTGCTGTGTGCCCAGAGGCGAGCAGAGGGGCAGATTGGGAGATAACCTCGTGGTTTTAGCGTTTGTATACAACTTGGGGAAGTTGCGTATAAAAACATGTTCAGTGAAGAAATCCCAGTGGCAGGGCAAACCTGCAAAGGGAGGATGTTATCTCTATAGAATCTGTTGCAGAGGAAGAATGTGCCTTCTGGGTGCGTTTGCTTACAAACCATTTACTCGCAGAGAAGACAGCTTTTCTGAATGACAAGGAGGCATCGGGCCAAACTTTGCAACCTCTCCTGGTGGCTGTCGCCTGCAGTGGCAGCATTGCAGTGTGTCTGTAGCACTAAAAGAGCTGTTCATCCCCTCCCTGCAAACACAGCCGTAGAAACTTCCTTACATCCAAAATTATGGTTAGAAACACTTTTTTTTTTTTTTTCATTTCAGTCTCATGCTATCCAGGGGTTTTCTTGATGTGTCGTGTGTGAGTAGTTGTAGGTGAGCTGTTACTAGGTTATTGTAGGAACGCTAGCTGCTGCAAGTCCTGCTTGATGGCACTTGGCTGTCTTGTTTCTGCTGCAAACCCGAACTTTTAAGTCACCTGAAAAATCCTCCGAGCATAAATCAAACATTCAGGTGTAGTGAATGCAACTGCTGCAGAGCTGCTTGAATCTTTAACACTGAGGACAGCATTCTGCATCTTGCTTGACTGACTTAGCTGATTGTATATCTATCAAGGGTCAACTTCTGTTCATGCATTTCCTCTGAGGAAAAACACATCTTTGTGCTTCATTTCCAACTGTGCTGAGGAGGCTTGCGTTATTCCCTCTTTCTTCACCTTCGAGGGAGTTTTCAGGTCCACATAGCCAGCACAGCTGCTTCCTTTATTTAGCAAAGAAGACAATACATGTTACTTTTTTTTCTTAGCTGGAGGGTAGCATAGGTGGGGATGAGGAGACTTTCTTGCCTCAGTGAAGGTAAATGTCTGGGGGAGGTATTGGTAAAGTCTATGCCTGCATCTTTCTTCCAGCTGGCTTGTGCCAAGAATAGTTTTCAGCCCTGGGAGGATGAGAGAGGAAGAACAGGGCTGTGAGTTAAGGTGGGAGTTGGATTAAATGGAAAGTGTGGTTTGGTAAATGACACTTTGTCTGGTAGATTTTGCAAGAGGGAAGGACAAGTCCAGCTGAGCAATCTCCAGTAAACTTTTGTTTCGGCTGTGTTAAAACACAGGCGTGAGCTGTTGCAACAGTTGTTGGTAATGGATGTACGAATAAATTTTGGGACTGACAAGACTGATTTGGAAGTTTCTGGAGACACGTATAATGCTTTTCTAATGCTATAAAGCAGCAAACAAGCTAGGCAGCTTTTCTTGCAATGAAATGTTTTTAATCTTGGAGTTTGAATGAAAATCCTAGATGGAATAAAAAGCCGTAACCTGACCCCCACAGTAAATGTTACTGTACTTGTGCTTCTTCCAAAATTTTTTCTTCCCTTTTTACTTTTGAAACTGTCTGAAAAAGGATTCAAGATAATTGAAGTGCTTACTTGACTTGATCGTCTTGAAAGAGGAGACCTAGGTGTAGCAGTCAGTCAAAAGAGCAACATGCCTGTTCCAGAAAAGGGAAAAACCCATGCTGTGGCTCTTTGGCTAGTTCAGCTTTTCATCTTTCTAATTCTGCTCTGCAATCAGTCATGGAAGAGGTCACACAACAACAACAAAATCACAGGTTGACAAACATCTGTTGTATAAATACAACTTCCATCAGCCATATTTTAAACCAGACCATCAACTCAATGTGAGCTTTAGTTGTAACTTTCTGGAAATACGAGGAGCTGGACCTATAGGGGGGACATTAGCAAAAGATGAAGAAATAAAAAACAAAAGTGGAGGCATGGAGATGTGTTGTGCAAGAGGTAGCGTCTTGCTCAGCTCTAGAGACTTTTTTTTAACTGGATTATATGTAGCTTATTTAGTTCATTTCAGTGGCTAGTGTAGTGAGAGTAGAGAAACAAAGTGCTAGTTTTCAGCTCTGAAGAGGGAAGGGGCTTGTTGCTTTGCATTTACTTATCTGCCAGCGGCTGAAGAAAAGAATGCACATGAAAATGTTCATGCTGAAAGTTTTGAAGTTTGTGACAATAAAACAATTTGAAGTAATCTGGCATGACTGATTGCATATAACATCATCTTTGTTAATAAAAAGTATTCCTTTGTAAATTAAAAAAAATTGATAAACTTACAAATCTTGAAGTTATATGAGTATATAGTTGTCTGAACTCTCAAGAAAGTCTGATTTTTATGCATTTTAAGTTGCATTTTTCTGTTTCCATCTGTACTTTGAGTCAAAGGTGAAAGGGGAAGTGTAAGTAGAAAATGTTTCTTCAAGCTTCAGGTAAACCCTCCCACTCTGGGTAGATTCTATTCTAAATGAATTAAGCGACTATTTAACATAAATCTTAGCAGGTGCAGAGCACTTCTGGTTAGGCAACATAACAAATTAGGGTAGCAATGAGGTGAAGAAAAAGCAACATCTTGTTTTCCTTCTGGAAAAAAAAAAGTTATTACTAAAAAATGAGATCAGAATCGGTGATTTCAGTTGAAGGTTTTGCTTGCTAACTTTCAAGATGGTGGAAATGGCTTTTATAAATAATGTGATTTAATTGCTACCACTTAGCCTGGGGGGTTACATCCTCAGCTCCTCTAGGGAGCAACACCATAAACTGCTGTTTATAACATGCATATAACATTTTGTAGCTATAAACTCTAGCTTACAGCGGCATGAATCTCCCTTCTGTGCAATGTTCAGATGAATGTTTTGCAGAACACTGTTGCCCACTTTGCTGGGGGGTTCCTCTCTGAGCTTTGCCCTTCTGCAGCTGCCCACTTTGACGTGGGTGTTAAGGAGGTAATGAGTTATGTGTTGGAGTCTTGCAAGACTGAGGTAGCTTTTTCCTGCTGTTGTAGGGTGGATATCTTCTTGTAGATATGAGAGCTGAGTGATACCCTATATATAATGAATTTTATTTATTGAACAGATGCGCTGAGATGCCGTGACTCTCCCAGGTAACAATGGAAAGGCCAGGGCGGGGGTGAATTTGGCGTTGCAGGCGCCTGATTCTGCAGCGCCGTTGTGCAGAATCATGTACCTTAGGGCAAGTGCATAACACTAAATGTTCTGTGTGTAGCTCTTAATATCCAAGTTATCCTTGCATTGTCTGGCTATGAATGGAAGTGCAAGGGGATAGAAAATACAATTCATGTAAATCAAGAGGCCTGTGTCGTTAAGGCTTTTAATGAGACACTTCTCACATAGAAAATGGCTTCCAGGAGGGTTTCAGAAAGCCGAGATCAACTGAAGATCAAAAATAGAAGACGAAAGTATTTGCTTGAAAAGTGTTTTTTTGAATAGAACAGATGCTGCATGTGTTCTTCGTGTTCCTTAAAAATAATAGTGTAACGGGGGGGATGGGGGTAGGCTCCTTTTTTTTATAGCATGAGGTAAAAGAAGCTTTTATGAAAGATGATTATTCTTCTGAGGGTGTAGTGAAATCTCGTCTTTTAATCAGTAGAGAGTTATTACTTGGTGGATCAAGGCACACATTTTAGTATTATGTAATAATTCTTTTATATTGTAGTGGTTCTCATACAGAAGGCATGTAAAAGTCATTTTTCTGTACTAAGAATACAAACACCAATTTTACAGTGAAAGAACACTGCTAGCATAGCTGAGCCCTGGTATCTTCCAGCATTATTCTGCTTGTTTTGTTTGTGGGAACTTGAAACTAAACTTGTTCTGAATACTAAGTAACACGTAGTAAAAACCTCAGAACGTGTGCATGTTTTAATCTTAATATAACGGGTTTGACATAATACGTAAAGACAGTCAGCATAGCTGGCACATTGGTTCCTTTCTGAGCTGCTTTTTCTGTTGTACCTCTAAAAAGAAATGGTGTGGAGCTCTAACACCCTTGCACGATTATCCCCTTAAATTAAAAATGCCTGTGGTGAGGAAGTGCTGGGCGTTGGGTATTACATTCTGTTAAGATCCCAGAAGGCTCTGCTTCAGCTATACCTCTACCATACTCGTAGCAGAGGTAAACTGCGCTATAGCCGGGAAGCTCTGAGTCTGACGCAGAGCTCTCGGACATCTGTATGAGCTGTTGCCTTACGTGGGCTTTCACGTTCCGGAAGTGCTGTCATGGTACTAACGCGTTGGAAATGAACTGGGGGCTTGCCTGTGGAAGGGTGAACGTCACCATTTCTAACAGCTACATGCATGTCTCGGTGAAGAAACCGGTAGCTAACACCAGCTGCGACTGAAGGGCCTTTTGCGACACGAATGAATGACGGCTTTACGGGCCATGGGCGTTGTTAACAGCTGCCTATGTATTGTCCTGTACTGGGTGCAGAAAGAGCTCAAGGTGGGGGGCAGGGGCACAGGCAGAGGGTGGCAGGGCTGGTCCCCTCTCTGAGGGCAGGGGCTTCTATCCTACAGCCTGCTTTCTGAGAGGAGTGATGTCCCTTTCCATGAAATACCCAAAAAGCGCTGGTGCAGACCTCTCCGCATCCGCCTCAGCGCGTTACCATTTAACCCGGCATAGCAAAGGCACAAAGCTTGTGTCATTGCTTATCCTGAGATGGGTATCTCGCAGTTCCTTCTGTAGTGGGCAAAAAAGAAGCAAAAGAAACATGGACAAATTAATAAGCCAAAAGACGCAGTTCTGTGGTTTGTGAGGCTTTTGAGCTTTGATCAGAGACACCGGGATGTCCTCAGTGGCTTTCTGCAGCTTGTTGTTTTTTTTTCTTAAAACTATGAGTGTCTGCTGGTTGTTGTATTCTGCATCTGGGATCTTGCCTCTCCCTGCCCTGTTTGGGGCTGGTGAAAGACTCGCACTTTCATCCTCACTGTGTCGTGGGAGGTGATCTCGGGTCAGCCAGATTTGGAGATCGGGGTCCTTACAAGAGCTGCACTGTTCCAGATTTTCCATTTCAGTGATCTTCCTGGATGGTGGCTATTCATCTGCGAACACTGCCGTAAGTAGATGATTAACACTTAATGTCACAGTTAGAGCAGCTATATGCTAAAGCCTTGTCAGGAGATGTTGGATTTCCCACGGATTCATTTACTAGCACAACAATTACCCAGCATTCATAAATTTCACAAATCATTGTGTCTTCCAGCTCTCCGTGTGCACTGGGAGAGCCTTGTTTAAGAAGTAATTCCTTGTAATTTGTCATTTACTTTTCCTTCCTAAATTCCCCGCATGAAAAATTCCTGTTTTTCTTTGCTAGGTCACTAATTCAGGTTGTGTTTCCTCATTCCTTCCACCTCCTCAACCCTGCCAAAACCTTGATCAGGGTTTCTGTTTGTTTTCCCTTTAGAGTACGGGTTGCAATGTCCAGTTAATTGGTAAAAGAAATGAAAGTCAGTTTCTGCCAGTGGAAAAAGCCTATAATGCATTAAAAGGGGAAACCTGTGGACAGTGCAAGGCAATGTAGCTACAGAAAGGTGACAGCTTACGTCACCTGGGGACCTGTCTCAAATGTAGTTTCTAATTGAGCTGACATAGGCAAGGGACCCTGTCATATTGGTGTGTGTGCCTCACCTGGGCCTTCTGTGGAAAACTTCGGGGCTGCACATGCCAACTTTGGAGCTGGAAACAGTGTCCCACAGCTGGTGAAAATGTTGGGAGAAAAAGAAAAAGAAAAAAAAAAAGCTACTTCCATAGTGGGTTGTATGATAAGAGAGGAAATAGAAAATGTCAGTCATCAAATCTGTAAATTTATTATGTTGTGGCAGTGCTAATGAAAACATAAGCCAGTGCTGTTCTTTGTGGAGCAGTGGAGTATGTCTACAGTTTGGGTGCAAAGCAGTTCTGTTCAGTAGGGTTAGCAGGGGTAGGTTTACGAGCATGTAGATGTGTATGAGACTTTCACTTGTGCCCAGCGGTGACAGATCTGTGCGCCGCAAGCAGAAGGCACGAGGGGATGTTCAGGTTGGGAATGGCAGCTTTTCCAGGAGGGATTTCATTGTATCTTTCTGTGGGCAAATGTGCCACAAGGTCACTTCAGATTTAAACAATCAGTACTTGCTTTTCCTCTTTCTCTCCTGAATCATAAATGACAACTCCCTGAAAAACTGATTTCTTCTCTCTTCAGCGCAGTAATTGTGAGCTGCAGAAATCAACCCAGCGGGGCGCAGTTCTGGAGACAGTCATCTTGTAATTTTTATTGGCTACTGAAATATCTGTAATCGTATTTCTGGGGCATAATGTTAATGTTCGTCAGATGACTTTTTAAGGTCTCTGAACTTAACAAGAAAGTCAATACAGTTTTAATTATTCCCAGATAAGATTTTATGGAAGTCGAGTTGACACTATGAGTATGTGTGTATATCAGCAGCTTTAGGAGAGAGGAAGCGAAGACAGAAGGCTGGAGCAAAAAAAAATTGGAAGAATCTGTGGTTCACATTTTGTATTACAAAAGAAACAAAAAGGTCCTGTATTGGAAAGAAATATGGAAGGGCATTGTCAGAAAGGAACCTACCAAGGGTGACTTAAGCTCACTCGCTTGTAGCTGAAAGAGGGGGAGGGATCTGTTTTCAGTGTCACTTTTTTTGCTAGCACTCACCCCACACGCGTGTGATTGCCAGTCCCCGTGAGGTGGCAGTTTCTCTGCATACGTCTTTCTTGTTGCCACGCCGGGTACCGGGTGGCTGCGTTGCTGTGACTGCTGCATACGCTGGGATGGCACGAAGGCACCTCCTGCACCCAGCAGATGGTCGGGAGAGGACTGCCTCCCCCTGAACAGAGAAGGGAGTTTTGCCTGGCAGCTTCTGTGCTATGAGAACAGATCACTTTAGGAAAAGAGCTTGAAATGTTTGTGTTCTTTATTTGCTGTGGCCCACTGGAGCAAGCGGTTGCCCTCGTGTGTGAGATGTTCTTTCCTAAATACATGTGTAGTCTCTCTTTGTATCACTCCGTACACGTGGGCCAGTCTCATTGAAGACTGTTGTGATCTGGGAACTTGGGCTGTTTCCTTCTAATGTTGGTGTTCTGCTGGAGGGGAGCTGTCAATACAGAATCTGGGAAAGGTGCTGTAAACACCAATGCAGTTTTTCAAAGCTCTGAGTGCTTCTTCCTCCAGCAGCTGTGGATTCTGTAATGCTTTTAATTTCTGTGTAATGCTAGTTATCAGAGGTTTTTATCTCAACTGCGAAAGTTTTCTTTTGAGTGACACTGGACATCATACCAAGGTCTTTTGGGCTAGGATTTTTTTAGTAGTTTGAAAACTAATTAGTGCTTGATATGAGTGCCAAGAACTAGAAATTTGCTGCACATTTTTGATGACACCCCCCACCCCCCCAAAGAACTTCTTGATGCAATCTGTGAGACAGCTGACGAAAGGTGAGTGGAAATTGGGCACCTTTCTCTTGTATGGGTAGGAAAATCCTAGTTTTAGTTTTTAGAATTTAGAACTTAGAAATACTAGTATGTATTAGCAAGAAACTTTCTCCCTATAAACAGAAAAATAAACCTAAAACAAGCCATTTTGCTTATAAATGAAAAAAAGAAACTGTTAGTACAGGTTGAATTTCTTCTGTACGTCCTGTATAAACAGCTTTCTGTGTCTTTGCAGTAGGATATCTATCAGTTGACACGAGAGTGAGTAAGGATGAATGAAACAGCCTGGTTTAGATGGGTCTGTGCATCACCAAATAACAGCAAATATATGAAAGGTAGTTGGGATGTGATCTTTTCAACTGACTCTCAAAATACTGCACCAATCTATTAAGGCCAAGCTTTGCATCCAGGTAGCTGGATAGTCATGTAGGTAGGTAGCAAAAACTGGCGTTCAATATTGAGAAACAGGACTTGACGCTCTCTGGTTTGGGGGTCAAAGCAGAACTACTTGCACTGGCAGATTCTAGAAGTGTTTATCCTGTATCTTATTCCTTTACATGTGCTTTCAGGGAAGCAGCTGAGAGAATCAGCAAAAGCTACGGTGAAAGGCTGCTGATAGGGGAATTTGTGGGAGTCGTGTCTGCTCGTACATGCCACGTGTCAAAGAGCTCCTGGGAGAGGCAGCTTTGCACTGTGCCAGTGCCAGGCTACACTTGCACATTTGCCAGCCCAGGCTGCATTCGAGACCTTGTTTGTTCTTCAGCCTCAAAACATCTTCGGCAAAAAAGTTCCAAGGAACTGGTGAATGTCTGCTCAGTGGTTTGAAATAAGTTGTTAGTGTTTTAATCAGTCATAAAGCACAATTGGACTGCTGTGTCTGGACAGTGGTCCCATGTTGATTTTTTTTATCTTGAAAGTTGGTTTCAGGCATTTCTTTCCCCTCTTTTTTTCCCTTGAATAACTCATGTCTCCATCAGAAATGCCGGTATGAAACCCCCTCATCGTTACAGGTGTTGCACAGGCTTGTCAAATACATTGATTCAAAGTTGTCCAGGATAAAACATTCTCTGGGATGTTTCAGTTGCTCTCCAGTTGTTGCTGTTGTAACTGCTGAGTTTCACAAGGAGTCCAAGATGTTTCTTGATGCTTTCAGGAGGACGTATAATAGATGGAAGAAATCAAAATATAAAACTCTTCCAGGTGGGTGCAGTGCTTTTATGGCACATCTCAGATCTGTCACCCTTGAAAATACCTTTAGAGAGCCATGTGATGCTATGATGCACTGAAGTTTATGATGCTAGGATGTCTGTATTTCTACTATGCATTTTAAATAGCTTCTAGTGCAAATATATACAGCAGACTTCCATTGGAAGACCACTGTAATTTTCTTAATGCTGTGGTTTATTGTTGAGCCGTAGATTAGGGAGACCCATTAGAATAAAATACTCAGTGTGTACTCAATTTTGTAATCATTATAGCTACTTCAATGTCATTCAGTAATTAATCCTCTAACCCTGTGAGCTTGGCAACAGAAGTCTCTTTATATTACCAGCTGCAATACTATGGCTAGAGGAGAGTCCTAGGCATTTTCAGAGATCCTTAACTGTGTTTCTGAGGATCAGAAAGGTAAAAAGCTCCCCCTCTTCTCCCGAATGAGTGAATAATCATGAACATGACTGAATTCTTCCTGTATTAATTTGAAGAGTTTTGAACCAGATGTTTCCTTGCTTAAAAAAAAAAAAAAAAGTTTCATAACCTTTCTGTGTGTTTTACAGAGATCAATATTAAACTATGTGCAAGCTCAAAATCGGAAAATTTTAATTTGATCATTTAAGTTGGTATTGAGCATAAATTTTCAGTGACATCAGCGGGAGCTGAAATTAAGGTATTGTAGCGAGATGACAAAGATAAGAAATTTTGGACCTTGCAGCTATATACATATCCATTTATCTTTGTGATTAAACTAGAAATCTTACCATTTCTAATGGGAATGTAGCATCCCTACAAAATTTTAACCTTTTAATTTCCTGAGAATTCATCTTTTGTTCTACATTAGTAGATATGGTCATAGTCATGTGGGAATGGTTGGATATGGGTGCTTAGCCAGCACAAGACCAAAGTTGTAACTTACCTCCATATGATATGGGTTGTGTTGTCTTTTGTGGTTCATGGACATCCGTGTTTTCAGAGCAAATACAAGGTCAGTTATTTCGTTATGAACTTGCAAACCTGCCCTGATTTAGACAGAGCTGTCATTATTGACACACTAATGGCCAGTTCTGAGCTAGTGGATGCAGTAAATCCTTGTATGCATTGAGTCTGGTGGAATAGTTTCAGGTGAAAACATGAGCAAACTTGTTAGCAGTTTCTTTTCCACATTGTTAGCAGTTTTATAGATTCTTCTCTATAAGTAAAAGACCTTATTTTCTTTAGTATTTAAGGAGTTAATTTACAGTTAAATTCTCAATATTACAGAGTAAACATAACTTGCTACGTTTTTATTCCACTTTTTTTTTTTTAAGTGATTTAAAGAATCAGAATTTGAGAAGTGTTCCATTTTGAAAACCTGAGTTGGAGCTTGAATGAGATGCACTTAAAAATTGCATCCACTCCTTTCTATCTGAGCTCCTCAGCGAGACTGCGGCATCCTCACGTTTACGGAAAGGGAAGCTGACAGTGCCTCAATCTACTATTGTGGGAAGCTTTCCAAAACAAAAGTGAATTATATGCTTCCGCTGTGTGACCCAAGGAGTAATTCTTAAGTTCTTAAGTAATTCTAAAGTCCATTTTTCATATTTTATTTACTGTAAAGATTCCCTAGAATGAAACAAGAAACCTAATGAAAATGTGTTTAAAATATAATGAAATCCTTAGGACAAAACAAAGGTGAATATGTTACTTTCAAAGACATCTGGAGACATCCTGTTAGATAATACGGAGGAAACTGAGTTATAATCAAATATAAATTGAGCAGAATTTGTCCCAGAATTTAAGTTTGCACTACTTAGGCAGATAAAGTGAAATCTCTTTATGTGCTTATTGCCAGCAAAGCTCAGTCACAGTCCAGAGAAATACTGAGCTGTAGCGTTACAGAGCAAGAGAGACGTACACATTCAGGTCCATAACGTGCTACCTCTGCCCACGAGCACTTGGCACGTGTGTTCGGGACAGGTGACTTGTCTGTCGTCACAAGTGGACTGTGTTAGCATTAGGGAAACTCAGTGCTGTCAGACTGATTTAGTGAGGAATCTTACATTACAGACTTCTGAGAATGTAAACGTTGTCAGGAACACCTTGGCTTTTCTGCTGAGAAATTTCAGGCAAAGCATTGAAAGGAGTAGTCAAGTGTTGTGCTGGGAGCAGAATTACATGGTTCAAGAGTGTATAGCAAAAGGAGCTGTGTTCTGGCTTACCAGGTTTTTGAATAGGAAGGCAATTCCCCCTTCCTGTGAGAGGGAAAAAGCAAGGGTGGTAATGGAGAACTGCAGACCTTTGTCTCTTCTATGTTTACGCAGTGTTTCATCAAAGGCATGTTCTGTACGTGGAGGCTGTGTCCTGGCAGCGGTCTGTACCTTATCTGGTTTAAGCAGGATGCTCCCTTCGTACTCCTGTTTACATTGGGCAAGTTGAAGGTGCCGCCGTGATATGGAACATAACATGGAGGTTCCTGTCAAGAGCCTACGTTTGCAGCCACAATGAATGCGTCTATAAGCCCCACTATCTGACAGCAGCAGATCTTGCAACTGCAGAGGTTTGGGCATGACTGCAATGTATTGTTTTACGATATTTAAAAAAAAAAAGAAAGGTGTAATTTTACTTCCTAACAGGTTTTTCAGTGCTTAAGTGTAATCCAGTAAGTGATCCCGTGTGTATGATGTATGACTGACAAGGAAAAATAAGGGTGTATCCGCGATGGCACAGGATAGCTGAGACACATTGGCATGGTAAAAAGTACAACTGAGTTTAATGATATTTACCTCTGTAATGTTCCTTTTTTTTCCTGTCTGTCTAGTCCGTTAATACTTTGATGTATCAGAGATGACTTAAGACAACACTGATCCTACCTCTTCTTTGAAGTCATGGCTTAACAGACAGCTTGACAACCCCATGTCTGTCCTTTGGTATTGCAGTGTAGGGTTTCTGTTTGTCCTGCCCAGTCCTCTTTGTCATTTTAGCAACAGCCTGGCTCACGGGATCCTTTCTTGTGAGTTTCAGAATGATTTGCTGGCTGTAGAAAATCTTGAGACCTCAGAAACTCAGGCTTTGGAGAGGAGTGTGCTGGAGTTATCGTAGATACTTCCATCTCCTCTGACCTGCCCTTATTGCGGTGCATAAATACCTTTTTGAGGGGAAGATCTAAGCTGACAAGATCTACGAGTGTCAATTCTCCTTCTTGCTTGAGGCAGAGAAGTATCAGAGATCAGAGGCAAGCCTCTTGGAACCCCTAGGAAAAGGCATCATCCATGATATTTTGCATCCTAGGAGGGGGCTGTGCAGTTAAACTGCTTTTTCTGCTATAATTAGCATCCTGTGGCTTGTCCAGTTAACCACGTGGCATGGTATTTCTGTTTAGTAATGGCTGGGTGTGGGTGCTCAGTGTGTTCTGCTGAACGGATCTGGCCAGACTGTCAGAAGCATTGATTTATAATACGGAGCCCTCTCCTCAGCATTTTTTTTTTAATTATTATTTTGATGTTGATTTCCCTAATAAAAATAGGAAGTATTTGTATCAAAAATAAACTAGGAATGATGCCTTCTGCACAGAGTATTTTTGCTGGGGTTCTACTGCTTAGGTATCAGCAAGTAATGCTTGATGTTGTTGAGCCTGTGGCTTTTTTATGAATATGCAAGATGCAGGCAGCTCTGATTTAGAAAGTGGACTCAGCCTCCCTGTTACAAGGCGTTTCAACTTAAAATCATGACATTTCTGTGATAGGTGAGGTGCGGATTGATAGACCCTTTGCTTATATGAAAGCCTAGCGCAGCGGACCACAGCGATTTGTTAACACGTGATCGTCTCCCTCCTTTTAGTCTTGTATGTGAATATGTATTTTGTTTTGCAGGTACTGGCAAGGGGCTGATCTGATCTTCAAGGTCATATCTTTCACTCAGCGTCCTGTTTACACAGATGCCTTCTTTAGCCTCTAGAAATAGCTGATAAATCCACACGTTCACACTGAGGAGATGATAGTTGCTCATATTGCAGCTTTGATAAGTAACCTCCTTGTTAAAATCAGCAGTGCTGTCTCTGTAAGAGCTGTGCTGAGGTCTCTAAACATAATATTTTCAGTGCTTTCTGTATGATGCCAACAATTTTTTTAACCTCGCTGAAGTCATTTCATGGTTCTGTAATTCATTGGCTTTTTAGTGTATTTATAGAAGCTATTTTTTTCAAGCACTGCAGTAGAAATGATGAGAGCATCTGGTTAAATCCATCACATCTTGTAGAACAACCTCTTAACAATTATTCTCAGTTAGATGAAATAGAAAAAATAGTCTTGGTAATTGAGCCTTTCCCCCTTTAGATGGTTACAACAATATTTTAAAGGCTTTAGATATTTAATATAATTAGAGTGCCATAAGTGTCACCACTGTGCTTTTCTGTGATGGAGACAGCATCAGTTAGCTATGAGAGCTGTAAAAACAGAGACACGTTTCAGCTTTCACTCAGTTCCAGGGAGCTCTGTTTATAACCTCTTGTTTTACTGTAACACAGAAAAGGATGTGTCTGGGAGCTTTAATTTTTCTGAAGAAAGTTTTTCTTTCTCTTTGGAGTTGTCTAGTTTTTCTTCAGCCCCTCAGTCCGAATGTGTGACAGGGTTATAGTACAGGGTAGCAGGTTTGTATAGGGAGACAATGCCTTACGTGGATTTATGTTAAAGCCCTCTAAGGGTCCTGTACTGAGTACTGAGAGTTGGGTAAGGATTTTGTTCCCTCCTGGCTACATTTGGCCCTTCCATCTCCTGTCTCAGGTATGAACAGGTTGATGCAGATGCTGCATCACTTCTTAACCCAGCTGGCATAGGCTTAGCCTGTCCTGGCGCCAGTAAGTCTTCGGCAAGCGCAGCTGGGTACTCCTTTGCTTGGTTCGCCCCTTCAGTTTTGTGGGCTGTGGCTCTGGTTTAATTTTTCTCCAAAGCCTTCACTTACTGACAAACAGCTTGTCTAGCTGTGGATCCTCTGACCTCATCTCCTGGCCCTCCGCATTGAGTCCTGTCACCCACTGGAGGTTTCTGACATGCATGACATGCTCTTTTTCTGTGAACCCTTTCGTGTGCTCCTCTTTAGTGTGGGATGAGTGACAATGCTGGTCTTTCATTACGTGTTTTGTTGTTTCTGTTTCAGCATGGTCCATGGAGGGAGCGTGTTCCTTTGCCCTCTTCAGGGCTTTGTAGGGTTGTGTGCAGGAGATGCTTTCCAATATTCACTCTCCCAGCAGTATGAAATTGGGCTGTTTTTGTTATGGACTTACCCTGACCCTTGACTGCAAAATGATGTGGAAGTGAGAAAGCTATGATTTGTTGACATTCATATTTGGCAACCTCTCTGCGACCTTGTTGACAGCAACATCTGTCTGGAGTGACAGGGTGGGGTTGTGAGAGGATTGTTGGGCAGGTCTGAAAGCCAAGAAATATCTGCCCAGTGCTGGCATGGAGAGTTGATCTCTTCCTTAATCTTTCAGTCTCTGGAAAGTGATGCCGGTGTGATTGAGATGGTGATTGTAAACTTGCCACACAGAGTTCCAGAGAAACTGGAGGTGCAGCCAGAGTTGCTTACGGAAACGTGATCAGTATTTCTATTTTGGGGAGCCCAGATTCCTATACTGTTCTGCTTTAGAGGGCTGGGTCCTCTGCTACTGTAAATGGCTTTAGCTGCTTTGATGTCAGTGGAGCTGAGCATTTTACCAGCCGAGCTTCTGACCCTAACGCTGGCAGTCAGCCTTCAAGCCGCTGAGCTTATTTAGTACTTGAAGCAAGGCTGCAAAATGGGAACTGGTTTATCAGTTAGTGGTCTCCTAAGTGAGCATGGGTTTATCTTTTAACTTTACTTGTAAGAGAGAGACATTATTCTGTCCCTTGTTCTTTACTCATCTTGGCCCTACGTGTGAAGTTCTGGCTCGTTCCTTTGAGCCAAAGACACACATGTTCATACAAAGAAATGATTTAGCATTGGATACAAGTAAGTGGTTACAGAGGAAGCTGGCTCTGGGGAACATGTTAAAGCAGATAAGCTGACGGTGGAATGGAGATTCCGTTCACTTGGCCGTCTTTAGGCACCCTCACCCCCAGCTGCACCTGTTGGGAATGGAGGTTCCTGTGTTGCTCTCGTGTTGATTAACCGTTTGTGTCAGCAGGTTCAAAGTGAGGGACAGTGATAACTGTTTAGTATTCTTGTTGGGTTTTTTTGAAATTTTTTGGTTTGTTTTTCCCAAATCAGTTACAGCTGTGCCTGCAAGATGATAGTAACAATCTTAGAGGCTACCAGATTGACCAGTCTGTGAGACCTGCCCTAGTGGGAGGCAGGAGAGAAGTTAATCATTAACTTGTCCCTTCCCTTGCTGTGCTGTTTTCTGTCCCTGTGCATATGAAGATACCAGCTCTGAAGCTTGTCTGGTAGGTTTGAGACAACTCATTATTTTGTTAAACCAGTCAGCGCTGTGCTTCTTCTGTGTGTCGTGAAAAGACCCTCTCTTGGGGTAATGCTTTGTTTTGTCACTTCCTGAACACAGAAGTGCTTGTGGGTTTTGACAGACTACAGAGCAAAGCATAAAGCTCATGTCCGGGGCCTTTTGTGGGCATTGCTTAGTGTTCAGGGTGTCTGAAAGCTCGAGGTTAAGCCAGCTAGAGCAACACAGACACCTGTGTTAGACAAGGTGCGTTGGAGGTGGTGTGCAGATGCAGAGCTGTGGGCTGGACTCCCCCACGAGACGCTTGAGGGTGTTACCCCGCTGCCTTTTTTAGTATCATCCGTGAGTTACCTGTGCACGTTGAGATCTGAGTTACTCGATGCTCTGCGTTAACAGTGGAGCTGATGGCGTGTGCTGCGCAACATGCGCTGGCATCTGGAGGTCGTAGTCCTGGCTGCTCAACGCAGGAGGAGGGGAGCCCTTGGAGCAAAGGTGGGTGGTTTGATAGGCCCTCCCTTCACCCACCCTGGTGCCCTCACCATGGGTGCAGTCCGTGTCCTGCTGGGTTTTGTGGCTCTGAATTTGACAGAAAGGGCTAAATTCTGTGCTCTCTGTATGTTTCTGCAGTAGTTTCAGTGGGATTACTTTTACTTTAATCAAATGTGATTATCCTTGCCTTTCCAGGCGCTTTGAATGTTGGAAATCCATCCACGCTTTGCCTCTGGCTTCTCTGGGAACAGCTCCTGGCTCTGCTTTGTGTTCTTGTCTCCTGTTCCTGGCAAGGCAGTTGCTGTGACTGCTGAGAAGGCAAATGAGGTCTTCTGTTGTGGTTTTTTTTTTTTTTTTTTCTTGGCACAGTCAGTTTGCTCACCAGGAAGGTGATGATCCTCATGTGTCTGAAGGAATTGGAAGATGCTGTTTTAGGAGTCTAAAGAAAACTGCTTTTCTCTTTCCCCTCCCCTTCATTTCCCCTTTCTCTTAATCATCATTTTATATAGACTTCCAGAGGATTTTCTGATTAGCTTTTGGCCTCCTTGTGTTCCAATTGCTGGTTTATTGACTACATTGTCCATAAGGTGACCTTGAAATGAAAGCAGTGCAGCACAGCTGTTGTGCTGGAGTCTTTTGCTATCTTTAGCACATAAGAGAATGTAAAAATTGATCACTGACACGGTTTTTTTTATAGGGAGGTTCCTGGGATCCTTCCCATCTCCCACTCTCTTTCTCCCAGTGTTTTCACTGGCCTTTTAATACAAGCATGTACATGAATAAATAAAAGTTCCTATAGATATCGTATGTTTTTGCACGGTACGTTTAAATAACTGCAGTTACGGGAGCCTGTTTCCAATTTCATCAGGTTTTGTTATAGGCTTGGAGAAGCAAAAAGCCTCTCAGCTGTGGACTTAGACACTCCGTGGAGGCCAGAGTTTAAGTCAAGCAGGAGAAGATGGGTCAACAGAAGAGCACTGTAGCAGTACTTGTTCTGAATTTCTCTAGGAAGGGTACCTGAGTTGGGAGGAGTTCATTTGCAGAGTCTTGGATGTTTTCTGTGCATCAGTGCTGAAATAACAGCTCAGTAAGCTGATTCTGGGTAAGGAGGAAACGCATGCACTTGGCTTTCAAACATCTATTGCATGATTGAAAAAACAGTTAAACTGAATTGCCTTCCAACCATTTGTTCCAGTGAGTGATGCAAAATGTTCAAAACTGCAGCGCGGTTGTTGTTAGCAGGTACTAGCACACCTGGGAGTTCAAAAGCACCGAAGCTGATTCCTATCCCCAGAGCCTTTCACTGCAATGCAGAATTAATTCTGAGACAAGCCCTGTCAGAGGGAAGGACATGCAACGCTCAGCTTTGATAAGCTTTTGACAGGATGACCTTTGCAAAAACTACTGCCACGTCTGGAATCCATGAAACGGTTACCAAGGGACCCTGAACATCCTGAAAACCAAATGTGTGGGGGCTGGCTCTATTTCTGCAGGTAGGATGGAAATGAACGGCCAGAGTAGGGGGCTGGAGTGGTGAGTGCTGGGATGACTGGATTGCTCAGTTGTGACCTTCCTTCTCAGGAAAAACTCTGAGGAACGATGTCCCAAAGGTTCATTTGGCAAAGAACAGGATAATATTTTTAAACTAGCCATGGATATGAATTGTGAAAACATGTGAAAGTGGAACACGAAGGTAAAGGAAAATTTCCCTCATGGGATGTGTTGCTGGGGGAGATTTTGGTGTGTAGGCAGAAAGAAAGATAACGTTAAAAAAATTGGAAGTGCTTGTGGGATGCTAAAAATTCCTTAAGTTGAGGGACTTCACCATGTTCAAGTTTATGATGTCTAGGTTTATTTCAGGTCAGGAAGAAGGGTGAGAGGAAGTAATTTGCAGGGAAAAGTGCTGAAAGAGATGAGCTGTTGAATAGGGGACAGCCAGGGAGGGTTTAGGGTGTGCTGCATGTTGCTGTGTGGATTGTGTACCCAGAGCTAATTGTTTGTGAAAAGTTTCTGAAAACTCTGCTATGATTTTGCTACTGTTCAGAAATTAGAAAGTTCAGAGATTGAAAGAACAGCAAATATTTGATGCCTTTCCTGAAGGGGATCTCTTTTAAGTGTTTACATAAATCGCTGTTCTGAATCAAGGCTATTAATTGAAATAATTTATATGCCTGATTCCACTCAATTCAAAGCATATTTCCACAGAGGTAGGTTGTATGCCTTGGTTTAAAAGGCCCACCCAAAAATACTCGCCAACTTGTCCGAGCCAAAATAAAGTCCAACGTGAAGCACAGAGAAGTTTAGTGCTCAAAATCCACCTGTTGGGCAGCGTCCTGTGTTTCATAGCTGCAATTCACCTGTAGCGGGGAGCCAAAGAAAGGGGAGGCAAATTGCTTACGTGTTCCTAGAAGCTTTTCTGAAAAACTCCCTCCCTGGGACTGAATATTCTTGTTCGCTGTAGTAGAGATGATTTAGGGCACATCTACACAGTTCAGAGCAGAGGACTTTGGAAACGCATCTCCCCGTTGCGCCCATTAGCGGCGCTTGGGTTCGTGCTGTGGGGCTGGGCTCTGCTTGTGTGAGCTTTGCATGAGAGGAAGGCTGGTCGGCCTCTGTGGGACCTGAGCAGAGCTCGCCTGACCTTTTTTTTTTTTTTTTGTAATCCAGCTCTTATTTTGTGTTTTTGGGGAGTATTTGAGCTATGAAGCTGTTCTGCTGCGCCTCATTGATGCAACTGCCCTCTGTGCAGAAGGTGAAGGTGAGGCCTATCACTTAGGTCCCGAACCCCGTTCTCCAGATGTCCGAGGGACTGAACGGTTTCTCGTCCTCCTCTGGGCTCCCAAGCGGCTCCCAGGCGGGTGGGTCTGCTGTGAACAAAAGCCAGCGCGCAACGAGATCCGCAACAGCCGGCTTGCACTGGGGAAGGCACCCTGAACCTTTGAAGTGTTAAAAGCAGCTATGTGTGCCGTGTGCCAGGTTTCTGAGAAGGGCGTGTGTACCCTTTAAAAACACAACTTGGAAGCTGATCAAAAAGGTGGGCGATTGTATTTTTGTGCCTTTAGGTTTCCTAAGAGATTTGTTTTGTGCCGGAGGTTTCGCTGGGCTTATTTTGTGCACACACAGTCTGAAATGTTGTTGGTAAACGCAGTCTTTGGGTAGTTCCTTGGAATAACATTAAAAAAAAAAAAAATTCTAGAGAATTTCTCAGCCCAAATGAAAGAGGCTGTGCGTAAAGATTTTGTTTGTTTTCAAAATGTTTTTAATTTCAAAGCTTTTGGTTCAGTATTTTGACCAGCTCTGGTAAATATATCACCAGTCTTTACTGGGGCTGTGGATGAAGGTACTGTAGTAAGAAGCAAACGCTGGTGCCGTGCCATCGCTTTGGCTCTGTCACTGAACCCCCTCAGTAACTGAGGGAAAGTCCCTACCCCTCTCCCAGCTGGACTGACTTTCTTTCTCTCAGTTTTAGGTTATCTCTGCAGCAATAATGTGAACTGGCATGTGAACTTGCTGCTTGTGCAGATCGTGGAGGCTGGGGGACCCCGAGCCAGTCTGGGGCTCCCAAACTTGGTTTGTAACACATAAGAATTTTTTGTAAAAGTTGCTGAGGGCATCGCTGTGAGCAGAGGTGCTTATTTTTGTCTCTCACGTTGATAGTTTTATCAGAACTGAGGTCTTTGTACGCATTTCTTTTTACCGCTTAGTTCCTTCAGACCAGGAAATTTTTTTTTTTTCCCCTTTTAATCTTTTTGTGCACCTGTCCCTCTGTGATCTGGCAAAGCCCCTTACTCAGATGTTTGTTGCTGTTTCAGCATCTTGCAGTGGTTTCAGGGGGCGGTAGTTGTCCCGTTGAAATGGGTGTAGAGGGAAACGTGCTTGTCTGTTTGGAAATGGCCATGTAAATGAAAGCAGCTCGCCTCCGAGCCTTCATGTGCCGTTCACATTAAGCATGTATCCAACCCGGGAACATTCGACGGCCCCAAGGAGAGGAAACCTAATTCATTAAAGCTAACAAACAACTGAGAGATTCAAAAGCTTAGGGGTTGCTCTTCACTGTCTGTCACAACCAAGTTTGCAAACTGGAAATGCAAAGTGGGATTTGCTTTGGAAAGCAGTGATTTATTGTGTGTTTATTGACACGTTTGCACATGATTCCTTTGGGCACGTACAATAGTTTATCTTGGGAATCTACCACAAAAGCATTCATTTCTTCTTATCTTGCACCAGCAGCCAGGACCAGTCGCACATTTTTGTTTCTGTTGCCAAAGAACTGGCTGCAGGCAGAGATGAATTTGGATAGAGAGGACAAACATTCGGGGTCTTCAGGCATTCAGCATTTGGCCTGTTTCCTACCTGGTCACTCTTTACTTTTCTCAAAGAACCAACTCCTCCAGCTTTATTCCTTTATTTGTTCCCCAGTGAGACAAGATAACACACTTCAGGGACACTTTCATTTATAGTTCTTTTATTGTTTAAGGAGTTAAAGTGTGCTGATACAGAAAAGTATCGTGAGCATGGCCTCAATATTGGCCGTAAGGTATAGGAGAGGGTAGATTTGAGAATTCCGGGTTTTGCGTGCTTTCTTTAAGGTGTCTTTGGAAGAGTCCCTTGTTCAAGAAACCAGACTGGCATAAAATTAACACGCCTTCTGTTGGGTAGATTAAAATCTAATTGGATGTTTTAAAGGAACTGTTCTTTTGCCTGAACCGTTCAGTTCACCACGTGGGTGTCCGAGCAGGGCTGGAGTGCCTCTGGAAAACATGTGAGTGCTCCTGGAGCATTAACACCTGAGTGGTAGGGGGTGATATAATTCCTCTGTGAGTATTAGGGGTTTATATTTCAGGAGGAACGGTGTTATTTTAGCTGGGTATTTGACATTGCTGTGACAGCTGTAGGAGTAGCCATCTGAATTTTCACTGTTCAGTGACACTCGGTTTGGGTGTTTGTGGTGGGGATGCACAGGGGTCTGGGGAAGAGGCATGATTCCTTGTAACGCAAGCTCAGTCTGAGTCATTTCTCAAAGGGAAGGCTAAGGGGTAATTTGGGCACTGTCTGGAAAAGACTACAGAGGGAACAGAAATTCTAATAAATAAAACTCTTCTGCCCACAAGAAAATGGAGTAGCCAGAAACTGAAAGCTAGATAAATTCAGTTTAGAAATTAAGTAGACTTTTAACTGCAAAGATAGGGAATCATTGGAACAATTCCCTGAGGTGTGCTATGAATTACTCTGTATCGCTAGAAATCTTTAAATCATAGTTGGCTTTTTTCCCTTAAAGATATGCTATGCTTAAATTGCAGCTTTTGGACCAGAATCAGGAATTCATTTATTCAGTGAAGTCAACAAGCACAGGTCTCCTTGCTTTAAAAACAAGGCAAGCTCCATCTTGGTATAAAATCTGTGAAGGTACGCGAGCGCAGACGGTGTCACGAAGAAGGTGTAGCATTTGTCTCACCTACTTTTTCATATGACACTGAAGGAAAGGCTGAAGTGCCATAATCTCTTTGCCTTTTTACTAAGGTAATACTCATGCAAAAGTTAGTACAAGGTAAAAACCACACCTGTTTCAGTATGAAAGGCTCTGTCTTGATCACGTGTAACTCTTGCTGAAGAGGCTGTGTGCAAAATGTTGTACAGAAATGGCCTCCAAACATGGATGGTCAAATCATTTGTGTGCTTTTTTATTTCTTGCTCTGTGAAAAGGGAAGGGAAGGAAGAAAGGAAACGAAATAGGGAAAGGGCTCCCTCCTTCCCCCCGTTACTGGTAACATCCAGCTCCTTTACGGCCTTTTCCTGTGGGTCGTGTTCTCCACTGGCTGGTGTGAGTGGCCAAACGAATGCAGAGAAGTTACGATGGCATAAAACTGATGCGAGATCAGAATTATGGAGGTTGTAAGCTTGCATCACATTAGAAGCGCAGCTTGCAGGAACAAGCTGTGCAGCATTCTAGCTCCTGGGAGGATTAATTACAGATGGTAGCTGTGACAGCTAAATCAAGTACCTATAATGTTGTGTAAACCTCATTAAGCAAACTCAGTAGCATTGTGCTATAATCTATGAAAAGTAGGATAGGATGATGAGGGAAGAAAATGAAAATACTCTGTAGGAAGTTTAAAAATCTCTTCAGTGTCTAAATCCGCCGAAGCAATTTCTTTTACCTCTTACACTTCAGGGGTGGAATTTTAAACTGCAAGTTTCTTATCTGGTAAAGCCTTGGTAGCCTGAATTAAGAAAACTTTTTGCTAATGTCTGCTGAGTTCCTGTTAGTCAGCAAGTCCTGTTTTTTCTGAAATGCTAAATCCTTCCTGATATTCTGCAACCAAATATATTCGATCAATTCTTTCTTGCTTGTTGGAATCGGAGAGGAAAAAGCACAGAAGACCAACTTCATTTGGCTGCTATGTTTGATTATGATACAGGGTTTTTAGGAGGCTTTGAATCTAACTTTGGCTGCAAGTTAATGTTTTACTGTAGAAGTTAAGCATTGCTGTATGTCGATGCCATAAGCACTATTTTCTAATTTAAAGAAAAGTTCAACAAATGCAAGTTCAGCATGTGCCAGCTGTCACTGGTAATGTGAGGGCGTCATTTAACGGTGCACTGAATTGTATGCAACTGTGCTGTTGCAGAAAGGGCTGGTCACGTTTTCCCCTGCCTCCCTCAGAGAAAGAAACCTGAATGTGGGAAAAGTGATTAATTCTCTGCTGATTTAGCAAGTTGAATCCGCTCAGCAGAGGGTCCCGTGGATGCCAGCACTGGTGCTGGGAAGCAGGGCATGAAGGAGGATGGGTCAAGGGAGAGAGTTCACGGTGGAGGCCACAGTTGGATTAGTTCATCGGTAACTCGTAATTTTACCCTTAGCAGGGTAAACTCAGATATTGCAGTGATGAGGAACTGAAAGGCCAATTAAATTAACTGGGCTTTTACTTTCCAGGCAGGGAGAATTAACCAAGGAGGAAAAGCCAAGCCTCTATTTTGAAGGGCTTCTACTTATAGTACGCTATGTCTTGGTTGCCAGCACTAAAAGTTTGTGTATTTTGCTTATTTTGAATTCAGAAGGTGACATTGTATTAGACATTTCTGCATGTGTATGCTCATAGCTGTGCCCTGTTCTGAAGAATTATGTGCTGATAATGGCTTGCCTGTAAAGAAGCTGTAGTATTTCTAATATCCAAGGGTTTTTTTTTTTTCCAAATGTTGCCCCAAAATTGCCCTGCCTCTTCTCCTTCCTCTCCCAAATCCTTGCCCGTGGATGACTGTTTAAATCATGACTTATGCAGTTCTTTCTAAATCAGGAGGCTGAAGCTAGGCTGTGAATTTAGGGACCCTGGTTGTGTATTGATTCTTTCTGCTGCTATTTGAACTGTATGGTGGCTCCCCTTGGTTTCTGGAGGCTCAGCTGAATACAGTATTTTTGGAGATCACGCTGAATATTTTGGTGCATGAATGTAGGCTTGGGAGCTCAACTTTAGACACTTGTTTTGGAAAATGCTGGCTTTTAAAAAAAAAAAAACGTAATCATGATTTGGGAGGGCTTGGAAGAGAAACCGCTCTTGCGTATTTCTTTTCAAGGCGGGAAGCAAGTAAAAAAGTTGCACCATTTAATAAAGGTAAATTTGGGGCAACAAAATTCTTTCATCTTTCATGTTGGTGTTAAGTCAGGTTTTTTTAATGCATTTTTGTCTTTAAAGTCTTCTTTAATGTACCAGCACTAGAAGGCTGCCTTTGCACTGGCCTGTGGGTAAGTGCTGGTAGAAATTGCTTCTGGTTCCCCGTGGGTTAGGTGCAGCTGAAGAAATATTTTGGCCTTTGGGCCTCGTGAGATAACATGATACAGTGTCTGTGTTCAGCAGGTCAAGCATATGTTTTAAGGGGAGGTGTTGGGATTTTTGTAATCTGTCGTTAAATGCTGCAAAATTCCTTTTTCTGTTCCTCTCAAAACTACTCCACTGAGGGTAAATCCTCAGTCCCTCAGTGCTCTGAAATGCTCTGTTATGCTGGTTATGCTTGCTTCTTTCAGCAGGAAACACCACCGTGTTTGTACAGCGTCTCGTGTATTAGAACAACTGAACATTGCCTGTTCCTTCCCTCCCTTGTTCTCTTCTCCTCAGGTATGGCCCAGGAAGCCCGC
Source organism: Chauna torquata (assembly GCA_013399475.1). Lineage (NCBI taxonomy): Eukaryota > Metazoa > Chordata > Aves > Anseriformes > Anhimidae > Chauna > Chauna torquata. Next base: position 147,474 of record VXAL01013158.1, on the reverse strand, counting down.
GTGTGCTTTGTTCCCTGTGTATGATTAAACTTGAGTAGTTCTACAAAGCTGATGAGTGGAGTATCAATGAGATCTCTGTTAGCTTGTTTTTCAGCAGCGAGAGACATGGCTTTCTGAAGGCTGTGAGTCAGGCAAGCTGCCAATCAAGCCGAGTACCAAAATAAATAAAATAGTACAAGTCCGAACCCAGCTGAACTGCAAACAACTTTGACGGGTTCTGAGCTTTAGCCAAAGTGAAGATGGATTTTTTTCAGGGTTTTAGGTCTTTTTTCTTTTTCCCTTGGCTGCTGTTGTGACACACATTGTCTGCAGAGTCTGTTTCAGGACAGGTGTCGTATTCACCAGTTACATTAAGAATTTTCTGTTGCAGACAGGTAGTGCGCTTTGCAGATGGGAAGATAAGGCACGTGCCCTTCCTACAAAATCAGGTACCCCTGTGGTCTGTGTTCAGTTTGTCGCCACGGCACAAAGGTGGCATTCATCCTGTTTTGCAGGGGGCATGCTGAGGTGCTGAACAGTTTGCCCAAAGCCACACCGTAGTCTGTGACAGAGCGGCAAACCTCTCTCCTCTAGCTTCTGGTCTGTTCCGCAGCCTTCACGCATATTTCCTTGACTTTTTCCACTCCTCTTACGGCCGTGTCATTTCTGTGCATGCATGCTTGAAATGATGAACTGCTCTGGGGCTCTTTTCCCAAAGGGTTGAGGAATTTTACCTTTCTCCTGGCTGTCGTGCTGTTTTGTGGGTTTACAAAGCCTTCTGTTTGTTTTACAGCGTATGGCACTGCGGCGTTCTGCAGTATTAGCGTGCGGTCTCTAGGCGCGACTGTAGCACAGACCGCTCTTAAACAAGGCTCTTGCCTGGTGGAGATTGTCCAGTTGTAATCGTTACTTCTTCTACAGCTGAGATAAAATGATACATTTCTGAGGTTGAGAAACAATAAAATCCTTGTTTGCAAGTGCAGGAGATAATAATGCCTTGAAATGTTGTCTCTTCCACGTAACCACTAGCTAGTACTTGACTTCAATAAGCGTCAAGGGCAGAAGCTGTTTTATGTGAGGAAAATAATTTTAAATGGTTCTAAAATCACAAATTGCAGGAGGATGCATGTTTTCAGGGCAGGACTCCTGCTCCAGTAAGTACAGTAATACTTCTCACACTGTGGCTGTGCTTTCTGAATGTGTTGCTTTCAAATTCTAAGCTGTTTCTGCAGAGGCTGTAATGATGGAAAGGTCTTTATTCCGTTTCTTTTTTTCAAAGAAATACATCTTTCTGTTACCTACATAGTGGTGTTTGGTGAAATTTCAGCAAAGAAATCACCCTTTGTATTGGAGTAGCATGAAACACGATGGCTCGGGAAAGAAGTGTCCCCAAACAGGGCTCTGTTTGCTCGGGAGCCATTAAAAGTGGCTTTGCTAATTCTGTTCTGTTACAGTCTGCACTTCCCGTTGCGTCTTGTTGCTTCTGCCTTCTGCTCTGGGTCAAACCTGTAGCGGTGGAGTGGGACCAGCAGTGACCTGAAGCGGGCAGGGGGATGGACAGGCGCTACGTGGGGGCTCGCTGTAGGTCCAGAAAACTCAGAACGGTTCTTGAACAGGGAGAAATTCTTGGGCAAACTATGGACACGAGTCAGTAGGAGAAAGACAAAGAAGCTTGACTTTCCTCAAGGGAAGGCACACATCGTTGACAAGTCTGGGGATTATAAAACACATCTGTTCTCTGCTGCTTTTTCCTTCAACATATTGGCAGATCCCAGAGATGCCAGAGATGTAATTGCAAAGCTGAAGGCAATTAAATCATATTTAAAGGCATTGTGAGGAAAAACCATAGCATTTTATATGCATGTGGGCAAATAAATTGCTTTCCAGACTTCCAGTTGTGTGTAATCTTAGGTTTTGTTTTAGGAGCTTTAGGAAACAGATACAAAAAACCTGAACTTATGAAAGGTGCAGTGATAAAGGAAATAATGATACAATTCTGACAGTTCAGAAGGCAAAGAGAATGGAGATGAAAGACCGATAGAGCAGCATGTGCAAACATTTTGTCTCCTGCAGTTCTTGTTTTGTGTGTTTTATACTTGAAATGAGTAAGGGTGTATAAGGATTAGTGGGAAATAGTGAAGAATTGAAAGCTAGTTTAGACATCAGATGTCTGGCGGGAATGGATGGTGAATACTGGAATCGTTCTGGCAAATGTTAGTGGCTGGGCTGCCGGGGACCTGGGCTGTAACCCTGCTCCTTACTTGGCCTGTTGTGTGGCTGGGTAACCCCGGCTGGATGAACCATTTGCTGTCGAAGCCGCTTCGTTGCAGGGAGCGTTGATGCATGTTACGCGGGGCTTTGTGACTGACCCGCCTGCTAAACGCTGTCACTGGAAGTACCAGCCCTCTCCATAATTGTTGCACGGCTGATAAATGCTGTTCAGCAAGCCAGGAAATGTTCACTTTGCATCCCATCTGGTATCAACTAAGCGAATTTTATGTCCAGCACACAGTTTTCTGAAAGTGTTCATGTATCTCAGCCCTGTGGCATAATTTATTTTGTGACTTGTGAAATTTCTCTCGGTGTCCGTGGCTGCTGGAGAAAAAGGCCGTTCGCTTTGGTGGCTGGAAACACTTGAGTGTTCAGTAGCTGTAACGACTGGCAAAAAAAACCCTCAACACCCAGGGAACAAGAGTAAAATTCCACAGCTGGTCAAAAAGCCCAGATTCCTTTGAGAGGAATGATCATTAACGTGTGACCAAGGTGTCACGTTTTCCACAGAATGCTTCACTTGCCTCTCCCCTTGGGAGAGATGTGAAGGGGTGGCCCCCGTGCTTCCTTGTGAAAGTGAGCCACGTTTTCATCAGCAGCTCTAGTTCAGAATTAGTCCTTGTGTACATGACTTGCAGTAATTTCTGTATTTCTTGTGCACCGTGCCTATATAAGAGAATACAACGCTGTCGATCCAGCTGTCCCTTGAATATTAAAAGTATTTTCAGAACAAAAATATTGGTTGGTTTTCTTTAAATAACCTCAGGGTCCTCAGAGGGGATTCACAACCCTAAGTCTGTTTCACATCTGTCAGACTGAAATCAGGAGAGATGAAGTGTGTCAGGCTTATTTGATATTCAAGACTTCATAGCACCTTGTTTCCTACCTGGGCCCGCAAGTGGCTGTGCATTTAGGCTTTTTTCTGATTTTTTTTTTTTGAACCACCTCTCAATTTTAAACTAAAACTGTGCAGTGTTGCCCGTTGAACGTGGGCCAGAAGCAGATTTTTATATTAACTAGCTTTTTAACAGTATGCAAAGGCATAATTATAGCTACAGCATGCTTTTGTAGAATTACATTAACACGTGCTGAATCCCGCAAAGATCAAGCTTGTATCGCTATTCCTCTTGACATTATCATACCTCATTCGTTAAGTTAAGGCACGTGTAAGTCTGCGAGATCAAGGAGTTGTTCTGACCAGAGCTGATCTGCCTTGGGCTGGCCGTCTCGAAGGAAGCGTGTCATGCGGTAGCACTGGTGTATTCCCATTTGCGAGGGTATTTATTTTGCGTGTGAGGTCTTCGTCAAGCCCAGTAAATACTTGTGTTTGCAGATGCACTGAATAAGAACATTCCTGGAGAAATCTTCCGTTTATCATCATCTATTTAACATCTTTTCCTTCCTGTTACTTGGAGTTATCTCTATCATTGTAAATTGTGCTTGCTCAGGAAAGGTATCTTCCAAGAAGAGCATTCTCTTGTACTGAAGTTAATTATTCACAAGAATTGCAGAACTTAATCTGTCTTTTTGTTCTCATATCAAGTGCCTCATCTCAGGGGTATTCAGGACAATAGAAAATTCTTCCACAGACTTCACTTAGTTTTTTGCCAGTTGCTGCGTATGGTCTTTTTCCTCGAAGTGGGAAATAGCTGCGTCTTGTGAAATATGAGCAGCCCATTTGGTGTGTGTAGAGATCCGATTCTTTGATTAGGTAACAGGAACGGCAGTGACAGGTTTTTGGAGACTCCTCTTTGTGCAGATCCATTGTATCTAATAAATTCAGCTCATTGCTTGCTCTTTGTGGAGGTGCTTTATGTGTAAAATGTCTGGTGCAATTAACAGATGACAGAATAAAAGAAAGGGTGTAGGGTCAGCTTACAAATATTGGCATCTCTTCAATGGAAAGCTGAGACATAAATCATGATCTGGGTCAGGCTGCAGCGCGCTCTTATTAAGAGCCATGAATGGAATCACAGGTAAAGCTCTCTCATCCGGACAAACATACCAAAAAGGGCAGGCTGCCATGCATAGTTGATTTCACTGAGGCATCTAGGGATAGCTTGCCTTATATTGTCAGCCGTGACTTCGTGTATTTCCCTGCAAAAGACAACGCTGTGAGTGTTAAAAGGAAACCTGGCTGAAAGAACGGGTGTTCCTGATTGTGAAGTGCAAAGTCTAAAGTTCTCATTATCATCAAGGAAACATTTATTTTAGGTGACTGAAGAATAGGTCAGACTTACCAAAATCAGACGAGTACTTCTGCATTGAATCAAATCATGCTGTCTTGCATTTTGAGACTACTCTTGGCTGTAGGTGAGTGTTTGTCAGGGGCATTTCAGGTTCAGAAACCTTTGCCTCCTTTGCAGTTTTAACTGGGCAGAAAGCAAGAAAGCATCTGAGAAACCTTCTGTATTTCATGACCATCATCTCTGGGAGTAAGCTGCATAAGCTCCAGGAGACTTCGATTCATTCTGCTCACTGCGCATCGTTTTTGTTTATTTAGGTGCTGCTATAAGACCTTTTTCTTTGGCAAAGCCAGCACTGAAAGATCATTTTAGGCATTAGTAGTTGGTAATAAACTCTACCTTTCTTGTCATTAGTCTTTGTTTCCAGGCTTGTCGTTTTGTTAGCAGACCCTACATATGTTTCTTGTGAGGTCCCTTTTACGCTGGAATATAGATTTTTAATTTCTTTCTTCTTGAAGTGTCTGTTAAATGTCTTATTTTGTTTTTCATTTCTCAAATCTTTCTAGAGCTGCGTCCAGTCGTGTTGTGGTGTGCTGCTGGGAGCTGTGTTTCTCCCTGGAGTTTCTAGGGATTCTCAGTGGAAAAGTGAGGCTCTGAGTGTATGCAGGCTCCAAACCCAAATACCCAAATCTGCTTCCATTGTGGAAGCCATCTTGCTGAAGTGACAGTACAAGATGAGAAAAAGCTGTTGCAAGTGAGGTGGGAGCTGGAATGGGCAGGGTTAGATTTCAGAAGGTGAAGAGGTTCCCCTTGCTCATTTTTGGCTCCTCTTTGTCTGGAAAAGGACTTTGTCTGATTCTGTAGCAAGAAGTAGATGGTAGCAGAAATTACGCTTGACAACCCCCTGTGACTTGGATGTCTCTGCACCTGAATCTGGTGTTTCCACTTCATATTTTTCTCCAGATATTCATTTTTTTGGGACAGTTTCTTCTACAGAGTAGCTGTCGGTACCACGCGTGGGGAGATCCTGCATAGTACTGAAGTCTCCTAGATGTGTAATATTGTTGCATGATGCTTTTCAAATGGATGAGTGCCAAAGAACCTTCAAATCTATAATCCTACCAGAAACAGGTCTGTAAAGATCACACCTCTGACTTCAGCTGTGTTCAGCGGTTCTGTCAGCTAAAAACATCCTATCACTCTTTGCCAGAGGGCAGCCTGCTGTTACACTTAAGATCTTGCCTCATATTTTGATTGCATAGAATATACAGGGAATGCAATGTGGTGTTGCATGCGTTGCGTGTGAGCACCAGTCTTTGTCTTCGTTTCTGTCTGAAAAATCCTGCTCTAGTTTGAAAGGTGAGAGGACAGCGGTGAACGTAGAGCATCATTTCACAAACACAGAGGAGGGTAGAGGGCGACTTGCAGACTTTTACGTGTTGGTAGTGAGGCAGGTGCTGGGAAAAATCCAACCTGAAATTGAGATCCCAGAGAGGACAAAATACTCCCCGCCTCACTGCCTCCAGAGAACTGTAAAACATGGGATTCTTTGGCAGGGTTTCTAAAAAGTCTTATCAGGACAGTTTGGTACTTTGGAGTAAGTTCTGTTTTTCTTGCTTTAAGAAGACTAAATTAGTCAAGGTTTTCTGGTCTTCAGGGTAAACCTTGTCTTTACTTGCATTCCTCTTACCTGCCTTTGTTTATGGGGACCTTCAAAATGTCTCCAATTAGGGGAATGTTTAAAAACAAAACAACAAAAAAAACCCACAGCAGTCAATAAAGGATTGTTTCTGATGCAGTTTTGACACTAGCACTTATGTGGAGGTTACTATATGCGTGTTCTACAGGGCTGAATAACTAGAGGGGTTTGATGGATGTGGCTAGCCACTGGAATACATTTTGCTGCTTTGGGCAACAGTGAAATTGTTGTTGGCTGTGTCATATTTTTTTTTACAGCTCCGCTCGGTGGGAGGTCACAAGCCATATCTGCTGCACATGGATGGAGAGGAAAGCAGCCCCAGAGTCCTGGGAATTGCCATTCGACTTAGAATAAAGCAGTGGCTGCGGAGCAAGCCCCTCCACTGGAGTCTCACGTTAGATGACTCCTCCATGACCCATAAGCGTGGAATTTGTCAGGAGAAGGAGAGCCGGATTGTTTTGGGGACCTTGCAGTTAGTATAGGAAGCTCTTCTGGGGAGAGATTGGGTATAAATATTCAGTAGTCTTCTGTCAGTAGGAGATGGTGTTGCAAAGAGTCTTATTGATCACAGCTGCATTGCTTGAAGTTTGACCAGTTTCAGATCACACTGACCTGTGCCTTTCTCCAACATGAGCTGCTGAGCACTTGCTCACATACAATTATGGGCACCTGTTTCAGTACTGACGAAGGACTATGATAACGAATGTTACAACTTGTGCAGCTGTGGCTGATGTGGTCCATTTAATTGCAAGTTCCTGCAAGTGAATGACTTTTAGATACCATATAAAAGAATTAAAGCATAGTGGCCTAACCGTACGATGCAAATCCCTGTGACAATTGGATGGATAATAATGGTTCCCTCATCTGGTGGAGTCATAGGCAGACACTTCACTCATTTTCCCTGCAACAGTCCTTGAACTGAGCTTCTAATTGAAGGATTAGTTTTCCCAAATTTAACAAGATACAAAGAGGGAAGGGGCGGGGAGGGGGAAGAGACAGGGAGCCTGTACTCGGTGATGTGTCTGCAATATTCTGAATGCACAAAGATCAAGCAATTAAGACAAGCCAAGTGTTTGCACAAGGGCATTTCTAGTGCACCTATCCTTAGCAGGACTGAAGTTCAGTTTGCCTGGAGGAGAGGATGAAATGAGCTAATTGCAGACCAGGGACTTGTTTAATTTTGTTTATCTGTGGGAGAATCAAAGGAGGGCAAGGTACAGCTTTGATGCAGGGTCAAATGTGGGTTTGGTTGAGTGCAGCTTTTGTTTTTGATTCATTAGCTGGTAGTTGAGGGTGGAGAGCTTGCCTGGATGAACACCAGCATGAAATAATTGTTGTGCTAGGAGAAGATGAAGATCTACCAGTGGAGTAAAGGATGCATTTCTGCTGACTTTGTTGGACTCCGTTATTTAAAAAATGTGGAATGATGGCTTTATTTCTGCATTGCTCATAGAGAGAGATGCACAAATGGCCTGCAAAAAGGCAGCTGTCTGCCATTACCCCGGCCCTTTTAAAGAATTTTTTGGTGGAGTGCTTTATCTTATTCCTCTTTATAGTCTTGCTGAAAGGTTTTTTCTGGGTTGGGATAATGGAGATGCCCTTAGGAGGAGGGAGGCTTTGCTCACTATTGTGAATTACCTCCTGTGTATTAGCACCCTGTTGTGTTTCTGAGTGTCGCCGTCTGTGCTTCGGTGTACTCAACAGGCAGCGTTCTCCTTGAGTTGCCAGCAAACATACCTGGCTCCTGGAGACAGAGCTTGGAGATTTTGGAGAGAGCAAGCAAGGTCTGTAACAGTATGCTAGTAAGTCGTGGATGCCTAGTATTTTTGTTTTAAAAAAATGCTGTCAAGGGGCGCATTGCAACCAAAACATCCATGGATAGCTTAGTTCTGGCTGCTCCTGTCTGTTCTGATGGAAGCGCTTTGTGGGGATCAAAGATCAGTTCACGCTCTGAGATTTCATCTGTTTTTGTCTATTTTGCTGAAATTCTCGCTTACGGGGACACTTATTTCCAGGTGTGATTTAGACATGTGACTGTGTAGGAGTAAAGCTGACACTACTGGCTCATTTTATGAAGGCCACCAAACAGGAATGACTGTCATTCGTTACCAACTTGCTGACACAAAAGTGCAAAGCTCTGCTTTTCTGCCAGTCTCCTAAGAGGTATGGTTCCCTGCTGTCTCCTTCCTTTGAATTTGTGCAATTTGCTGTTACAGTGGAATAATGGGCGTAGTACGAGAATTGTGTGTGACAGGCTGCTCCTCCTAAGACTTCCATCTTGCATAAATCACTTTTCTTATGCCTCTATAAAATTTAAATGACATTGGGAGGGAAGGGACTTGCCAGACCCAGCCACCTGAAATACTAATGTTGTTTTACATTACATTGGCATTGCTCAAATCAAAATCTCGGCTCTTGGGATGGGATATGTGACCAGCTGCAAATTAGGGCACAGCATCCATGGGAGACATTTTGGACAGAAAGGTAATATTTTTTTTTCCCCTAAGAGTGTTTGTGCTTTAGATTTTCATCCAGTGCTGCACTGGGTGCTGGCTCTTCATTGAGAGAGATGACTACTTGCAGTCCTTGGGTTTAGGGTCAGCAAAGCTGACAGGCTTGGATCTGCCTTACATTTTGGTCCCTTAAGAATCACTGGCTGCCAGCTGTGGCAGGCAGCGTGGTTGTAGTGGCAGCTTCAGGCTGCTTGCATTTTTTCTTTTGCTATTTGAATGAATAATTGGCTGCACCAATTGCATACAAGTTGAATACAGCCCTGTCCAAACTGATTTTCCTTTGGACAGTTCGATTTCGGAAACAAATGTTTTCAAGAGACAAGACGTTTTGGTGGAATACTTCACCATCCTTTTCCTCAGAGGTATTTCAAATCACCACTAAGATGTCATCTTCTTTTAGAGTGTTCTTGCATCCATTTTAAGTTTAAAAAACTTATCAGATGACAAAGTCTGTGAATCTTCTTTTAATTTTGAAGACATTTGAATAACGAGATTGCACCAGGATGGCAAAATCTGAATTGCCTTTTGTCACAACGTGACTTTCCGCAGCCAGTGAAGTTAACTTTTCAAAAGTTAACAGAAAGGAGCAGAGCTGATCAACGAAACAAAGCAAGTGCAGGGGCAAGTGGGAGAGGGCAGATGAAGTAAATGGCATATTAAGTATTTAATGCTTCATGGAATAAGAAATGAAAAAATAGCAGAGAGAAAAAAGGGGAAATGATGCAAAAGAAGGGCATTATAGAAAACTGTGGAAAGTGCTTAATCTTGCTTCAGACTCAAAGCATTTGAAATAATTTTTGACATCATCCATTTTTTTGAAGACGTTTTCCCTTTTTCCAAACCAGCACCTTGTCAGGCATCTGAATTACGGTTTGCTTCCTTGAGTGCACATAGCAGGGCTTACCGGCTGGATTAACATTCTTCGCAGGCTCTCATTTTTGGACAGTTTCTGTGATCTTTTCTTATCCTTTAGCATGTGGTGGGAACCATGCGCTGGTGATTCCTAGCAGGTGACGCAGCTGGAGGAGATTATCAGAAGTGCCAGTCCCGTTTTGTTACCCTGGCTGTGGCTTGGAGAGCCAGCAGGGAGCTTGGGGGCCTCTCTGCTGTCCGTCTGTCCCGTCCTTCTGCCCTTCTGCTGGGGTGATGCTCTTGGATCTGGATGTGTCCACTTTAGCATGGCAACATGAGCAAAAATCCATCCTTTCCTGGCATCCTGGATGACATATTTTTCATCATGCTTTGAGGTACAGCGTGTAAATGCAACTGTAACAACGTATGGATGACTACTATAGAAGTTATACTGGAGTAGCTGGTCCTCTTCCTAGAGAGGAGACCGTCTGTTTTATAAAGCTTTCTTACCCCAGTGCAAATTAGGGGGTGGGAAGGAGCGGGGGGATGTGGTATGACTTGTGCGCGTAGCTCACGGGCACTTTCATCTTGGTATACTGTGTCTGCAGACATCGGAGCGGTACCCAGATTAATCATTCAGGTAAGAGTTGTACAAAAGTCTTCGTATTGGCTTGCTTTCGAGCCAGGTATGCTCTGAGGTCTACTCTGAAATTTTGGACCTCTTCGTTCCTCTTCAGGGAATGGGAAAACTCTGCAGATTAATAACGGGAGCAGCAGCAGTTTTTTATCCCTATTTTCAAGCGCGGTGTGGCTTGGCTGTGGTAATGTCTCAGCCTGGTGGGGGTTGGCATGGGATGGGGAGGGGAGCATGGAGCACTTGGCTTTTCCCTTGTGCAGTCTGCTTTTGAAGGGAGAGCCCTGGCTTTCTTGAGGCCCTCGTCAGGCATCTTTCATCGACTGAAAGAAGTGGTGCTGCACGCAGGCGTCCTCCCTCAGCTACACGCTGCGCTTTGTAGGCTTCAAAAAGGCTGATGTCCCTTTGAAGGTGAGGGGAAGCTGAAGAATTTTTAGTGTGCAGGCTTGCTTTTGGTAACCTTTTGTGTTTTGAGGAGTCTTTTCTCGATCTGAAGCTGCCTAATGCATTTTTTCAGGGAGAAGATGCTAGATGGCTGTGTTCAGGCTTCAGAGGTGCAATTCCCACTTGCTCGAGCTGCTGTTTTAACATGTTTGTCCTGAAAGGTGATAATGCAGCTGCTTTCCGCTCATCTGTCACTGCACTACCTCTGTTCAATATTTCAATGCTAGTGCAAGGAGAGTCGTGCATTGCTGCCGATACAAGACACTCGTAAAATGAAACCAGTGAAGCAACGCTGCTGGACGTGTATGCTACAGCCTGTTGTACCATTAATGCCAAACCATGCTGTGTGATCACAACTGGTTCCAAACTGGTATTGTATGCAGCCACAGAAATTTAAATCCAACTATAAATCCAACTCTAGGATAGTACATGGTGAGCTGTGGTTTTTTTTCCTCCTTGCCAGAGGAGATTGCTTGAACTCTGGCAAAGAAATGACGGCAGGGATACTGTATATAGGTGCCCTACACAGACATGTTCTTGTTTAGGCTGCTGCTCAATAATTGGTGGGGGTTACATTTATGGTAGCTTCTTTCAGGCTTTCTGAGCTTGCAGAATAAACCCATAAACCTGTAGTTCGACTCCCAGAACCTGAAAGTAAGATTAACAGCAGGACTTAAACACCTATCAGGTGGATTTAAAGCACAGTATTTACTGCAGCATAGAAGAGAGCACTGAAATACTTAATGTTCCCAAGCCAGTGAAGAACAGACTGTCTGGCCATGACTGTGTTACAGCAGTTTCTTTCCAGAGCCTTAGACAACATTTCTCGTGGCGCTGACTAGGAAGCGTTAGGCACAAGTGGCGATTTGGGATGCACTTTCCACTGGCTCTCTGATTACTCTGGGCGGCTCAGGAGAAGCAAAGTTTCTTGGACTCGGGCAAAAAATGGCCACCCAAGAGTGCCGCGTAGAGACAAGAACGGCCCGCTGTTTATACGGACAGCTAATACCACTGTAGCTGGTGCCTCCTGCAGCTGGACAGTGGGGTGGACAGGCTGTAACGCTGAGGAAAGATGGGAGGCATCTTGTCGGAGCCGTCCAGGAGCTGTGCTGCATCGACAGTGCTGAACTGGGGAGTCACGGTTGTTTCCCTGGAGGTAGGAGAGGAATGAGCCCGGCTGCAATCTTCACTCTTTTTCTTTCCAAGATAAAGCTAACTAAAGTTACAGGAAAGGACGTGGCCTATAGAGGTCAAAATCAAATGACGAACACGGCTGTTTGGAAAATCCATCACGCTGTTGTGCGTAGACCTCTTTGAAAGTCTTGCAGCGCAGAGGAGTGAAAGAGCAGTGCTGGAGAGGATAGGTTGCCTTCTTGCTTGTCTCTGATATTTGCAGTAAAACAGAGTTATTTCTCTTCAGCTAACCCTATCATCATAAATATCGTGTGGCTTCCTCCCTGGAGTCGTATCATCTAACCGCTCACAGTGCCGTGGACTCAAACAGTGTTGCATTCGCACATGCCCTGCGTCGCCTCTGCAGCACTTCACCTGTCTTAATTACGGTCGCTGGCATATGCTTCCAGGTGTCTCATGATAATAGAGATTGTTGATTATATGCTTCTTTCCTTCTAGGATTCCTTGCATTCTCGACTGTAACTTGTTATTTTGTCTTTACAGCGCACTTTAGTGAAACCTGGTGTATGTTCGTTTTGACGTTGTTCACTTTAGGAGGCTTGTGTCTTCAAGTTCAAATCAACACTTATTGTGTGCTGGGATTTTATTTCTCCCCTTCCAGATTATCTGGTGGCCATGGGGAAACACGAAAGACAAAAAAGAAAGTGGGTTCAGTAGTCTTGAATCTCCCAGTTCAGTTTTATTTCTTTACTGGGGGGAAAAAAGGCAGAGGAAGAGGAAGGAGAAGTATAACAGAATATTCTTCTAAAACCTCTACCCTGTTATTGTCAGGTTGTGTGTTTATGTATGTGTCACTTGTTTGAAAATCATGAGAAGTGAGATGTAGACACGTGAAATCATTAGAAGCACCAAGGCCCTAGTGGTGACAACTTCCATCACCGGTGTCATCGGGAGAGATGGCTGCACTGAAACAAGGCTTGTGATTCAAGTTGCTGAGAGCGCTTGTCAGGTCTCGTAGCTCTGGGAACACGCCTTTGTGCTTCGCTGCAGTATTCTTAGAAACAGGTCTTGTGCAGCAAAGGATTAACCTCCTTTTTCTTTGGAGATCATCTTCCTTATAACTAAGTTCACCCGTGCAACCAGATAGGTCACATTCATACCTTTTGTGGGATTCCCATAGCGCTAGGAAGTCTCCAGGCTGCTGATTACATCAGCTGCATTTATGGCACAGTGTAAAACGGGCAAGATGAAGGTGGGGAAGTGAGGGTGTGAAATAATCTCTCAAGACATAGCTGTGGGACTGGGGAACCTCTCCTCCCTCCCCCTGTAGTTCAGAGTGGCCAGAACAACAATTGAACCCAGAGGGTTTTTCATGGTACACTTTGTTGAGAGAGCATTGAGGAGCTTCCAGAAAATAGTGTCCCCTCAAATTACAAAGGAGTAGTGCCACGTTCGCCCCCCGTGCGTCACTCACCGCTGGATGGAAGTCATTGCTGTAGGAAGTCTTTGAAGCTGACCGTGCTCTGGGATTCCAGAATGGGGTCAGAAGTCTACTTGCTGCAGGGTTTCTTGTACTTTCCTTTGGACTATCAGGTGCTGTTCATTTTATCCAAGTTGGGCTGACCTCTGGCTTGGTTTCATTCTCTGTATTTCATTTGCAGTTGATGATGGTGGAGGACTAAGCCTTCCTAAAAACTTACCGTCTTCCCGACCGTGCTGCGCACGTCAGCCAGCCGAGCCACTTCACCTGTTTGGTGAGGACGGTAGTTTCTGCCTCCTGACAGCTGCTTGACAGCGTGCCTAGGAGTGGATGAGGCGTTCCCTGTCGTAGTATTACTGCTTGGCTGCTCTGCACAGATCAGAGTTGGCAGAAACTTGGATCAGTAAGAAACTGGCCTAAGCTTGAAAGAGACAGAGAAGATAAATGCAAATAGATTTTTTTGATGCGTATTGGGGTGATACTTCCAAATTTCTTATTCTGAGTGTCTGAGTAATGGCAAGGTGAACACAACGCGGAGGCAGTCAACTCTGCAGCAAGGGAATAAGCCTAGTTTTTGTCGTGACTCTTGAAATGGTGTTACACGTGCATGTACTTGGAAAAAAACAGCAGTGAAGCATCCCCCTACCATAACCTTTTCTCAGCAAATTTGTCATTTTTGGCACTGAGAAGAGGGTCAGTGTGATTGCTGTTCTGCTTTGTGATCCTCTCACAGCCTATGGTTGGCTGTGGTAGAGGTGCAAGGTAGATTTAATGTCCTGCTCTCCCTACAAATGTATTCATTGCAACTCCAGACAGTACTCCTCCCTGGGAGCAGGTGGATAAGGTGAGAGTGGAATGGGAAATGCTGCACTTGTCATTCCTAACCCATCTGGTAGAAAGGAAAGTTCCTTAAAGAGGTTTTCTTGTGCCCCTTTTCCCAAATCTCTTCATTCTTCTGCAAAGCTGTGTGTCTTTCAGGGCATGGGCAGCCGTCAAGCTTTCTCAAAGCAGATGCAGATGAAGCAAAACTAGAAACCTTTTCAGGATCCTGGAGTTAAAAGCATTGTGGAGATGTTTCCAAAGCCCCGTAAAAGCTACCTGAGCGAAATCTTGAAAAATGGGATTTCCTTTTTTGAGGGGAAAAAAATTGATTAAAAATTGCTGGACTCTGTAGCAGTTAACGTTTCATATCTTGAAGAAGAAGAAAAAAGAAAAATGGAAGAGAATAAAATTGCAAAGAAGAGTTATACCATATCACAGTGTTGTTATTAAATTTCTAATGAGGCAGCAATTACTTCTAGCCAGGCGTGAAGTAGCATGACAAGAATTAGCTCACACCATGTCAGTGAGCAATCTTCAGACTGGCAAATATCCACGGCAGCGCTGAACGTGGTGTGATGAAAGCTCTGTGTTAGTCTCTTGTCTCTGAATGCATGTGGACATTGAAGCCTGGGGCTTTATATACCCCAGAGATATGCTTTGAAAAAACACATTAGCAAGCGTTCGTTTAAGCTTATTAAGGAAACAGAATTAAAATGGTTCTAGCAGAAGTTTAACAAAAGCGAACTTTCAGGTGTTATTTTCAACAATATTCAGCCCATTTCTGCGTGCCTGAGGATGGAGGGGAGATGCACTTTCTTTTTCAGCCTGAACTTGAGGGATGCAAATGTTTTGCCTCTGCTAAATATTTCATAGAGCAGCTCCTGTAGATTAAGACCGCTACACTGAAGGAATGAAGTGATTTGATCTAAACCTTCCCTTCTTAAAACTGAGAACATCAAAGAGATTTAAGGACCACCTGGTGTGTTTTCGAGAGTCTAAATAAGTGCTTATGCCTGTGCTCTTTCTTACCCTGACTGCTCCGGTCACCATTATGGGCTTGTCATATAAATTGTTCCTCAGCTTTTACCACAGATTTATTCTGAGCAAGATGCTAAGTACTGAGAAGAGAGTAAGAGAGAAAAATTCATGTGCATGAGCCTTAGAGGTTATGGTAATCTTTGTCCTTTAGCTTGCTTCTATTCTGGACAGCCGACTTTTGCAAAATTGGCTTTTCAATGGCAGAAAAACTGTAGTAAAGCGAGCAAATTGGGGAGATGTGCAAAGTACAGATTGTGTTTATTTTTAGAGCAACTCCTGACACGTCTGGTATTGTATTGGAAGAGCAGTTCATAGAATCATGGCATTACACATTCTTATGCATTGAAAAAGTAAATATACTTTAGATAGGATTATAGGGCTTTAACTTTAAAGAAATATTTTTTTCGCCACGACCTTTTATGCAGTGCTTCTGAATAATGAAAGCAAAATGAGCTGTTCCAGCACAAGCCCAAAGACGTTTGCAGTTTTTCTTCTTGTTGAATGCTGCCGCTTACCAATGTATAATATGATTTATTTCTAGCTAATAGCCAATCATGCTCATTACCACAATGATGCTTCTCCTACAGAGACCAACTGTGCCATGTTTTTTGCTTTTGTCTTATCTGCCTCATGAGCCAGAGTTCAAACACCTTACGGGACTGTTTCTTGTCCCTACCTCCCTGAAAAGCAGCTGCTCGTGATTCATCTGTCAGCTCTCTCTGGCCCTGCAGTTATTTCTTCCCTCCACTGCACCCTCTGCCAAAGCTGCTCCCCTGTAGGTGTTCTTGAAGTACTTTTTGCCTGTGCTCCTCCTGTTGAACCCCCGTTGCTTTTTGCTAACTACCAGGTGCCAGCGTGAAGTTCAGGGCGTAGACCAGATCTGGCAGGGTCTTGTCCGTGCTTTTGGTATCGGGAGTCAGGCTCCCTTTATTTTAGGGAAAATCCTGATAGACGGCAGTTCTGGCACCGCAAAGCTTACGGGTTTGTTCGCCGAAAAAAAAAAAAAAAAGATACTTGGCTTCGGATGTGTATGGGTTCATAACCACGATAAGGAACAATACCGGGCTTGCCGTCCGTAGCCTGTCGGACTGGATAGAGTGCTCAGCGGAGGCACCACGGAAAGGTGGTTCTTGCACTGTTGTGAAATCATCATTTCAGGGTGCAACTGCAGGGAGATGGACATGTTTCCCTGCATCGCAACATGGTTTGCATGTTTTATTTTGACGAATAGCTGTAAGCGATGGGTTGCTCACGGGAGCAATTGCCCATGGAGGTAGACAATTGGAAACGGTAGCATTAAAGCTTGGAGGTTCACTAGACTTTTTGGCAATCTGAGGCCAAGTCTTTTCTTCTCAATAGACTTAAAACCATGTAAAAAAATTACTAGTAGTGTAGATTCTGTTTCTTGGTTCTTCACGGATATATTTGTCATGCCCCACCACTCTTTTTTTGCCTTTACCATCTCCCATCTTCAGCTGTGTTTCTTCCTGACCTCTGAGCCTGTCGTGTATAGCGACTGCTGCAGTGAAGCTGTTGTCTTCTCTGCTGCTGAATGTGCCCTCCTTCAAAACGAGGCATTTTGCTTTTGGTTAGTATCAGCTTGAATGAAAGATTTCATGATGGATGCTTGGCAGTGGCTTTCCTCAGGGTAAGTGAAGTCTTGTTCGTTTTCAGCCTGCCACTGGTCAAGGCAGTTTGCCACGTGGTGGTCACCTTTCTCTCCAGCTCCACCTAGCCATGAGCGCAAGGCTGTGCTCTTGTTATTTAATGGTGCAATAAAGAAAGAAAAGTTCATAAAAACTGAGTAATCAATGAAGAGGAGGGAAAGAATCTATAGAGAAGTAAAAAATGCATTACACAATTCCCCGAGCAGGGCCTGGTCACGTCTCTTTATGGTTCAGTAGGAAAACCTCCTATGAACAGAGATGTGTGTTGAGGAAATGAAGACGACAAAACGACAGAGTAACCTTATACCCATGGAATTTCTTCTTTAGTAGAGCAAGAGATAATTGATTAATTCTCTTCAGCTTGTTTTGTGTGGGGTACACTGTGCTGTCGCTGCAAAAAATCATTATTTTCAGAACACGTGTGACCCAGTGAACAGTAGGGACCGTGCTGCTTAACTCAACAGTTTCTTCTCTCCTTCCTCCCATGCTGTAGGAAGACCTGTTACTCTTCACCTGTCCTGACAGTCATTCACCAGCCCAGTGCCAAAGGGGCGTCTTTGAAACAGTTTGAACTGCGATTACAGGCACACGTAATTTTTCCTTCAGGTGGTGTATGTGCTGGAGGAGAGGCTTGCTTTCGTAGTGGTGTAGTACAGAGAGGGAAGGAGGAGGACAGGAAAATCTTTTTGTGTCTTCCCTTCTTTTCCAGTGATAATTGTGCTGGGAGTTACAATCTCAAATTACAGTGGGAGTTGGCTTTTTTTTTTTTTTTAATATTTGTCACTACCTGAGTTTTTGTTTTAAAGTCAGCCAAGGAAGAAAGCCAGTTCAGGCATATCTCAAGGTGAAACGGTTTTTTTTGTGTGTGTGTGTGTTACATTTTTCTGCACACTCTCCGGACGGTTGAATGTGCTGATAATGCAGATAGTGACTGGACAGATATAATCCCTAAATCAAACAGTAAGAAGAAAATAACGTACTGCTGGAGGAGTTGTTGTTTCTCAGGTGCGCATGGAGAGCGTTGATAGCAACGTATCATAAGATAGTACTCCCATCCGCCCCAGTATTTCCTTCCAGGCTCTGTTTCCTTTCCTTTTAATCGCTTAGTGGAGGAACTTGTTTCATCGTAGGATCTTAGACTGACTATCTAGGAAAACTGTATTTCTCCATTTGCCAGGGCCTCGAGATCTGTTCTGCTGACAGGCATACACTGTACCTGCCACTGCAGCCTTCGCCTGATGCTACGCTTCAGCGCAAATATTGTTGTTGAACTGACTGCTTGATTGAAATTCCCCTCTTCCTGCGAGACACGCCAGGGCCTTCAAGCAGCTGTGCCAATCGCTTCCGCAAATGAACTTTTTCCACCCCTTCCTTCATCTCAGACTAGGCTTTAGACAGATGCCAGTCGTTTGGTTTTGGTTATGATTTTCATAACCAAAGATTTGGTTATTTTGGTAAGAAATGGGAACAGTGTTGTCATTGTGATTCCAGTCACAGTTTTTTTGGTTCATCACAGGTGAGGTCCTCAGGATAGTCCCTCTCCCTGTGGGGCGGACAGGAAGAAAAGCTTCCCTGTGTTGCCTGTTACGTGTTGAATGCATGGGGCAGTGGCGTGGAGGAATGCCAAACGCTGCTCTACAGAAAGTTTGGTATAAAACAGAAAGGAAATGAGGCAAGCAATGGATGGTGTGAAGCATTTAAAAAGCAGTGTCTTTTATCACCTCTTTCCTTATAAGAAGCACACAAATACTTGCATCATCTTTGCCTTTTTTAGGATAGTTTAAGCCTCACTTCGTTTTCAAGCTTGTAGCTTCTGTGTGCCAAAGTCAATTAGTCTAATTGTTTGTAACAGTAGGCAACACGGAGCCTGTGTATTCGAGTAAAATACTAAGCCTTACGTACCTTTTGCTGCCGTTAATTTCAATTTGTTTAGTCATAAAATTACCACCTCGTTAAATCTTGACAGCTACCGGTGAACCAGGGGCTCTTGAAACAACGCTGGAGGACGGGAAGACTGCCGAAGAAATCTCTTTTTCTACAGGCCTTTCCTAATCATTTTTGTTCAGTAATGAAGCCTTTCTTCAGAGAGATCAATGCCTGTAGGACTTTTGCAGGGGTCCCCTGTCCCCTTTGAAGGAAAGAGAGAACCGGTTTATTAATCTGCTGCATAGGGAGCTCAGATTAAAGATAAGGACATAAAGGGTTGTATTTTCTGGGAGCTGAATGAGACATTACTGTGCTTGGATCCACAGTAACAGCAGTAGGATTCAAAGCACATTATTCCTTGCTTTGCGCTTTCAAAGGATACTTCCTAACTATCCAGCTTGGAATTGGAGATCTCTCTCTATTTGCTAACGTGGCTTGCAGAATTGCCCTAGAGTGTATTGTTGCCTTCAAGAAGTAGAAACAGGACTATGTTTCGCCCAGTACAGTACTTCCAAGGGCCTGTTGCAAATAGCTTTTGCCAAAGGATATTTTCTTTCTCTGCTGAATCAGCTGGCTGAGCTGCAATGATTGTCATGCCCTAATGTTTTTTCGTTAGAAACGGGATAAAAGGCTTAGCCTAGCTTGTTCATTCTGCCCTGCCTAGATACAGTTAGCATTGAAGCATTTGGTCCAACATTGCCTGCATTTCAGCAGCACGGCAGGATGAATTTGAAATTATGCATCCTGCTGGCAATATTACCTCATCATTTGACATATCTTTGTTGGGACTAGAGTCCTCCCTTTGAAAACATTAAAAAAAAAGAAAAAAGAAGTGCTCAAAAGGCCAGCAGTGTTTCCTAGAGTATGGTAAGGCTGTGCTCTGCAGGGAATCTCTTGTAATACATGAACTGGATTAAGTTTAATGGCCGTTTTCAAATTGGTGCTTTTTTTTTCTTTTTTTTTCAAGCTGTGGTTCTGTGCGCAGTAGTTGACAGCAGTTGCCTGCGGTTCTGCGGCCTTCAGTGTTTGGCTGCGAATGTCCTGGCAGCTTTCACAGGTTCAGTTCTCAAACAAGCAGCATCATTTTTAGGGGATAGAATAAAGCCTCCGTGGTGCTTTTGGACAGGTAAAGCTGCACTTTGCCTTTAGGTGCACCTGCACGCTGTGCACATACAGTATCGCACGCCGGAGATTCTGACCCCCGCTGCTCCAGAGATAGCCATCGTATCGTAATAAATGCTGTAGTTAAAGCTGTGATGAAGTTTAGGTTAAATCAGTCCCTTCCCTCCTTTCTTTCCAACAGCTGTTCAATCCAAAATTCTGGGTTTGCAATTCATTCAGAAGTCATTTCGAGGGAGGATGTTCGAAATTCGTCAGTTGGCAGATTAAGAAATGTTGAGTGGGGGTAGAGGGGAACACAACAGGAGGACCCCAAATGTTTTCCTGGGTGCTGAGGAGAATTGCTGGTGTGTGTGGTTCATCAAACTTAACACATGATTGGGCATGGAAAAAATTCGCAGCAGGAGAAAGTAAGTGGAAAAAAAACCCTTTCTTGTTTAACGGTCGTCTCTCTGCGTGCCCTTTCCAAGCTCACTGCGGCAAAGGTGTGTGCGCCAGGGGTTTGTTCACAGCTCCATGGCATCAGCAGGGTCACACATGGATCGGCAGAGCTGCCATTTCTGCGCTGGCTCAGCTCAGACACCACAGAACCGGCTCCTTTTCAGGCCTTGAGATCAGGGCACGCGATGCCAAATGCTGGAGAAGGGATAAGAAAGACTGGTCTCAGTGCTAGGAAATTTGCAGTCCGGACAGACACAGGATGGGAAGGGCGGTGCAAGCACAGAGGAGATCTCTTGCCCGAGATCTCAGTAGTCACCTGCAGAAATAGGAATGGAGTGCAAGTCTTCTAGGCTTTCCTCTCTCTTCCCTTTTTTGCTCCCTCCCTGCCCTAAGCTATTCTCAGCTGCCGTCCTGGGAAAATGTCTGTTCTCTGCAAAGATCCAGTGTGTATTATCCTACCACTTATTTCCCTGACCCCTGTTTCTGCCCCTGTTTCAGAACAGCACGGTGCAGGTTTTGCTTCTCCACGAGGCAGATGTTTTTTTCACTCCGTGTCTGGTTAAGTGCTAAAACCTTGATGTAAAATGTCAGTGCTTGAAGTTTATGTGAATTGAAGGGGAGAGTGGACAAATTGAGAGAGGAGAAAGCCATGAGAATTATTTAATGCAGAAGCAGGACTTCTGGCTTAAGAAGTCTCTGAACTGTAAACTGCATGGAGGGAGGCATTTCTGGAAGAAACACCGTTGTCTGTATTTGTATTCTCACAAGTCTGATTTTGGCTGTTCTCAAAAGCAAGCTTCTGGGCTAAATGGATCTTTGCTCTCACTGAGTGCAGTGGTATTAAGATTGCAGCCTCTTCTCTTCTAAGAATTGTTTTTACTACTCGTTGTTCACTGTGGCCTTTTATAGAGGCATCCAACGTGTGAAGAAAGCTTGCAAGGAAACCGCAAGTTGTTTTAGGCAAGGTTTCCCTTATCCTGCCGTACTGTTGGTGCTCAAGAAAATGTTTTTATAGGAAGTCAAGTTGAGGAGCAATGAAGCTGTACAGAAATGATTCACTGTAAGCATTCGTACCTTTCATTTCTTAACCCCTGTAATGCCCTTTTGAGAGTAGGGCGTGTTGTCTGTGGTTAGGTGGTCAGAGCCTCCAGGTGCTTTGCACCCAGAAAAGAAAAGAAAACCTACTTGTCTCGACTGCGGATAAAAGCTTGCAAATGGAGCCAACTTTGTGCCCTCAAGAGAACCTCGTCATCTCAGCACTTTAAAGCCAAGCTTTTGGTTTGGGGGATGTTGTTAAAATTAGTGGGGTTTAATCTGTTTCGTCTTTCAAAAATCTCTGTTGGTTTAGAGGGGGATGTTGAATGCAAATTATAGTTTTAGTCAAGAGGGAGAGAGAGCTTGGTTATAGGGAAGGAGATAAGAGTCTTTGGGCTACCTCTGGGGTCATGTTTTCAATGCAGCTCTTTTACTGTATGCGGTGTTTTTCTCTCCTGACAGGGCTGGGAAGTTGTGCGTGTTCCTAGATAGCGAAATTGAGCACAGTGCTGTGAGTCAGGCTTGCTTTGTTGTACCTCAGCTTTCAGAAGTAAGTTTGCCTGGAAAGCACCTTCATCTCTGCAGGTACTTCCCTCTTGGCGTGTGGCTTTTGCTGCTGTCAGGAAAACTGGTGTTCTTCTTCCCCTGCACAGCTTAGAAAAAATAGAGGAAAGAAAGGAAAATGGCTTAAGACTCTGATTTACACAATGGACTATTTTGCCTAGCGAAAAGAGAGAAACTCAATTTTTTTTTCTCTTCCCTGCTCCTTTCTCCTCCACTTCTTCTGGTGCTGATTTTATAATGGAGTCAAAAGGTTCTGGTTTTACACCCTAACCATAAATAAAATTTAAAATTACTGCTCCCACAGAAGAGAAGAGATGAAATACAAAATATGGTGGCTGGAAAAGTTAAGTCCTTGGATGTTGCTTGGATTTTGGATGTATTTGCAGAAAGGAGTGTGTGTGTGTGTGAGCAAGAGTTACTGTGGTCGTCCAAATATCCATTATTTCTTGGTGCTGGTATTGAACACATGATAACATGCTATGTGACATTTTCAAGATTGTCAGATATCTGCGCACATAAATGTAAAAGGAATTAAAAACAGAATTAGAGCAGAAAACCTGTAAATAAAAAGATGCAAAATTGGAACAGATCTCTTCATTGAAAATGAACTTCTTTTGAAAAAAATGCATGCGAAATTTGGACAACCAATAAGAAGGTGCATGTGGATTATAATTTTTTAAGATTTTGCAAAAAGAAACCAAGCAGCATGTATTTACAACCAGTTTGTTTCTTGTTTTATTTTATTTTGTTTTATTTTAAGTCAATCTATTGAGCTTCTGGATTTTTTTCAATAAATACAGGAAAGGAGCATAGTGGTAAATCAGTTTCTGGCAATAGTAGCCTTCTGTTCAGGGGCCAAGGAAATAATGTGTTTCAGTTTATTTAAGTAGTTTATCCTTTTTCCTTTAAATCTAAGAAATTAAGGGTTAAAAGGCACGGGGGGAGGGGGGGAACCTTTCAGCATTAAAATCTGGGCCAAGATCATCTAGTTCTAAAAACTTAGTGTGATGCATCTATGTTACTTTTAATTAATTGCTTTTAAATGCAAAACATTCTCCTAAAATTACTTCTCTTACATCCTCAGTGTAGAGGAAATTCGTTAAGTAATTGAGAGTACTTTAGAAATAGTACTGCTGTTAATTTTTCATTTTAGAAATACGGATATGAATTGATCACAACGGAGGAAGAATGTGTAAGAATCAGAGTGCAGTAAACTGCAGTCACTTAAGTGATTATTAATAAGGTAGCAGTGTTTCTTCCAGCCAGGAACAACATATGCAGTGTTTATTATAAAGGATATATTTGCCTACAGATGAATATACTTTTTGGTTAGCAACCAGAATGGATTAACCTTTATATAGGAGCACTGCTGCAGCAAAACAATTGGCTTGTTGGTCTAAACAAAGATTTCTGTGTGCTGATTTAAATCATGATTACAGCTGGCGATTTACAAAATTTGTTTTAACTCATGTACCCTGTTTGCTCACAGGGAATTCAATTGGTTTGAGCAGTAAGTGACGGCTTTTGTGTCAATATGAAAGATAGGATAAAGCTTGCAACAGCACCTAAGTGATGGAAGAATATCTGTTTCATCGTCCTCCTGCCTCTGGAGCTTCTTAGGACTGCTGGGAAATTTTGTGTGTACACTCTTGATCTTTAAAAGGCCAGGACGACTGGTAGAAGGCGTAACACGGCACTAGAAGATGTAGAAAAGCATCGGACTGATAAACCGTATTTGAAAATAGTACCTTGTTTTAATGAGTAACTTTTTAACTTCCCTGGTTGGAAGAAGGGGAAAAATAGCTCCCAATTCCTGAAGCGATGTGCTCATGCCAACGTGTTGATAATCCAGCTGCGTGCTCTGCCTTCACTGCCCTGTTCTCTCCTAGGAGTGCAGGGCTACATCTGTTTCCATTGAGATCAACCCAATTTCTGTTTGGTTTCAGAGACCAAGCCGTTCCCATGTTGTTCTGCTTGTGGGTGTGCTGTAATAAGCCCACTAAAAGGCCTTTTTTTGGCCGCGGCGGGGGGTATGTTATAGGCGAGCATGTACCAGATTTGGAAACACACTCAGCATTGGCAACAGCTGCCTGTTACACAAAGTAAATCGTGAAGTCCAAACCTGAACGGGCACCAGGAGTCCTTTATGTGTCTGAATTACTTTCATCTCTTCACCGCTCCGTTCGTGGATCCGTCCCGCAGACCACGGAGCGGTCTCTCAGCTTCCCTTACGTCTGGGTTTATTCTGCCAATTGCCTGGTATTGTCAGCTAATTGGAGTGGAAATGATAAATGGAAGCGGTATTATTGAGCTGCCAAGTCTCCTCACTTGGCAGCTGGTGGCTGATGCTGGTAATTGTTACCAAAAGTGTAATTGCTCCGAGCTCTGCCCGCGATTTCAACAAAGCAGCCTAGTATTCCTCCTCCGAGACACCCGATACCTGCCGTTGCTTGCCTCTGGCGGAGAACAACACGAAATAAATCCAGCCCGGCCGCGCCGGTGCCCGTGGCGGGCAGCAGCGGGGCCTCCCCGCTCCCCAAAACGCGGGTGCCACCCTCGTGCGCACCTGGTGGCCTGGGGACAGAGCAGCCCCCTCGGAAGGTAGCTGCATCCAGTTTTACTGGTTTCTCATAGAAGCAGGACAAGGGAACTGGGAGGGCGCATGGTAAGCGTAACAACCACGTCGTTTGCAGCGTGGTGGTAAAAATTTCCAGCTTGACTCTTGGCTGAAGTTAAGGCTTCAGCTGTAGACTGCTGTTTTCGCCCTGCTTACTGATTGCAGCAATGCCCCCAGCCAGATGACCGGCTCCGCGAGCCTGCCATGCCACAGGGGGGAATCCAGCATCCGGTGACATTTTACGGATTGGCTGGGCGTTTTCACGAAGCCTTAAGAAATGGGAGGGAGGGAGGGGGAGGCAAAACAGCTGTTGCACACTCCTCATTTCCACAGTCACTGCACCAGAATAGAGCACGGATTGTTATCTGGTGTGATGATAAACCATGCCGAGCTGCATCTGATTAAGTTACTGAGGCTTTTTAGGTATTAGTAGCAGACACCAGTTATTTTTGATCTTTTTGTTTTAACGGAGGTATTGGAGGAACGAGTACAGCCATATGAAGTTATGAAAACTGGTCAAAAAAGCCACGTTCAAAGAGATTGAGGTCTTTCTGTGCTCTGGTTAATGTGACAGCGTGGACGCAGCAAACCAGGAGGTTTCCAGCTGCTCTGGGCTCCCACTTCCGCGCTCTGTCTGCTCTTTGTCTCTTTGGCTCGTGCTTTGCTTCAAGCCTCTGTTGCTGTGACTGCCGGTTGCTTTCTGGCCTTCTTCTCTTCTCAGTCTTTTCTTAGTGTGCAACTATTTTGCTTTCTCTCCTACCATTTTCTCCTCCAGCGTGTGCTTGTGCTGTGCTCCAGTGTCTTGGGTTTTGTTTGTTTTGTCTTGTGTCTGGGTGCCTGCAAGCCCTAAAGGCTTGGGGAGCATATTTTGCGTTTTGGCCCCTGCTCTGCACACCAAACAAGTAGCGCAGATATCTCTCCTTGCAGCAAAGCGTTTAAAGTTCGGTTGAATTTGGGTATCATTTCTTCTTTTGATGCAGGGAAATCCAAATAATTAATTAATTATAATGGCACTACTCAGTGCTTAAGGAGTGCTTTCCATCTTCAAAGTGCTCTGTGCACAGTATTTCATTATTTATACTGTTAATTATATTAGCACTTGTAAGGAAAAAGCCCCTTAAATTGTCACTGATAAAAGTACGCTCTTAACAGGATAGGAATTTGGTGCTTAAATTGTAGCAGATGATTTATCCACTGAGGTTCAGAGTCTTAGAGATGAAGTAGCATGGATTTACAGCAGTTATTTAAGTGTCTACAGAATAAAGTTTTGCTTTCTGTTAAAAATGGTAATATCTGGGAGCTTTCTGGTGTCTTTGTAAGTGCTAGATGAATACTAATGAAGCCCTACAGCATGCAGGACAGGTAGGTGGGATCCTTGTTTTGCAGGTGGGTGATTGATATCTCAGTTCCTATCAGCAAAGTGATTTAGGAGCCTTTCTTATATGACTGGGGCTTCTGTATCGTTTTGAGCATGTTATCCTAGCTTGGGCTCACCAAGATCTCATGGTTAGCTGGGGACAAAAGTGTGGAGAACGTACACAAGTTGCTGGCCCCTGTTTGGTTGCCTTAACCATAGAGTCATGTTTGAAATTAAAAAACAAAAAAAAAAGAATGAAAATACTAGCAGTGGAAGATTACAGTCTGCGTTCTCCAGACCATAAGAGTTCTGTGTATGCACCAATAAAATCTTTTTATGTTTTTCTGTATTAGCAGCTGTTGGCAACACACTTGCATGTATACAGGGAGCGTGTTAAAATTAGTTTTAAATGTGATCCTAAAATAGTCAGTACCCAGCAATACACCAAAAAGTAACTGTTGCAGTAACCTCCCAGTTCTTCTGTGTGTTTCCACCAAGTGTGTGAAGTACGTGTCCTGCTTTTCTGAACCATCTCAAAAGAATTGAATGGCTTGCACTTCCAATGGCTCACAGCCGGTGCATTGCATTTTGCTCAATTTACCATGTCTGTAACGTTCAGACATTTGGTAGCGTTACAGCGAATAAAACACGCACCTTCTTGTAGAGAAATCAGTAAAATTAATCGTCATCAGGAGTCCGATTTTCAGAAGTCTGTTGCTCCGTAGCCAGGAATCTTAAACTAAACGTTGAACAAGAGCTGAACACTGAGATCTGTGAACTGCTTGGAAGACTCTCATATCTCAAAAATCAGGTGGTAGTTCTCTGAATTCCTAAAACTTCTGCAGTTACGTGCAGGTTTTGATCTGACACCCAGCACATGGAAGTCGCTGACACCTGCAGATGTTTCCAGGCACGTACCGGGTGCCTCGGGATCCGGTTCAGATTCTCACCCGTGGTGGATTTGGAAAAAGCTGATTTGAGCCCGCAGGTAGGAGCCAGCCTGCTTAGGCTACAGTAGAAAATGGGTGAGGGAAAAGCCAGGAGAGAAGGTTGTTTTTATCAGAAACTTGAGCGTTTGGGTTTCTGAATGTATATAAGGTGGCTCAGTGCTGATCGATTGCCGTATGAGTCCTTTGGCCACCATTCCACCACAGGAATATTACACTTTTTTCATAAAAAGGAGAAGCTACAGGGTAGCTTCTCTCTTAGGAGAGCCTCACCTGCCCCTTGCGAGCAGCGATGTGCATCCCCAGGTGGCGAGGCACGCGGTCTGCTCTCTCCCTTCCCTCTCCCTGTGCCCAGTGGCTGCCTTCAGGGACAGCAGCCGCACCCCGCAGTGAGCTGCTGGTTTTAACACGCAGACTGCTTCTCAGCATTGACATCATTTCTTGCACAGACTTTCTCCTGTGCCACCCACTGTTTTGGGATTTCCCCTCCAGCTGGAAACAAACAGGCGCGTGAATCAATCAATAGATCTGTCAGATGGTTTTGGTGATCAATCCACTTTTTGCCGGTGGAAAGATGTTTGGAGTTCTGGGTATTATCACGGTGTTAGGAGTCTTAGAGTGGATCTGAGTATGATAAGGGTTTGCTAAAGAGAGCAGAATGAGTTAACCGCAGCACGTGTGCTAGCTGAAGCTTTGCACATACGTATCTTAACTTGAATTTATTCTGTAGCTGTAAAGTAAATCCGCCGGCAGGGAAGGTTTCTGGGTTTCTGCTGTACAGCCACAGCTGTGTGTGTGAGAGAGGAGACCCAGCTGTATTACCAGAGCAGAAAAAAACGCCTCTTTCTTGTTGTACACTTACTGCCATCTCTTGCTGTACTTAAGGTGAGTGTTGCCACCGTCATTAACAGAGAATCTCCCTAAATTTCGGATCCTGCTGGAGTGTTTGTTCCTTGCCTGCGCGTGAGCTTTGCCGCGAGTGAAGAGCACAGTTTGATATAAGTGACATGCTTTTGTAAAGCAGTGAAGAGGCATTAGGATTTCTGGTTATCCTACAGTTTGCAGGGCTGCACTGTTGATTCATTGTCACAGATTAAGCCATTTTGTTTCGACAAAGAGCACAGTTTCGAAGGGGAGGCAGCTGGGCTTTTTGGCTCCGCAGTCTTCCCTGTGTGCAGGATGGGTCACAGACAAGAGAGCCTCCGCCAGTGCCGTCTTCCAGTCCCGCAGGTGTGGTGACACCTTGTGAGGCACCTGTGCGTTGGCTGTCCCCCTCTTTGGTTTGCAGTACATAACGTCACGGTGTCAGAACAGTGCAGCACCCGGCAGCTTCTGCGTAAGTGCCTAAGCGAGCGGCCAGATTTTTCAAGATTTTTGCTCTCATTAAGCAGTCTAATGGTCCTTTAGAGCACGTTTCAGTGTTTTATCGGCGTGCTGAACAGTTTTAGTGGTTAGCCCTAAATGTGTTCTTACTGGTAAACTGATGGTCGTGTTTTCCTATCTCGATTTGCCTAAGTAGTACTTTACACTGTGAGTAAAGTGACCTGGAGTAAATCACTGCATCATGTAAATGAGCGGCAAAGTCTGGCCACCTTTCAAGTCAATTTAAGAAGAGGCTTAAAGGCTTGGATAGCATTTCTCTGTACTGCACAGGAAAATCTGTGTGGTGTAAGTTTAGCCCAGTGCATGCACAGTGGCTGTCTAACATGAGAGTTGTTCCTATACAAAACTAATCCTCCTTTTCTGTTTTCTTTAGGCTTTTAAAAGCAGATAATTAAATATGGATATAGCAAGCGTATCATTCATGATGCAGTATGTAGCTACTGGTTGCTTTTTTAAACTGCTGGAGAAAGGGTACTTGGCATGGGAGAACTGGCAACTGCAGAGGAGCTGAGTGCAGGCAAGAGGAGAGATTTCTGAAACAAAGGCAGCAAATCATTGACCCTGTGGTTTACTCAGTAAGCATCCCTATAGCAAACTGCTGCTGTTGTGAGTTGTCTTAGAGTCACTAAGAATCCGTAAGTAAGAATAGGCAACTTTAGCCATGAAACTTCAGTGTTTACTCGTGATAAATGGAAGCCGGGCTCCTTCCCTCGTTTCTCTCCTTCTCCTCGTTGCAAGATTGAGGGACTCTTTTCCATTTGCATTACCACGGCATTTTGAGAAAGCCTTTGAGTGACGTTAGTGCCAGCAGCTAACTGCTCATAGCAAGGCGCAGCACTCTTACTGGGGGATCATCTCTTTGTACTCAGACGGTGACTGACCTTAATTTTTTTGCTAGGCTGAATCTACTTGCCAGACAAATCTGACCCAGCAGCTGATACAGCCCAGCTGCATCCCTCTCTTGGGATACCCTTTGCTCACAATACGGTGATTATGTTGGCTAAGAGTGAGGAGGGTCGCCTGAGACCCCTGCCCGTGCTGCCTTCAGCTCTGTGTATCTGCACCCTGCTCTGGGGAATGCCCAGGGTGCCAACCTTCTGGTTTTGGGGCAGTCATCTCCTCCAGGAAAGAGTCCCAAGCGCCATCGGGGGGCCCGTTCGCTCCAGCCTGGTGCTGGGATGCGCTGCTGGTTTCTGCGCGTTACAAATCCAGCTGCAGCCCCTTTCTCAGCCAAAGCTGGCACTGGCATGCTGAAGCTCCCCTGGCTCCTGAGGCAGTTTTTTCTTGTTCGTCATGCCCATTTTCGTAGGAAGGCAGGAGCAGGCAGGCTTGGCTGCTTCTCTGGGATGCTGCTGCTGCTGTTTGGTGTCAGGATGGCTGGCAGTCGGTGTTCAGGAGGAAAGGGAAGGAAAGCTTTGTTTTCCAAGCATCTTGCCAAAAGTAATGAGTCCCAGGTGGCTGCTCAGACCTTGGAGAAACTGGTGGGAGGGAAGGAGAAGTCTGGCAAGTGTCCAAGCAGCTGGGTGAGGGCCCGAGATGGCTTATGAGAGCCTGGTGGCAGCATGGGATCATGACCTCAGGCCGGAGGGAATGGAAAGGGGTCAGGCAGGGGTGGTGAAAACCTTTGCAAATTAGCTGTGGGCGTTCCAGTTGGGTGCACTGATTGAGTGGTGGTGACAGCTATTTCTACATCTGCTGGACCACCTGCTTGGTCAGAGTTCGCTCCGTGTCGTTTTGGAATAGATGTGACCAGGTAGAGCCTCTTCATACCTGGCCATGCATTCAGCATGTTTGACTAAATCAGTGTAATGGCATCTTACGCTCTTTAGACCTTTCCTTCCATCTTCTGGCCCAATGTAGTGAGCTCAGTTTACATCGTGGTTTTGACAGTTTACATCGTGGTTTTTCTTTCCGCGTTCCTGCAGGCTCAAAATTTTGAATGTTGCATTCAATAGCTGGGAATTCACTTGGAGTCGAAGGGCATCAGTATTTTCCTGTGTATTCCCTGTCAGCACATGCTGTGCTGTGTGCTGCCACAGATGTCTGTCCAGGAGTGGGTTAGCCTCAAAGCTGGCTCAGGTGCCATAGCACGAACTGTGGTCATAGCTCTGAACTTGTTCCTAGAGCAGTTTCACAAGGTACAATAATCGCTTTGAGGTTGTTGGAGATTATGTCCTGTCAGCTGTTTTGCTGTTGGAGTTGATTATTTGCCATGCATGTCCACGTCTTTCAGCTGCGTGTTTGAAGTTACTGAACGAACGGTACCGAAGCTGTGACTGATGAGCGTATGGGAGGGAGGGTGGTCCGTTGCAGACTTTTCCAGTCCGTCTATTTTGAGCTATATGAGCCATTTGCTCTTGCCTAAAATAGCACACACCTTACGCTGTATGGGTCTAATTTAAAACTTATTGTTTGTTTGCAGAATAACACAATTTGGAAGCCAGATTCTTGCCAAGACTGCAGTTGCCATAGCAGTGTTGTCACCTGTGAACTTACTGTCTGCAAACACCCTCAGTGTGACTTTCAGAAGGTAAGGGGCTGCAACCATCCTCTATGGTAGGAGAAATGTCAGGTCACTGTGGAGTTACCAGCCTTCTCCTGCTTTAAACTCCTGGAATAGTTGTATGTTAAAACGTTCGTGTGGGTATGCACGCTGCGTTACACGTAAAGGTATGGTGGGGGCAATTGGTCCTACAGTTTTTGTGAAGGCAAAACTCCTCTTGTATTAAGAGGGATACAAGAAGCTGATGCAGCATGAGGTGTGTTCCTCGAGGAACTGGCAGAGCTGAGCTGGTTGCTTATCTCTGTACATTACCATGACAGTCGCTGCGTCAAACCTCTGTGCTCACCTGTCACCATGCAGCTCTCTTTGAACCCGGGGGTCTGATTCACAGCAGGATTTGGGGGAAGCAAGAGGGAGCAGTGAAGTTATGTTTTCCCTCCCAGGGTGTGTGTCACTGCCCAGGGTCGGGTGTAGTCTTTGTGCACATTCAGTCGTCCTTGATGAAAGCCTGTGGACACACGCGAAACCCAGTGTGTGAATCCTTTGTCTGCATCACCGTGCCACAGCCAGAGGCTTGGTGGTGGAGCGGCTTGCACGCTGCCTGTGCTCCAAGGGCGGTGTGGTGCCTGCAGGAAGCCCCTGAACTGGGTTTGGACCTCCCAGCGTGAGCCCAGCTTCCAGTCACCCTGCATTTGAACATGGAGCTGGGTCGCTGTCAAACAGGCAGATGGACGCTTTCCACTCTGGTGAACAACAACAGAGCTGAGATTGTCTTTCACTTTCTTGTGCCTTGTGATGGTTGTTGAGCTTTCGTTGTCTCCTGTTTATCTTGCTCTCTCTGAGCCTTCATTAATGGTTATGGCTAATTGGCCATGGAATTGGTGTTGCATTAGCATCTGGATTACTGGGGTACTACGCATGAATGACAATAAAAATCAGTGTTTTAAAGAAGCACTGCCAATATAATAATTATACGGCTTTACAAACCAAGTTAAAATGTTTTCCAGTATGACAGCATTAACAGGGAAATAATTTGATCCTTACTGTTTTTCCTCATTATTATCACTGTGTATTTATTAAAGCAAGACTGAAATATTAGGAATTTTTGTGCTCAAGAAGAGATAACTGAAAAAAAGAGTGCTGTCATGGTACACCTAATAATGAGTGGGCTAGAGAAGATGTTCATTTAAAAAAAAGGATAAAAGGTGGCAACTGTAAAGCTCATAATGGGAAATAGATTTACAGTGTAAAATGAATGTTTGGGACTCCTTGACATCGGTAATCTTAAAGACAAAGAATTTAAGTCTTTTGTAAAGGTCTGGCCACTTAAATGGTGAGAAGAATTGGATCGTCCCTTGATCATCCTTGAAAAATCTGGCCACTGATCAACAAGGTCAGAAATTGCCATCCCTCTCCATGGTTTATTTCTTACCTGCTTATTATGAGATTTATGCTAATACTGCTGATCCTATTTACAGTAATGAGGCGTAAACAAAAACAGGCAGTCTGCAAAAAGCATACCCAGGTGGTGATCTGAACGGTTGTATGTACAGCCTTCTGCTGGGTGTACCTACATTCTTTGCACGTCGGCAGGCTGAAAGAATGAGTGGTTCGAGCAGACAGAAAAGCAGCAAAAATGATTTCTGTTGTTTCCAAAAAACACCCCAACAACCCAGAACAGTTTCCCCTCACCAGGATCACAGCTGAATAAGGTTTAACGGTTTAAGGTGAATGAAATATTTAATTTTGTGTCCCACCTCCTAAAAAAAAACCATGACATTGAAGGAAATCTGGAAGTAAGAAACTTCCTTCAGTTTGAAAAATGAAAATGTTTCTTTTAGAAAACATCTAAAATTTGTGACATTTCAAATAGTTCTGATCGCGTTTATCATGCAAATAAGGAGGTAACAGGTAAGACAATTTTGGGCATTGCAGAGTCTTCATTTTTGATTATAACAAAACAAATAATGACTCCCTCCCAAGCACAAACAGTCCCTTAGAGGTTGGCCATACCCTTGGGGAAAGGATGGAGTATTTCTCCTAAGAAACACTTTTGTGATATTTTGAAGAAGGTGATCTTATCGATAAAAAAATTCCTGCATTTTACTTTCTGAATCTTCTCTGGTTTTGGTTTTCTGTTTCTGTTTTCTTCCTCTCCAGCTGCTGTGCTCACATCAGGAGAATTGTCTGGTCCTGTAATTTTTTTTACTAGCTGTGGGAGAAAATTACTGTGATCTGTGGTACCTCTAAGGTGGTGTCAGGGGCCTTCAGATGCTGTTGCCGTCAGCGACAGACACCCTTGCACAATAAGATTTAATATGCAGCTGGGAGGAACATGAAAGCGTTGCTTTGGAGAGTCCATGGAGATGCTTCAAGGACAGGAGGCCAAGATCTTTCCTGGTGCTGGCTGATGCCTTTACTGATGTGTTTTTCCCTCCATTCAATGAGTTGCTTCATCTGTTTCACTGCTGCTGAACCGAATGCAGCAGGCAGCTTGCTAAGCCCCTGGAATGTGCAAAGCAACGTGGTAGCAGTACCACCAGACTGTGCTGTAGTTGGAAGTGGTCGGTAGTTTTCAGTTAATTTTCAAAGAGTGGTGATTATCAAGCCAAAGAAGTTCAGGTGATGGATGCATATTCATTCTGCCTGCCAGCTGAGCTTCTGGTGTGGCAAAATGTTAGACTGAGATCCATCCTGTACATGTAAAAAGCTTTTGTCTATTGAAAAAATTATGGCTATACCACATTCATCAGAGAACAGTCTGTGAATAATCCTATCTGTTGTCTTGGATAAGTGCTTTCCAGTTATTATTCTTTGATTCCGGTTTGAAAACTAGTCCTGCTGGGGATTTTCCAATTGCTCTGTTAGGAGTGTAAATTCTGCTCCTGTTGTTTTAAAGGTAGAATGTCAAATACAGCAAAATGATGTGATGGCTCTCAACAAGGGGTCTTCTTTAATAATACATTTTCTCTTCAAACAGAGAGCACTGGGTCCACCCAGGCCCCTTATCTTTCCCTTTGTGTTAAACTCTATTTCATGCGCACTGCTTATTGGATTACTGTATCTTTTTAGGGAGAAGTGCTCCAAATAGCCCCCAGCAAGTGCTGCCCTGAGTGTGCCTCCCAAGCTGAAGGATTTTGCCAGCATGAAGGACAGATCCACAGCGTGAGTGTTTCGTCACGTTCCTCGGCAGGGACAATCCTTTCCAGTTTTTAGCTCTCTGACTGTTTCACGTCAGTGAAGGATGCTTATCCGACATGAGGAAGGATAGCTTATTGGGCTGTATTCTGTTACTATCAAATAACATAATATAACAGGAGTTTGGTCTGCAGGGTTTGCAAAAAAGGGGGTGTGTATTTGAGCAGTAGTGTGTCCTGCTTGGCTTAAGGGGAGAAAGTTTCCCACTCATTCATTCACTTTGCTGTTTCTGTGGACGATTGAGACAATGTAGTAATGTTAGGAGAAGCAGAACACATTGAACTTGGCATATTAGCTATCCTGAAAGAAGGCTCTTCTATCAGCAGCCATGTATGCTGGTAGAGATTGATTGCTGTCATGCAATTTGAGTTTGTGTATTTCGTAATCCCAAATTACTCAAGAAGCAGCTTGCAGCATGTGGTTTCACCTAAGGGGTCTGAAAGGCCAAAACAGTAAGTGTCTACAGATAAGACAAAAATAAAAGATTCATGGGTGGTAGTTAATGAACCGTGCTGAACAATAGGCATACGGAAAAAAATGGCTTAACGGTGAGCCCAGGTCCTACGTCTGGTCTCTTACAGACTTTTCTGTTTGACAAGAGGCAGTTTAGGTCCAGATCTTAAGAAGAATGCCGAAATGCCCAGATACTTTTGAGTATCTGGACCTTACAGTCTAGCTTCAGATGGATGTTGTAATACCGTTTCAGCATGGGGCACAACCAGCATGGATCTGTTGCAAGCTAGTCAAAGACTGGAGTAGGACCTGGGTTAGAACATCCATCCTTTTCTTGTATTTCTTTGTTCCTGTGATTTGGGTAATACTATATTGTATTATGTTATATTTCTTGTTGCTATTGCTGCATTCTGCTCTGTTGTACTCTTGCCACAGCTTTTACCATTTGGCTATTTGTAAGTCTGTTGTTTGGGATGCAAGTCAGGAGAATCAGTAGGCATGCCCGTGGGGACCACAAGCGTGTTTGTACATATGCCATATGTCACGCCCAAATTCCAGTGTGAGGTGAACATCAAACAATGTTTTTTGGCAGTACAAAGTCTCATCCTGCTGGTTGGCACAGATTGCCTGAAGGAAGAAGTTTTCTCTTTTGTCATTAAGCCAGTGTAGTGCTTTATGACTTCGTTGTGCAAGTATCTAGCTAGCAACGCTGGCCCTAGTGGTAGCTGCATCGAAGGAAATCTGTATCCTTTATCTGACAAGAGCTTTGTTTCCCCTGCCTAATTTAATATTGCATGTTTTGTAAAAGTTAACATTTTCTGTTGGAGAGCATTACAATACACCAACATGTTTCTTCTCAGGGCCAGTTTTTCCTCACTCTGCCTCAGGGCAGAGGTATTTCTTGCTGCATTCATGAATAAGCAAAGCTAATGAGATTTTACTCATAGTGAAGAGCTTAAGTATATGGGGCAGGGGGTGGTCAGTGTTGTCAGGTGTGTGTGTTTGGGCCCCTGTTGAATATTTCTCTAAAGAGAATGTGTCTCTAAACTTAGAATCCACCGTATAGAAACTGTAGTGGAGAGGAGGTATATCCATTAGGCTGGGTCTTTGGCAGGGGGTTATTGCTGAATGCCTCTGCATGGGGGGCGGCGGGGGAAATTAGACTGGTCTGCAGGTTTGCTGCTTCACCAGTTTTAAGCTGTTTTTTGCCCCAGTAGTGCAGCCAGAAGTAAAGGCTACAATGTACAAAGCCTGACTGGGCTGGCAAACAGTGAAGTTAAATACTGTTACGGGGAGGCTCAGAGAGGAAAAGATGTCTTTACAGGACTCATTGGCAGTTGGATTCATGGATCTGCCTTTGGTTGTGTTCTGCACTGCAGCATGGCACGCAGTGGGCCAGCTCTGGATGTGTCCTGTGCTCTTGTGCCCACGGGAAGGTGAGCTGCACCCCCACGGTCTGCCCAGCCCTCGCCTGTGGAAGAGAGGAGCTGCAATACACTGCTCAGGAAGCCTGCTGTCCCACGTGTGTGGGCCTTGGCGGTGAGTATTGTGTGTGAACAGGGCAATATCTGGCTTCGGTGATCCCAGCAGTATCCCCCTGCTGGAAATCTCCTTTTAGTCCCAAATTTGGAAAGCTTTTCTTTTTGCATTCAATTCTGTTGGGAAGACACTGGGGTCAGGAGTTTCGCTTAATTCTCTTTCTGTTCTTCGACCATATTTACATTCTTAACAGCTTCACCCACAGGCCAGTAGCAAGCGATAAGGTTTCAGCAGTGAGCAAATGTGCCTAATTATTCTTTATTCTTTATTTTATTATTATTACAGTCTGGGGAGGGAAAAAATGCAGATGTTTCCTATGTAGTGAGGGTACTTTAAGCACTTGCGGACTTGGACTGCAAGTTCCAAAAATGTCTGAGCTGTTGGACACCTCTTCTTATTTAAATCCAGTGGCAGAAGTGCATGCGAGCTCTTAATTCACAAGTCTAAATCCCTTGAAAACTGTTGAAATTGTTACTATTATTTTCTTCTTTGACGAAACAGAATTTTGAATTCCAAGATGCGCAAAGTCTGTTTTAATTATGGGTGACGGAAAGAGATTGAGGAACACTGAAAAAGAAAATTACCTGATGTTTTATTATCTCTTAGATCCCTGCTACTTTGATGGCCGCTTGTTCCGGGATGGTGAGGACTGGCGCCTTGGTCAGTGCTCCAAATGCATCTGCAGGGACGGCGTGACTCAGTGCTTCACAGCTTCCTGCCAGCCCGTACTGTGCAACCAGGTCAGGACACATCAGCCTTGTAGGGACACTGCTCATGACTGTCTTCTTTCCCTTGGCAAGATCCATTTCTCATGCAGATGTACATGTTAGCAGGCAGATCTGTGTGACAACTGGGAGGTTTGAGAAAGGGAGTTTTGATGTGTAGAGTGATGGATAAGTCTGTCAGTATAAATGTGCTGTCCATCTCTTCCCTTATACATTCTTTCCCCACCAATTTACTCTTTATCATGCATTTGCTGGCTGATTGAGCACAAACGCTCTCTAAAGAAACTGTGCTTTTGGTTTTATAATAAAAAAAATGATGTAGGGTTGATCAGAACATATTTTTGTTTCTCTGGGGAAAGGAATGAAAGCACGAAAGTTTAATAGGAGTTTATCTTCATAAACTTCAGTATTTGTTTTGCAGGTTTTGTTTACTTTTTTTTTTTTTACAAGAACTCTAGAAATACAGTTGAAAATATCAGTCAAATTTCACCATTCAAATGCTGGTAAGATTCCCCTTAGAAATAAGACAATTTCAGCCCAAACAGAAGTCTCAGAGCACTATTCCTTACATATGCTTGTGCTTAGAAAAAAATAAAACCAGTAAGATGACTTACCCAAGCTCAAGTAGTGACTCACTGTTTTAGCCCAAATGAGAGAATTGGGACATTTAAGTCTCTGAGGTCTTTGCTGTGGACAAATGATGAGTTCTTAGCTCTTAAGCAGTGATAAAAACCAACCAAGACACTGTAGGATTGTATACAATGTTAACACAATAGTTAATAGCAAACTATGCACAATACTCTACGCTCTATACACGTGACTTCATTTTTTTAATTCTGTTTGTTACGTGGTGGAAGTGCTTGAGGGTGTGATTATGCTCTTTGGATTTCTTTTCGTTGGGCCCATTGTACCAGTTTTCTTGGGCTTCTTGGTGTGTTCCTTTTCAACAGTATGCCATGCTAAGGACATCTTTGAAATGCAGGAACTGGCTCCCTGGGGTCCCTCTTTCTGACCTTGACTTTGTTTTATAGGGGCTGTCGTTTCCCATGTATGTTTTTATCTATTGTCATGCTCAAATGATGAATCCAGATCTTAAGCTCTGTTGAAATGTGTGCGCCGGCTGAGGACGTTTCCCTGTAGCGCTAAGAAAAACAAAAGCAGTAGTCATGAACCTTGTTTCCTATTGATGCTTACCCAGATTTCTATTACTGGACCAGATGTTTGTGCAATTGACGCTTTTTTTGATAGAAGGAAAACCCGCCTGTTTCTGTGCATGCTAATTGTTTTCGTTTGTCCTGAGATACTCAATTACTATTAGTTGACTAAGTACTGTGCGTTAAAACAAATGTATGCCTGCTTTACATTCCTCCCTTTACCACCCCAAATGGACTGATGTTACCTGCTGACTGATTGCACTAATGTTTAATCAGCTAATCATTAGGATTTAATTAGTGGAAACAGAAGTGACTGTGTTATTGCTGTGATGTATCTGAGAATAATCAGCTGAGAGCATCCAAGTTAATGCAGCAGAAAGCCAATTCTGATGGTGCTCCAGGTATTTCCAACCTACGTGCCTAGTGGAAGGAGCATTGGCAGGATGTGAAGGGATTCTGTTCTGCTCTTAATTATACGTAACATTTCCTTGCATGTGCTTTTATCCTTCTCTCTTTCTTCCTTCTCGACTCCCTGTCAAAAGCAAATAAATAACTTCTTCCAACAGGGCTACACCAGCATTAAACTCTCATCTTCCGTCAGTCAGATAGAAGCCGTGCCTTAGCGCTGAACAAAAGCAACTTCAAAAATGCTTGCTGCATGCAGGAGGGCTCCTGAGTTTGTCCCACCACAGGAGAAGAGGGTTTGAGGGGCGGGGCAGGTCCTAACTTTTTAGCTCAATGCTAAGACAACATGAAAAAACTCAGGAGTGAAGAACATGCTTTCTGTGGATATGTTCTCTCTGAACGTGCAAGCTCCTCAAGTCTGCCTATCTCGTTTCTTGATTCCAGTGCAAAATGAATGTCTGGCAGATTAAGCTCAGTCTGTGTACTTGTCTGCGGGAAGCTTTGCCACTAGTTATCTCTGCCCAGTAAGCCATCAGAAGAGCCAGACAGAAGGTCTTCATTATGCCAACAAAATCCGTGATGAATGAGCTCTTTTGACTCTGCTGGAAGACCTGTGGTTGCTAACTTTTATACAAAGTTGTCCACTTTTTCTTTGAAACCTAGTGATTTGATTAACAAAGGAGATGAGATGTTAGTGCTTGGCATTTCTACACTGTTTTCAGTCCACAAGTCAGTCTTCCAGTCATCCTGATGTGGCTGAAGGGAGGTGATGGTGAACAGCACTGTGCCCGTTCCAAATCATTGCATGTATGTGAAATTGTAGCGGGGAATTGCATGTTTTGGACAGGTGGAATTGAGGCATGAAGGAACTGTTACATTGATGAGAAGTGCCAACTTATTCCAACATGATTTAAATCAATCATGAAAAGGTTTAAATTAGAATAGTCTAGTTTTAAGCATAATTTTACACCTGTACAGACAGTTAGACTGCATGGATTTAACTAAAACATTGCAAATGCCTGTGTACAGCGCTCCTGAGATGGCGAGTGTAAATCATACATTCGAAGCCTAAACACGCAGCAGTACCAGAAAAAAATCCCTCAATCTCATATTTTAGTGTGCTTCTCTATACGGCTTTATATATACATTTTTTTTCTGTGTATCTGTGTACCTAAGTATATGTGTCTGTGCTTTTTCTACTGCGTGTGTGTCTTTATCTGTATCTATATACCTGTCTATATATCTGGATCTCGATTGCCATCCAAAGAATCCCAGAAAATGGGAAGGAGGAAGTATTTTTATTTCAAACCTTCTACACTGATCTCATACTGTGAAGATGGGCCCCAGATTTTGGAGCCAAAGCCAATCCTGGAATGACTGTGCCTTATCACACAGATACTAAATGCCTGGAATTCCAGGCAGTGATGCTGAGTTCCATGCTAACTGTTCGTGCGCTTCTTTTACTTGTCTCTCCTGCTTTCTATTTAGGATGAAGTTATGGTTATGTCTCCCGGAAAATGTTGCCCACAATGTGTTCCAAAGCCCTGCTCGGTGTCAGGAAGAGTGTACCAGGTAACCTCTGATGAGCCACACCAAAAACCAGCTGTTCTCAAGTTCTGGCGCATACCTCCTTCCCTTCTCCCTAATGTCTGACTTTCTGCCAGCAGTAATAGCTTAGTACAACCATTGCTTTTTCTCTTCCTGGAAAGCCAGAAGAGTTGAAAGGAACTAGGACTAGATAAGAATTTGCCGGCAAGCAGAAAGGAAGTTTGCAGACACTTACTTTTCACACTTTTTTGAAGGAGGAAAGGTAAAACCACTGGTGAAGGTCGAAGCATTCATAGCTTTCATTGTATCATCTGGAATTAATTTAATGCATTGTTCAATGAATGTACGTATGTGGGATTCTCTGTTAATAATTATTTTTTGCTAATAAAGATAGTGAAGGCCTCACCGGTGTCACTAGCTTGCAATTAACAAGAAATGCACACCAGTGTCATTTAGACCTCAGACCTCTTCTTTCTTTTTGCTGATCATGTAGAGATAAGCATTTCTTAAGAAAAATTTGGTATTGAATACAGATATGCAGAAGGAGCTTTTATATTTAATAGGCAGCACAGATTTCTGGAAAGAATTTGGTTATTTATGAATGGTGTTTAACAATTGTGTACATCTCTCGTGTGTTTTTTTGAACAGCATGGTGAACAGTGGAAAAAAAATGCCTGCACTGCGTGTGCGTGTTACAGAGGGGAAGTCAGATGTCTGAGAGAGAACTGTGACTCTGTTACATGTGAGAAGGTAGTTGAAAATCCTTCAGTTCCAATGCCCTGGCTGCATGTGTCACTTTGCCAGTGTGAAAGGGTTCAGAGAGTCCTGCTCAATGGTTGCTGATGTTTTGTAGGGGGAGAATAAAGTGCAGCGTTCTGGAAAGTGCTGTGAGGAGTGTGTGTCCTCCAAGGGAAACTGCTTGTATGATGGCACTATCAGGTACCACGGTGAGATGTGGAATATTACTCACTGCGACTTCTGCATGTGTGATGAAGGCCAAGTCACTTGCCACGAAGCGGAGTGTGCTAAAGTGGAGTGTGCCAAGGTAAGAAAGGTTTTCTTCTTTCAAAATGTATCCATCCAGTCCTGTGGTATTTTTGCACCTTTTTTTCCTTTTTTCTCAACTGACATTTTGAGACAAAGAAGGTTGGCCTTCTCTCAGGACTTGTTTTGCGCAATTACCTTGAAAACACTTCACAGAAAAGGAGAGTAAACTTAGGATTTTCCGTGCAGGGTTAACTGCTCAGGGTGCTTGCATTGTGAAGCAAGCTAGTCTGAGTCAGTGGCTCATTTAACTTGAATTTTCTCCCATGCTGCTGTCTGCCTGGTAATGGAGAGTCAGAGACATCTGGTTTCAGTGGCAACTGGCTTTACCAGGAGCTGAACGTGGGGAGAGCTGTACAGGTCAGAGATAGTTAACAGTTAAAGAAATGTTCCTTTTATCTTCATTCTGTATGCCACAGCGGATTTCAGTGGGGTGGTTGAACGTGGAAGACAGTGTTCTACTTTTCTCCATTTTTCCCATGCCATCAGGGGCGTGGAAATGAAGCTGATAGGGTGTTTTACTCCCAATGCTGTTTACTTTAAATACCGTGACAGGTTATGTTATAGTTGCTCTATAATGGATGTGGAAAATGCATTGGATAGGGTTGAATGTTTTTTACACACACACACACACACAGACACACACAGAAACACACTTTGGATTGCTTTTTGCAGCGCAATAAAACTTCTGTGTTGGTTCTCACTGCATCTGTTTTAATCAGTGAGTTAATACCTGCTTTATACCAACTAGTCCACAGAGTCAGTGAAGAGAAGGGAAGGAACTGTAGCCTTCAGAGTTTTCTCTCTCAGTGGCAAAGCTTTTCTGGTGACTCTGCCTGCATGATAAATTTTGAGGAATAGCACCCTTGTGTTGTGCTTGAGGTCTAGCCAAAATCTGCACACAGTAGATTCACCAGATTAGATCGTGTGTGTGTGTGTGTGTGTGTGTGTGTGTATGTGTTCAAAAAAGTTAGAATCCACACACGGGGTCCCGCATCGTGCAGAGAGGATGCATCTAGAAATGAAAGTGTATGCTTGTTCATGTGGGACCGGGCCTTTTAAATAGCAAAATTGCATCAAGTGTGGGACCCACATTCTTGTCGCTGGTGTAGTGCTGATGATTATCATCTGACCTCAAACTGCATGGAGGGATTTTTCTGGATGGAAAGTCGTGATCGTCATAAAATCTTGAGCACTTGCATCTGTTTCAGTCAGCTTCTTGCATACTTATGGCTGTAAATTGGATCATTTACACTAATGATGATGGCATGCTGTCATGGATGAATAGGGAAAATTATTTAATATTCATGCTTGTATCTTGGATTCTGACAAAGAATCCATTATTCAGAAAAGCCAGGGATATTTTACAGGACGACAGCTGGAGATCTTA
The DNA here is from genome assembly GCA_013399475.1 of Chauna torquata. Taxonomy (NCBI): domain Eukaryota; kingdom Metazoa; phylum Chordata; class Aves; order Anseriformes; family Anhimidae; genus Chauna; species Chauna torquata. Next base: position 105,407 of record VXAL01013158.1, on the reverse strand, counting down.
ACACATAAGGTTCAAAATGGAGGGTTCAAAAGTGTGCAGCATTATCACTTATGCAGCTCTTTTTCAAACTTAGGCTCTCAGAGGTAACCACCCAGCTCAAAGCCTGAGCATCTAAAAATGATATAATTTGTAAGAGTATGAACTGCTGCAATTTTGAATTGAATGAAACGCAATTGCTAGGAGGACAGAAGGAGGAAGGCAATGTCCTTTGTTGTAGACAAGAGTTGTGTTCCCACTTGATAAAAGATATTTGCCGAAGGATTTATTATCCAACTTAGCTTCCCTCAAGATAAACTAGCTTCCCCAATTTATGTGCAGTCATAGTTTATCTCAGTAATACAAGGTGCCCTTTAATTAACTGCAATAAAATATTTACTCAAAAAGCAAGTAAAATATTTTCTCCTTCCTTTCCTTTTTCCTTTTTTTTTGAGTTGCAGGTCTGGTTTTTAGGTACCTGCATCAATAAATCAAAGCTGATGTGAAGCTAGGAGCGTTTGGATTCATCTCTTCATTAAGGCCGTGTTAATTTTCTGGTCACATCATCCTGTTTAAAGCATAATGAGGCCACAGATATGAACTGCAAATCCTAGACAGCTCAACATAGTATAGCAGCATTATGCGAGGGTAGGGTGGAGGCTTAGCTTTTAAACCCTTTCCAATAAACCTGTGCAGAACTGCCGAATGAAAGTGTCCGTGGTGATTCTGACCTAATCTTCAAAAAGCCATTTTCAGCAGGTTACTGATGAGCTATGGGTACAAGTTATGTGGCAGGCTGGGATAGTTTTAGGTGTTGAAGGGGATGCATTCAACCAAAGCTACTCAAACTGTCAGCATCACAAAATCCTTCTGGAACACTTCCCAGCACCCTGCTAAGTAAGCACACTCACAACAGTGTTCGGGTACGTGTCTGAGGATAACGGGTCACAGGCACTCGCAGGGGATGCTGCAGCCCACCTGAACAGGCTGGTGATGACTCCTGGGTTGCCCGCCTTGAATATTACTTCCAACAGCCCTACCAGCCCCGGCAACTACAGGATCAGTAAGACAGAGCTTGCAGGGTGCTCCATGCCTACCACACAGCCAGCAAGCTGTCGGTGTCGTTCTGATATTTAGAAGAAGCAGAGCTAGAGGGTTGGGAGTCACGGATGGTGCACGTGGAGGTAGCTATGTAAGTGTTTGAGAGAGTCTGCGTAAAAGCTTTCTTCCCTTTCTTGCCTCCCAGCCCAACATTGCCTTTCAACATTCTCAACCGGGAATATTATGAATGATCTCTCTTCAGCAAAGCCACAAGTGGCCTCGTTATCTCTGTAGCCTCTCCCTTTTCTGAGTCTTGGCAGAACAGTGTGGTTGCATTTTTTTGGCAGGGTAGGAGAGCCATGTTCCATGCCCAGTTGTTCTCAGTTTTCCTATAGTTTGTGTTTATGTGTGTGGGTAGAGATGGGGATGGGAGAGTTTACAATACACAGTAGTGACATGAGATCCAACCATCGCCAACAGCAATTTGAAGTAATGATTTAAGCAGCAGAAATGTATAGAACCAGCAGAGAGAGATTCAAGCTGTGTGTGGTCCTCAAAGAGTAAAAACCGTGCTGTCTCCCTTCTCTTACCCATTCTCAGAAATGCGTGAGAGCTGCCAGAGTGTGGCCTGGATTAGCTGTTCGGCATTGGTGAACAACAGCGACTGGTGGCATTACTGCCCTGTCTGTGTGTAAAGTAGTTCACATACAGACATTGCTGTGTGTGCCAGTGTGGCATGGTGAAAAATATCCTGGAGTGACTGTGCTGGAACAGACACCTGGTTGGTGTAAATCAGCAAAGCTGTTTGGTAAACCTGGTGCTCAGTTGCGTTTTGTGCGCCAGCCAAAAAAAGTAGTAACAAGCTGAAATGGAAGCCAACAGGAACTGTGTGATTTCATGGGGGATGTGAGCCCCTTGCAAACATGTAACGAGTGGTCATGACTTCTCTGTTGGTGGTAGGGAAGTAATCAGCCTGATTGCAAGTTAGGAAAACTCTGCCCGCTGAGGTTTGGGGTGGGCGTCAACACGGCATTCAGTGGGCATAGTTTAAACGAGTGCTCAGCACGGACTGGCACTGAATCTGATTTAGTCATTCATTTCTAACTTTTATATTGTAGTGGTTTTGTGTACATACATCTGTTTTGTGACTAGTATGTATCACTTCACCTGTGTTTACAGTGTGTGAGAATTTGGTTTCGAAAAACAACTCGGGTCAGGAAATTGAAGCTGTTTCTTTTGAGCGGTGTCCTGGTTCTGTTAGACAGAGTCTCCCTCTTTCCTAAATATTCAGCTTCCACTTAGGCACAAGAGGTTGTGACCAGTCAGGGCACTTCATTCCCTTCTCCCGCTGCTAAATTCATATGTCCAAGCAGAATTATTTAAGTGAATGCTGTGGACTTGTACGGTTGTAACAAAGAATAGGCTTTTTCCATCCGGGATAAATAGAGCATGCATTTTGAAATTCTCTTGGAAAAAAAGCATTGAAAATGAAGGTAAGCTTCTATGCATTCAAATCGTGACAGCGGTCTGGTAAAATCCTGGAGATGGACAGTAAAAAATGGCATTCCTGTTCTCTGTATTTGCAGTGGATTATGTGGGGGGGGTTCTTTCTCTGCAGGATTTGGGGATGAAGCAATAGCCTTATCACCGAGTTCCCTGGCCTTTTCTGAGGTTTGTTCTGTGACTGCAGTATTCATTAAGCACATTTTTCAGACTGTACCTACAGAGATGAAGTAGGATAGAGAGAAGATAACGTGAAATTAGATACTGAAGATTGCATTCCAGGGCAAGAGCTGTTCTGCCTCTGCATTCCACAGTATTTTTGGTGTTGTTGATTCTGTTTGAATTGCTGCAGCCTTTCTCTTCACAGGGTGAAGAATTAATTCACTTAGATGGGAAGTGCTGTCCTGAATGTATTTCAAGTAGTAGTTACTGTGTTTACAAAGAACATACCAAAGCTGTAAGTATCCTGGTACTTTGGACCATGTAATAGAGAATTCTGCTCATAAAGGTTTGGAGAAGTGACTGTCCCTCTCCAGTTCCAAGAAAGACATTATTTGCAAGTGTAGCAGAAGAATAATCCATTAATATTATTGCAGATTGCTTTTATAATTTACAGAACACACTTGTTTATAATGTGTGAATTTCCATAGTTTAAGCTTGCCTTACTTTCCTTTGTTGCGGTATAATCAATCATTTCCCGTTAATATTTAATATATGTACTCATTGGTTTCCTGTACATCTTGTGGAGGTAAAGATGCCTGACTTTCATCCTGTACAGTAGAGGCTGCACAGCAGAGGCAATGTATAGCATTCTGTCTATTCCGTTGATTATAATTTTCACTGTAACAAGAGCGCGTTATTTTATAAATGTTTTCAAGGAACTTTCTGAAGCTAAATAGAAGGGAAACCTTAAATACCTTGGTTGAAATTTACCAGTAATGGACTTTTCATTGCTCTGGCAGATGAGGAGTGGAGCTATTGGCTGCTGTTTGCCAACAGATGTGAGAAATGAGAAGTTTAATGCTGTTCTTTTTTTTTTTTTTTTAAAATGCTAATACTTCCCTTTCCCTCTTCAGATCTCTCTCTGACCCAGGTGAGGTAAAACATATTAAGATGGCAGGTTTATTCCAGTTTGTGCTTTATCCCTTTCAAGAGAGGAACTGGCACAAAAGCTTCGTGGGCATTTAAAATGCTTGCTGACTTTTTTCTGCCTTGTGACTTCCTCACATGGTACCAGTAGAGCCTCAGCCATCACGGACAGCTTCGGTGACCCTCCGAGCAGACCCAGGGCTGCAGAGCGCAGGAGGGGGACAGAGTGTGCGAGATCTCTCCCCTCTGTTGACCAGTGAAAGTAGGCAGTGTCGGGTGGGATGGTTAGTTTCGAAGAAAGCAGATGGTACCTCCTCAGTCTGTGTGGTGTTTTGGCCAGTCCTTGGTAAAGAACAAGGCAACAGAAGAGAGGAGCCAGCCTCAGGCCTGCCTCAGGGCTGAAACAGCCCCAGAGATGTTTAACTTACTACTGGCACTGCTGTGGCCTTGAAATATACCTGGGGATTTCCATGCGTGGGGAAAACACCTCGTTTGTTCAAAGGCTCTCCTTTGCTATGGAAGCGGAAGCGGCGGGGAATCCCTGCAGGGTGGCAGAGCCGGTGTCGTTACTGAGGCACGACCTGGGCTTGGCCTGGCTGCAGAGCTCAGCGGCTGTGCCGGCGGTGCAGGGTGCTAATGCTGGCCGTTTGGTGTCACCTGCAGAGCGGAGAGAAATGGAAAGAAGGGCCGTGCAGGGAGTGCGAATGCCGGGACGCGGAGGTGATCTGCTTTCAGCGCTCCTGCCCGCCCTGCCCGCTGGGCAGCCTGGCTGTTGGCGTGAAGGGTGACTGCTGCCCGCGCTGCGAGCCAGGTACAAACCCAGCATCAATCGTGTCTTACTGTCACTCGTGTTGGGTGGGAGCACATGCGTCGCACGCCCCTCCGACACGGGGCATGTTCTGGGATCCCTCCTGCCCTTGCTTTCCCTGTGGTGGTCTGACACCTGCGGCGAATTTTAACTCGTCTTCAGTTTGCAGTTGTAAATTAACTGGTTTCCATAATTAGGGTTTCTGGAGAGGCTTAGGGCTCCATCCAAAGGCTGGAAGGCAGTCCTGCTGACTTCCTTTCGTTTAAATCACAGCTTTCCGCTGGCAAAAGAGTCTTATGGAATGGTATTTGGAAAATGTTTTGTCTCTTCCTTTTTTTCAAGACAGGAGGTTTTATATGGGAAAGGACTGCACCTTTGCAACTCTTAACAAGGGTTTTGGAGTTTATGGGCTCATGATTATTTCTTGGGAGTGGGAAGGAGAAGGAACCTGCTTACAGTGTTAAGCCACAAGCTCACCTAGGGCTGAATGGCTGCCAGTTAATAATTGTTTGGAAAGATCAAAATAGCCTTAGCTATGTGTTAATTTTGCATATAAATTCATTTTTCTCCAGGATGTTGTCATTCTCCTTCATTTACACTTCAGAGTTAGTATGCTTTACATTTTGTAGTTGGTAGGCTTTCTCTGTGGTTTGCTGATTTTTCATATTGGTAGCTGTTCTTGTTGTATTCATCTAACTTTGGTTTTATCAGAGTGCTCCAGTTAATGGTTTATCCGAGTAAAAAGAAAATAGCTTCACAGTTTAATTATGCTGTCATTTCCAGGAGTGGCTTGGCACATTTGCCATATTAATGTTTTCAAGTTTGTTATTTATTGCATACTAATAAAAATGCAAAGAGCTACAAATTGAAAAGTGAGGAAAATGGATTTGGGGCAGTTCAGATAAAATTGTCCTGGATTTTCGAAAGGGAACAGCATCTACATAGGCTCCTAAGGAGGAGACAGATTATAAAGTGCTCTCAGCACCCATCTGTTCTCCTTCTTATCAAGAAGTACCACTGTGTACTGGCTACCCTTGAAAATCAGACCTCTTTTAGCTTCTGCAGTGGTAGTGCTCTGGGAAATGCATGCTTTGAAGTCATGGTATTGGATGTACAGAGCCAAGCCTGCATTTTTGTGTCCTGAAAGGTAAATGGAAATTTCCTTTACGGAAGCCTACAGTTTTTCCTCTTTTTCTGTTTTGCATTGGAGTGGATGAGAAACAAAAGCAAAACCCAACCTACAGCAGTTCAGCCTGTGAGCCCAGAGCATCAGCCCCTAACCCATCTGCGTCCTTAAAGCCAGTAAAAATTTATTGCTGCTTCTCACAGATGTGCTGGTGGAAGCAGGCAGACAGAACCCATTCATTCTCAGCCGCAATAGAGCATCTAGCCCTAAGCGTAGCCATATTTGTGTGAAAAAGAGCAAATACACCCACTCACTAAGAACATTTGAGTTGGAGCAGAAGGAATTTTTTGTATTTAGGGAAAAATTGTCCATTCTGCACCTGGCTGAGCAGTCAGTTCGTTGTCAGACTGTAAGGATGGGACTGCATGTGCCTTTGGGAAGTTACTGGTAAGAAAGCTTCCTATTCATTTCTCTTGGTTTTCCAGTTTGGATTCCTTGTCACCTTTCAACTGTATACCTTCTGAAGCTCCTGATTCCTGATTCTTTCCGTAGATGTAACTGCCTGGAAACTTGCAGTTTATTTAGTGTAAATGAAGGAGAGTTTTCAGCATTGAGATCCTTTTTGCTGACTCGTCAGGAAGGAGCGGACAGCTTTTCTTCCAGCAAGCAAAAGTAGCTCAGTAGTAAAGAAAAAATAGTCTTTCTCCTGTCCTCTGCAGAGAGACCAACCGTGACCTTTGAGAAAATACCTGTGGTCAAGAAATGCTTGCTACAGCACAGTGACATAAAGCTTTTGACTGGAGGGGATGTGGTCTGCCACCCGTACTTTGACCAGGCGTGGGCACAGTCTTGACTTATTGCAGAGTTTGACTGAAAGAAACTTAAACTTAGGTTGTTTTGTGCCATTAATTCCTGGTGACCTAGAACTTTTACTGCTGAGCAACAATGTGGACAATGAATATCCTTTTTATCAATAGTGTAGGAAACCAGAGTCTTTACAATACCATCCCACATATTAGAATACAGCAATATAATATTTAGCCCCTTGCATGTCATTTTAGAAGAAAACTGCTCCACCTTGAACCAGCAACAGAAGCTATTAATGACTTTTACTTTGATTTTGGAGTATGCATTGCTTTGCGTCTTCCTGATTGAAAACGCTACTGATGCTTTTTGCCTTTGTGTCTTTTCTTTGTGCTAGTTGAGTGCCACCCAGACTGTTTGACCTGCTCTCAGTCCTTTGATCACTGTAACGCCTGCCGTGATGCAAGGAAGCAACTGCAGAATGGGCGCTGTGTGGAGACCTGTGAATCAGGCTTCTACCAGGATGGAGGCACTTGCTTAGGTAACCTCTACAAGGGTTATACGCTGTCAGACGACTGTCTTTTCTGTGGCTTGCTGTGCTTTTGTTTGCAGGATCCCACAGGCTTACTATAAACTGATTGTCAGGCTCTATTTGGGAAGGCATTCAGGCACATACTGAATAGTAACCATGGCTTAAGACTTGAAGAGGTTTCAGGTGGAAGCCCCTGAAAAATGTGAATTCTCAAAATCTTTTGCCAGTGTGAGACAAATTTGTCTCTCTTTATCAGAGCAGGGGTGTCTTGCCGCATCAAAACATTTAGAATTAATACATCTTTTTTTCCTTTGCTTTCTCTTGGAAGCCTGCAATGAAACATGCTTAGCCTGTACCAATGGATTTGAGTGCTCCTCATGCCAGACATCCCTGTTAATGAAGAATGGGCAGTGTGTGACTTCGTGTGGGAAGGAATACTTTCAGGATCAGCTCCTTTGTGCAGGTAACCCAAAGCAGAAAAGACTGCAATGCTTTGTGATAGCAAAACAGCAGACAAAAGCTGTATCCAAGCTATTAGATATACTCTCTGTTGAGGGACGTGCTGTTGACATAGGTGTTAATGTTCACCCTAGAGTAAAGCAAGGAGTGAACAGAGGAACCAAATCGTACAGTGTAAAACTGATTACTGGTTGGGGAAATACTCATTAAAATTCCTCAGCTGATGAGTTTGGCTGGTCTAAAACTCTCTGTTTTTGAACAGTGCAGTTTCAGATTTTCACCACTGTCCTCTTTCAGTTCTCTTTCGGAACTCAACGCAGAATTCTCACTGTGTTCTTGTGGTGTTGAGGGTGCAGAGCAGGATGTATGCATTAATTTTACAAAGGATATAACACCTTGAACCATGCCCGACAATCTGGTCTCCGTAGGGGTTTTCTTTGAGGTCAGTGTGGACTAAGCTTCAGCTGCTAATGCCAGACCTCTCAGGAGGCAGTACTTCGAGGTGTGTGGAAAATTACGAGGGACGGGGGATTGATAGGACCCAGAAAAACTCACAGAAAACACTTCTTGAAAAAAGCTTTTGGCTCTGTTTTGCCATCATTCTTTTCATATGGTGCTCCCTCTTCCTGAAAGTTGCTTGGGCTACCTCTCCTCAGGAAGAATATTTACGAAGTAAATTAGTAATTCCAAAAGACACTGAGACGTGTCTAAATGCTATATCTCAGCGATTAGAAAGACTGAGATTAAAACTAGGATGTTACAGTTTTCTCTTTGATGGAACTATGATAGTGTTTTTATGAGCTTCCCCCACTCCTTTGAAATATTTATATTTTTTCCAAACCACAAAACAGTTGCTTTTTCATCATGACAGTTTAATTATTTTCTCTAAAGTTAACACTTTTCTCCTCTTGATGTTGGCATTTTTAGAAGGCTTCTAATTATTTCTACAGCTGTAATTCAGCAAAAGTGTGGAGCACATGCTGAACTTCTTAAGCCAATTTCTTTGGAACTAGCCCTACTGCTTAAAATTAAATACAGGTTTAGGGCTTTTGGCAGATTTCAGGGGAAAGCACGTTTGATTCTAAGTCCAACTTCCTTTTCTAAAGTGGTTTGCATTGAAGAGCTGACCATTTGTTTTAGGTTTTGAAAGTTTGAGGAACCTCTGTCTTTCAGCAGTGACTATAGACTGGGGCCCCATTGTGCATATATAAATAGAAAAGAGAGACCCAGTCCAAAAGAATTTACAGTCTTAATTATCAAATAATCTTCTACTTCATTTGGTTTTATTTTACCATTTCCTTTCCACCTGCTCCTAGTGTTTTAATTGGCAGTGCCCATGTACTGCTGAAGCAGTAGGGAAAGGCTAATGTTTCATTTTATTACTGGTTTGTAGATTACTGATTGTACATTCCATCCAAATTTGCAGTCACGAATGCTTGTAGCTGAAAGTTGCTGGGAAAATTTGTTCCTGTTTCCTCAGGGGAATTAAACCAATTTGCTTTAGTTCTGCCTGGCTGCGTTTTCTGCATAAAGTAAAACCAGTGGAGAAAGTCTTAAATTTCAGTTATGGTCCGTAATTCCTTTCCATTCACTGTTTCTTTGTGTCCTCTTCATTTTTACGAATCTGTAATCTGATTGTCCAGACAGACCTTAGACTGTTCAGGAATATTTTTCTCATAATCGTTTTAACATCTGTGATAAGGATATTCCAAAATCGTGAAAAGGATGAACTAGACTGTGTTAATGGTTATAGTTGCAGTAAACTCTCTCTTGAGGAATTAACTCTGAAGATGAAAAACACCTTTGAAAACAGGTTTCTTACTCCATCCTGCTGTTGAGACACTTGTCTGCATTGCAACGAAAGACAATGAATTAGTCTTTCCTTTTGTTCATGTTTTATAACATCTGGTTTAATTGAATCTATTTGAAATCTAGGAATACAGTTGTTTGATCCCTTCCGTTCCCAATTTTAGTCTTACACCAAGATTGTTTCCTGCCTCTCTCCCCACACCTGCCTCTGTGAAGTATTAAAACCAGTAAGAGAAAGTAAAGTTGAGATTAAAAAGTGGTAGGTTCAGATACGTAGCGGTGCATTTGAAGGTCATGGATCACTCTGAATCGGGCTTAGGGCAGAGTGGTAGAAACAGTTAAGAAACCCCCACCAAAGGCAAAGCAAAGTGAAGCAAAAATAAAAGATGTCTGCCTGGTGGAACAGAAGGGCTCAAAGGACTTGGAGTGTTCAGTGCTCTCATTGCATTTTTCTAACTTAATTATTTATGTTTGCAAGATTATTCAAAGCCTAGGCAGAACACAAGTGCTCCTGCTTTGATCTCCCAAAGTGCAAATGTTGAAATGTGTAACTTGACACTAACAGACCCAGCTCACTCTGTAGCAAAGCACTTGGATTTTTATTCACAACCTGTTGTTTTTCTCTGCTATATCCTGGCTGCAGAGGCTCGCCTTGAGAATAAATGACTGAATGTGCCTAAGCTGAGCTTGCCCAGCTCACAGTAAGGGGGGCAGGTTAGAGGTGGTTACTGGTACGATGCGGCACAGAGCATGGACCCTTCTGTGCTTTCCCAAAGCCAGGCAATGATTTCTCATCGTGTTCTTGCTGGGATGCCATTTGCATTAGCCCTCCCGCTGTTGTCAAGCCAGGGAGTGTTACACCTGTGCTGATGTGGATAAGAGACAGTTTGATAAGTGGATCTTTAATTGACTCTCTGATTTCTAGTCAATCTGGTCAATCACGAAAGAACAGAAACATCACTTGGCAGGACCTGTCATCTTAAAAGCCCTGGGCCTATGTAACTTCTGCGTGACTCCTCTGCGTGACAGAGCAGAGAAGGCAACCCATTGGCTCAGGAGCCACTGGAGTGCTCTTGCTTTCACCAAGAAGCGAGACCCCTGAAGTTTATCTGTTTAGCACTGATTTTCTGGAAGGATATGTAAGTGCAGCTTAATGAATACCATTGTGTCAGCTAAGGCAGAGCATCCTGTTGGGCATCCTGTTGCAAGTGAAAGGTCAAATGTGTTCTTCTGAATGTCTTTCCTTCAGCAGCAGAGTCTGGTTAAGGTGCAGGATCGTCGTGCATTTGTGTCCAGTATCCACACTGAAGGGAGAAGGCAACACAAAATGACACGTACCGAATCTGAACTGAAAATAGCAAGGAAGGGTGAAAGCAGTTTCCTGGCAATGCCATCACTTCTGTTGACAAGTTTTCACAGAGCCACTTGGCTGCTGCAGGCAAAGATGCTTCAGCTGACAGTGGCTCATTGAATGCCTCCTTTCTTCCCCTGCTTTTTCAGTGAAGTTGGTGACTGGCTGTTTGGGCAAGGGGCAACTGTCTAGTCCAGCAGTGATCCAGTGCTAAAAGAGCCAAAGCTTCTGCCCGCAGGGTGTGTGCAAGTGTGTATAAACATGGGGCAGGAGTGGGTTGGGGCCACAACGACGTGAACCCCTAGTCTTACAGGTGGGGGTCCACTGCTTACAACTCCAGCTGTGGTTGTACCATCTGATGGCAAACAGAGCAGAGGTACTGGCTGGGACTTGGTAGCTGCTGGACTTGCGACAAAACAATCCTCAAGATGTGTGGAAATAAATTGCCTGGTGCCTGTCGCCGCAAGCACGAGAAGTGAAGGATTGTGTCTGAAGGAGCATGAATAAGGCTCTGCTTGTTTGTCGTCTGGAGACTGGCAGCTGATAGCTCCTGGAGCAACTTGCCACCTTGCGTACAGAAATGGCTGCGTCAGAGGAGTCTGCGGAGCCTGTTCTCAGGGAGGGCTTGCAAAGCAGAGCTAGTGACCGGGGCAGTGTGTCAGAGCTGGGTCTCTTGCTGCAAAGACTTTTTTTTTGTTGGCCCACCTGAGGAAATTGTCACTGATCCTGTACTTTGAGTCATTTGCTCTGCTTCCAAATGCTAACTGTGCCTGTCTTGCTAAGAATCAGATTGCATTCTTTCTCCGTTCCCTCCCTTCTTCCAAACCCCAGTACTTAAATTCCCTGAATGGGCTGAAAGATGCCGTATGGGCCTGGTCCCCATTGAGTAATTTGGAGTCCAGAGGGTCTGTTTCATAGTGTTTTGCCAAATTCACTGCACCTTCTCAGAGGGTCTGATGACCTCTGGTAGGTTGTACTTCATTCCTCTCACTGTAACCTGTCTCTCCCTGTAGCTGAGGTACCACAGAAGTCGTCCCCCCTCTAGGAAGACATGCAATTTTAACACTACAGTTGCCTCATTAAAAGACTTGAAAGCTGCTGTGGTATCCTGCAGTGGTTTCGGAGGATCTGTGCTAAGGGCCAGTGAGAGCCAGCTGGGAATTGGAGAGGTGGAGTGAAGTAAGATCCTAAACTCATCCAGCCTGTGGATGTTTTGTGTCATTGCCTGGCTCGAGTCCAAACATTACAGGTTTCCCACTGAACTATGGCACCGGGAGTGCTCTTAGCCCACCTTGTCTTAGCCCACCACCCTTCCTTCGTGTCCCAGTCCCTTTTCTGCTGTCTGTGTTTAGAGTAACATTTGTGGTGAGTTTCTTTTGGCACAGAGAACGGGGGTGAGGGCTGGGCTGGCCTGTCGGCTGCTCCGTTAGCCTTACAGCCACGTGTCTGTAGAAGGGCTTAAGAGGGTCAGAGCCAGAAGGAGAGGTGAGCTGGGAGAGAGGGCTGTTTGCACTGTGATTAGCTGTGGGTGAGGACAGTGGTGGTGGGGACAAAAGCCCGGCAGAACGGCTGTGTGCAGACTGTGGCTGAGGCGCAGTGCTGCTGGGCACCATCTCCAGAGACGAGCCTGGGATGTGGGTCCAGCCATGCCAAAGACCTTTCCAACATGGGTATTATTTATGGTAGACTTAGACTCAGCAAAATGCGTGGTGCTGGAAGGAGGCCAAGGCTTTATTTTGCCCTACATGGAGGGAAGCGTGAGGCAGCTGCTTGAGAGAATGGACTGAAGTGAGGAGATACTCGAGCACTTGGTCCACTGCAGGCAGCAAATGGCGCCCAGTGGGAGGGAGAGTCTTAGAGCCAAAGCACAGTTGCCCAGCTGACCTGGCTTTCATCAAAAGGGCATTTTTAATACAGCTGTATGCAAGGCTGTCTGTTTTTAAACAGAGTCTGGAGGCCAGGCTGTCATGAGGGAGAAGCCTTTCTTGGAAAGGAACAGTATCTCCAGAGAGGGCTTGAGAATTTTTGGAAGTAACTGGGCAACTTCAGATGCGTCAATGTATTTAGTCAGGTCAACAGTTAGGGGGTCAAGCTGTGCAGTGGGAAATATATTATTAGAAGCTCAAGTCCTGCTGTCCACCCTTTCAAAAAGATGTTGAAAGTCAGGGTGAGCTCAGAGAGGAGCAGAACAGTCATCGCTGGAAGGTGAAGTGAGGACATTTCAGTACTTAGGAAATTACAGCATGAACTCATACTCTGCAGTTAACTTGCAAGTGTAGACATGCCCTGAGAATCATCCAAGCTGGAATGAGATGCAGCTTTTTATCAGCAAGGGAAATTATCAACTGGAGCAGAAAAGTGTGCACAATCTTTACCTTGAGATGGGATGTCTGGTATTTATTGTGTTGTGATTCTGCCACGATTAGATGCACTTGATAGTTGTGACGTATGTGCTAGTTTACCTTCCCGTAGGAGTCAGTGGTAGAAATCCTGTCGGGTGCAGGATGCCCAGCATCCTTATGAGAGACTCCTCACATAGAAGTGTTCAGGAGATAGAATAGCCACAGCATTCTGGAGAGATCAGGAATAAAGCAGGGGAAAAAAAAAAAAAAAAGATGCAGGAACATGAGAAGGGGAAAAGCGAACAGCTAGTTACAAGGCAAGAGAAGATGAGAAAAGGTAAAATAAACAACGGTGGAATTGTGGAGAAGGAACATCGAGAAGGTCAAAGGACCGAGTGCTGGGCATGTACTCGAATGTCCTGTGTCTTGGCCCCCTAAACACTCCCTTTTCTAACCCCATGCATGTCACACCACACCTCTGTGTTTCAGTTGCCTGCCTATGAGATGGAGATGATAACGCTTCCCTGCTTCGGGGAGTGATGAGATCCACTAAGATGGGGTGTTGATCTTCTGTGCAGTGTGACTCATAGAAAAGCACAAACATAGGTGCTCTGTCTCGTTAATTAACAAAGCACAAGAGCAATTATGGCCTCAAGCAGACAGAAGAAACATAAAAACCATGCGAAACAGGAGTGAGAGGGGAGTATTGTTGATTTTTTGTTTGCTCTAGGCTTATTTACAGCTACATGGTCTGCTGCATAATCATTCCTCCTCTGTTCTGCACTTCCCCTGAAATGTTAGACGTGGTCCTGGATTGGAAACACTCCACTCTCACCTGTTACTGGGGAGAGGATGAATTGTCTCTCATTTAGGGGGTTTATTTTGGCAGGAAGGTGTTTGCTTTTGTCGCTGTTCCATATATAAGTGTGCTCTTAGTTATGTGGATTAAGCTTCCCAGAGAGTGCCAGATTTTTTGCTGACCAGCTGCTGCTGCATCTGCTGGTTCCTGGAGCCTTACACTAAGCCTCTCCTCATAGATGAGTTTTTCCTGGGTGACTGCAGCTTTAGACACGTTCGTGGATATGGAGCAAATGTCACAAAGTGCTGTTTTATCCCACCTGCTGTGGTCTGGGAACACAAGCATGTACCTGTCTCGTTGTGAAATAATAAATTTAAGAATGTCTTTAGAACATATTTGGGTGTAATCGAGAAAAAAAATCTTAATAGCTAAAGGAACTGTAATTTGTACAGTTCATGCAAGCACTGGTAGCACAGGATTTAACATGCGTCTGCTGCACAGATTCCATAAATGGTAACTGCAGTGGGCTGCAATTCCCTCACAGTTGAACTTGTACAGTTTTAAATAAGGTGACTCATTCAACAGCTGCTTTGGGAGGCCGAATCGATCTCCATACAGCTATTAGTTTAATTGTAAGGCATCATCAGGGTCAAGGATGACTGTTCTGCCTGCGTCCTGTGCCTGTACTGCAGGGATGTGATATGCTTCAGATATACGTGAAACATTACTGTGTCCCAGCCATGATATGTGGCTCACTCAGAGAGAAACGTAGACGATATCTCTCCTCATTAAGGGAATGCCCCTTCTTTTCCACTGGCGGTGTCAGGGAAAAGACATGAATGCACGCTGTACCGGACCTGCGACCCGCTGGGGATTCCTGTCCCCAGGAATTACCAAGTCTGAAAACATGAGAATTTCTGCCCTGCCTCACCAGGATCAGCCAGCAGCCAGAAGTGAGTTGCTCCTGCACAGGTGCAGAGTCCTGGCAGGGCAGAAAGAGTCATTTTCAGAAGTAGGCTGTCTTGTTTTTAGTGTTGCAGGGTCTTCACTGCAGCCCTGCAGCCTGATTCTGTGTTTGCTCATGAAGTTGGGTTAATGTCAGCAGTTGCTGCAAGGATTTGATTGCAGGTCTGTTTTTTCAGTAGTGAGTAACAGGGACTCTTCCCACTTCCCTTCCACTTGGGCTCATACAGCACCTAGCACCATGACGAGCAGGACTCAGCAGTGTTATCAACACTCTGCTAGTCTGACTACAGCTATAGAGACAACGCCGATGTATATGTCACGTTGCAAGTACAAAATGAAGGTAAAAATTGTACCCCCAAGAAGAGATAGCTTGGATGAAAATACTAACATAGCAAGAGCAGTTATCCTGTGTTTTCTTTTCCTTTTCTGAAGCAGTAAATGCCTTTGAATTTAAGGAACAAAATTGCAAAAACATGAATTGCTGCAAATTCTTCATGTTAAAAAGATGATTGGAAGTCGATCGTTCATTAATCTTTCACCTTTCTTTTCTGCAGCTTGTCACAAGTCCTGTTCTTCATGCTGGGGACCTGCTGACAACAATTGTTTGTCCTGCAAAGACGCATCACACGTGCTAAAAGCAGGGCTCTGCGTGGCCAGCTGTGGACAGGGATTTTATGTAAAGGATGGAATCTGCAGTGGTAAATGCCTGTTTTCTTCCTCTAATTGCAAGAAGCTTGAGAAGTGCTCTGCAAAAAGGGAATCAATATTTCATTTAGCCATGCAGCAGCTGTGATTTTATTCATGTCTAAGAAACCAGATGCACCTTGTGCGTAAATATCGGATGAGGAAAGCTACGGTTTGTTTGTAAGATTATTAATTCATTTAAGATAATCAGATGCTGAAAGGTTTAAGTTTTTTTCCTTTATTGAACAGCTTGAAAGCCTGACTGAGTTGTTTCTGAGGGCATGACAAATCTGTTTGTCTGCCAAAAGAAAAATGGCCCTTGCCAGCAGGTTTCTGTAAATTTGATTATAATTCAGAATCACAGTAACTAATACCTGCACAACAGATGAGACTTGGGAGCTAGAAAGGTTTGCTAAGAAGAAGGAGAAGAGAAGGCTGGAGGGAATTAAAAACCCAAGTCAAACAGATCGTGAAGGGAAAAAAACCTCAAATAAAAGTCTAAAATTTGCTGCAACCATTCAGGCCAAGCCTGTGTTTCTGCTGGCAGCCACCTCCAGCTGCTTGGAAGGACTCTCCAGCATAGTCAGTAGTGTTGATGCAGGGGTTGTTTGCCTTCACACAGGCCTATCTGAGCCACAACCAGCTAGAGAGCCTAAAACCTGTTGACAAAATTGTTGCTGTGCTGGCCACTTCCGGATGAATTTCACTTTGGCCAGGTTCCCCTTCAGTTTGGTTGATGTCTATACCAGTAAATTTTACACGCCTGTTTTGAAACATGGACAATTGAAATCTTACATCTGTAGCTAAAAATGATGTAAGCTCAAAGTGAAATTTTACCCTGGTGCAGCTCGACCATATTTGTGATTTTATTGCCAGTGATTTCTCAAAACTGCATAGCTGTTCCTCACACCTGCGAGGATTCAGGCCTTTCATCTTCTACCAAAAACACTGATTTTGATACACAGCTGGGGACCTGTAAGCTGTTTTAAAGGGAGGTTGTCTGACTGGTGAAATGAAACAAAAATTGGTTAAGTAAAATGCTTGGCCCTTCTGAATACACAGCAACGGTAGTGCCGCTGACTTAGGGAAGCCAGAGTTTCATACTGCTTCTCCTAAACAACAGGCCAGTTAACTTCAGAACTAATTGACTGGGAGAATATAGACCACAGGAATTGATTAGAAACATTATCGTGCTTGACTTTAGATGCATTTTCACACTTACAACTTTGATTTGAAGAAACGAGAAAGAGGGGAAATAAAATAAATTTTTTGCTCAACTTTTCTCTCATCTTTACTTCCTGAACAGTCTGAGAACTGATGTTTGTTGCACAAAGTTATGTAGATTTATGAGATGGTTTATTTGTGAGACCACTGGTGAACAGGCAAAAAACACGACACTAGCTGAAGGGTTTTTTCTGTGTGTCCTGGGACATGTATACCTGTCTTTGGATTCACTGGGTAGTAGTTTGAGCTTTTAGTGTCTGGTCTGCATGCAATATGGAAAGTCGATGTCCACTTTCAGCCCAAGGTGTCGCTCAGTCTTGCAACAGACAAAAGTTACAGGCAGGCAGAGTCCTTTACATTGATTTTCAGAGCGTTAATGTAACTGTACCTCAGGAACCTAGCTGGTAGTGTTGCTGTTAGGAAGAAAACCCTTTCAGACCTGAAGGGTGTGCTGACCAAATGGAAGGCAATCCTGCTGCAGGCAGGGAAGTAGAAGCTGGACGGCAGCAGTGAGATCCTCCGTCCCCCTTCATCTTGCTGGAGTATTAGCACCAGAAACCGCCAGCGGTGGTAACAGTTGATCCAGGCATGGAGATGCAAACCTTTCACTCCAAATGCCCGCTTACAGAGAATGGAAGACCAGTAGGATTTGTAAGAGTTTTCTTCGCCCTAATCTGTCCCAAACTTTCCCCCATGGGGGCTGCAAATGTGAGAAGGGAGTGTGGCTGGAGACCCATTCCTGGTATTTGTACTTTGAGTCCCGGACGTGATACAGGTCAGTGAATGTGTGTCTGCACTCACACATCTATCTCTGTGAATGTCACTGCTTATTCCAGGGAGGTGTGAAAGGTTTGTGATGGGGAGGAACATTTAAAAGATGCCTTCCTGACAAAGAAAGGACAAGGCATGGTTTGTTTTAACTTATTTTATCTGCCTACTCCGTTTGATGCCTCTTTGCTTATTGAGTGCGTTTCATTAATGAGCTATCCTTCTTTGGCAGTTTGTGACCAGTCCTGTGAAACATGCTATTCAGACCAACCCAAGTGTTTAACCTGTGCTTCAGATAAGGTGTTACACAACGGGAAGTGCATTTCAGAGTGCCCAGATGGATATTTCCCAGGCAGCAATGGAAGATGCAGAGGTGAGAGGCATATTTGCTTGAACTTTCTTAAGTCTGTCAAGGCACCCTCCACGTGTTGTCTTGGTTTCCCCCAAATGTTTGCCTTTGGGGAGGAAATTTTAAGAGTGCAGAATTAAGAGCCGGGATGGGGAATTTGATTTTTTTTATTTTGTTTGGTTCATTTGCAATGGATTATTTTAAATAACCTCTTTGCTTTGTGAAGCATGTTAAGACACACTGAGATACATGTTTGAAACACTGAGTGGGAGTTATTATTACTCTGTTACTGGTTATTAATACTTGTGCACTTCTGCTCTCATTAGTTCACACAGCTGAATATCGTGCCAGCTGGGAGTTTTCATTGTTGGCTGGAGGATACTGTAGTCAGCAACACAATTTGCAAGGAGGAAAAACAGGGTATTTCAGTTCCATGTGCTCTGTTTCTTTATCAGCTTGTCATGATTCGTGCTCCACCTGTGAGGGACCTCTGGCCACTCACTGTACCTCCTGTTCCCTTCCTCTGGCTTTGCGCCAGGGCCAGTGCGTGCAAGGCTGTGGAGAGGGCTTTTATCAGGATCACGACATCTGCAGGGGTAAGCTATGTACTTTGGGTAAGTTCCTTGGCTGCTGTAAGTCAGCGTATCTATACTGGCTTTTGTTGGGCTGTGCTCAGAGTACCCAGCTACGACATTGATCTTTTATTCTGTGCTGAACTGGTCAAGGTATGAGTAATTCCCACGTTTGCCTACTGATTGTTTTCCATTTTAAGAAAAATCAGATTTTCTCAAATACTTTGTGGTTTCACATCCTCAGGATTTACTGATGTTGGGGACTTTTATTTTCTCCCTCTTGTTGAAATAAATGTACATTGCTAGCACTTCCAAATTTTTCTTGAGGCGGGTTAAAGGCTGGATGAAATTCTACACACACCTAATATATTTGCAAAGACTTGTGGTCAGTTTTGCAGCGATGGAAAACCTGAAAATTCAGGAGATTAATTTGTGCTTCCTTTGAGCCCTTCAGACTGTCATTTCTTGCTATGTATCCTAGTGAGATTATATTCACCGTTGCAGTTCCAGAAATTAAACAAAAATTGACTGCCTGTGGCACGGTATCACAGGTTTTTTCCAACTTTGTTTATCAACTTTATTCAAGAAAAGAGCTGTTATTTTGGGGTATGGTGGCAAAGTATTTTTCTAAAATCTCTATTCCATCATAGAAGATACAGCACTCTGTCCGTTTGTGGAACAGATTCCTTAGCGTGTGAGTCACTGCAAGGTGTATGCTCTTGGCTAGCTCTTGGAGTTTCAGACTGTCTACAGCAATACAAAACTGGAAAGAAGGGTGAACAAGAGGGCTCAAAGCAATGTTTTTTCCCCTTCCGTGTTTCCAACAAGATGCCCAGGTTTGCATGGTTATTGGGCCTTGTCCATCTCTGTGAGACGGTTGACCTCAGGCCTGTGGCTCTGACTGCTCTCTTTACCTGTGCACAGGTTGCCACCCGTCCTGCCGCACGTGCGTTGGCCCGGGGGCCTCTCACTGCCTGCAGTGCTGGGCACCAGAGGATGTACTGCAGCCTCACCAGCCTGTGGAAGGAGCTGTGCATGGGCTTTGCCTCTCTCGCTGCCGAGCCTGGTTCTACCTGGATGTCACAGGAGTCTGCAAGCGTGAGTAGAGGATGGGAACAGTTGTTTGAGGCCTTCAGCACAGGGCTGCACTGGATTTTATGTGTTTGTGGAGACTTTGTACTGTGTTTGCTTCCAACATGCTTTGAGCTTCTCTGTAACACTTTGGAAGGGAAATATACTCTACATACAATTTGTAAGTAAAGGATTCAGTTACCTTTTTTTAAGTGACTGGGTTCAAGTCTGGCCACCTTAGCTTAGCTTTCTTTTCATTGAAGTTGAGTATACAGATTTTACTACTGACTTATTTTGAAGCAGGATCAATCCTTAAATCCTTTTCAGAAAAAACTGAGCTTTCTCCTTATTTAGCCCCTGAAGCAGGTCAAGACATCCCACAGCAGTCTTTTCTTTTGAGGAAGCTCTTCTGATGCATGCCTGTGTGTTATCACTGCTCCTGAAATACCAAGTGGGAAGCATTTCCGTTAAGGTTTGGAAGAGAGGCTAAGATAGTGTACCCTGGGGATTTAAATGGTTTCCCACTGCTCTGAGACAAAGCTATTGTGGACTTCAGCAAGAATATTTTCTGGATGGATCAGCAAGTCAGTCAGTTGGGCTGTACAGAGCTTGTGGCAGCCAGTATGGATGTCTGCACAACAAACACACTGCAGTGTCTTGAACGTAATGCATACAGATACAGGCTAAAAGAGACAGAATGTCTCACGGCACCACAGGCCACCCTGAGCCTAAGGAGAAATGATACTTTCACAAGTAGAAATGATTTCCCTGCGTGGAAAGAGCAGTTGTGGAGACAGTGACTCTACAGCACTCAAGTAAGGTCATAGTAATAACAGCAACAGCAGCAACAATGCTACTGATGGCTGTTTCTTCCTGGTCAAAAATGTTTTCTGGAAGTGGACATAATTTAAAATAAATTTATATTGCTTCTGTCTCTTCATGCCTTCTTGACAGAAGGAGTCCACGGGTTCATTTTTTGCCTTAGGGGCTCTTTAAAAAGGAAGAAATGTCTTTTTCTTTTTTTTTTTCTCCCTCCTTCTTTTATGGAATGGTTCCGTCTTTAACAGTGACCTACACAGGCAGTAAAAGGGTCCGGTGCTTTGGACTGGTTCCTGAAGGCATTAGTGCAGAGCCTTCAATCCATGCAGTGGCTGTCCCTTGGCCAGGAACGGGTTTTCTTGTCTGACTCCAGGTTATGGTATAGAAACTGAATGAAGAAATCCATATACTGCTGCCTCAAGAGAGTGAGCAGACCTCCACGAACAGGCCTGAGCAGAGTTCGGTGGCAGTGCTAAATTATGTCATTGGGCAAGAATGCCGGCACAGCCCCACTTTATTAACTCTGCTGTATTAGTAGTGACATTAGAGTAGTAGTTTGATTTATTGCAGAAGGGTGTGAATATTCGCGATTTCAGATTTTGAGCTACCCATCGAAAATACTCGTACAAAATTTATAGAGGCGCATTTTGAAAATGTAAACCCACAACAGATATATAGCATGCCTGCGTTATCTGTGCAGGAAAAAAAACCATGTTCATATGTAGGTTAAAATGCTGATTTTGAAAGTTTTACCGCTGTAGTGGCAAATTTCTCACCAATCCACAGAAATATTTGTGTCCAAGGTTTTTAAATGCTTGAGATTTCCCTGGTGAAACTAAGAAATTTCTCTCGGATTTGATTTGAGTCGGTTAAACCAGAGATAGTCCTGGAGAGATTGCATTTGTGATGAGGATCCCTGATTTCTCTCTCTTTCTTTCTGACAGACAGCTAAGTGTACGTGCATAAATCATTCTATTTAATTTCTTCTTTCCAACCCTGTGTCTGCCTTGTCTCCCTAGAGGGCAGGAAGTCTCTCTTTGTGTTTAACAGAGACTAACACGGTGGAACCTGTGGCCTTGAGTCTCTGTTCTAATAAAGACTAGGATTTTTTTTAGATAATCAGTTAATATGTTTATTTCATTGGATTATATAGTTTAAGCTGGCTTGTTTCAGAATCAATACCAGTAAAGGCCAAGGTGAAGAAGTCTAACATTTTAACTGCACTCTCATTGTTCTTGCTGAATTGTCTGTTTAATGAGCATTCACTTCACTAGCTGTAAAGTCAGGTGGCCAACCCAGCTCTGTACACATGCTCTCACTGCTCCAGAACCGCTGATGATATCTGTACAGTGGTGCTGGACAGAAAATCCTTCATGGAATAACTGTAGGGGGATAGCAAAGGATGATTTCAGCCTCTCTAAGTCTGCAAGACCCAGAGCTCTTGCAGGGAGGAGAATGGTATTACGCTGCGTTGTACATCTCAGCTTTCCATTTCAGAAATGAATTGCATGGGTGTAAAGACATTAAATATGCAGCTATCTGTGGTTGCTCCTTATCTTCAAGAAGTGTGCTATACAGCCTTTTGGCACTCTTGAACTTTCTACCTTACATAAGCAGAGAGTCCCGTAAAGGAAATACCTTCCTGTTGTCTTTGGGGACAAAGCAATCTAGCTGTACTATAGGACAGTGACAACAGAGATAAGCTAGAAACTGATTTAGCTCTCTCTGTCTTCTTGTTTTTCCTTTCTCTGCAGAGTGCCACTCCTCCTGTGCAGGCTGCGTGGGGAACACTTCCCAAGACTGTACGGCTTGTCTGTCTTCCCACGTCCTGCTGGAAGGCAGATGCCTCTCTGAGTGCCCAGAGGGGCTATTCCGCCACGAAGATCACTGCTCCTGTGAGTGCATAGTGCAGGCACCTGCAGCTTATACAGTTGAATTTCATTGCATGCACATTTTGTAAAGCATTTCTCAATGTAATTAGAGATGCTGTCAGATTTATATGAGGCTATTTAAGTATTTTCAGGGGAGAATAGTATAGACAATTTCAGGAAATGGAATCTCCTCCTAATGGGAGAAAGGCGTACATAGGATCATAAATTTTAATCGGTTTTGCTCCCCTGGACAGCTTCCCTGAAAATATTTTGCTTTTCATCTCACTAGGCTTGGATGATGTTCTTAGCCAGTGCACTGTGGCAGAAGAGGTCTTACTGGACACCACTGAAACATGGTCTGCTGTTATTAGGCTAGATAAGTGTATTTAATTAGCTTTAGCTTTATTTTTAATCAACTGCTGGCTATAGGGCTGGGTTCACAAAAAAGGAATTGTGCAGATAGAGGAGAAAAGCCATTACCTCTATGGATATGCCTGATCAGTAGGTGGAGACAGCATTGTTTGCGTCTCAGCTTTGTGCACTGGTCAGCAAGTGGCCTTCTCATTCAGGTTGTTTGATCCCATCTAAGCAGATGACTACGACTGCTGACCTTCCAAGTCACTACAATACTTAAATCCTGTATGCCACTTGCAGAAAATCGTGGCATTTGGGGTGTGCTTTTCATTATTAACTGCTAAGTACAATGTGTGAGGAAATGCAGGCATTTGAAATCTGATTAGTCCCTTCAAGGTCATCTGAAAGTTGTCTGTTATTTTATAATAGATTCATTGGGTCAAGTGTCCCTGCATCTGTTCTGGATGGATAAATTTGCTGAAGTTATTAGTCACTTCCCTGGGAGGGCTGAAGTGTAGAGAGAAGAACCCCTTCTGTAGTCTCTTGCTCTGTTTATGTAATTTATTCCTCCAAGGAACAACTCTATAAATACATTTATTTGGCAGGCCATTGTAAAGATTCATCAATTTTGAAGTTGTGCTCTGCCACCTTAGAGCTGAGGTAACTGCTGAATGCTGCATTATGCAGTTCCAGATCCCAGGCTTATGTAAATGTCTCAGAAACAAAATTTCGGTGCTAGGGAAGTGGTGTCGTTCTGTATGCCGCCAGCTTAGATCTCCTGCTGTTTTTGAACAGCGAAGCTCAGTTAATATAGGTGTGTCTAGAAAACTGATTCTTCCTTTTGAATACTGATTTCACGGGCATGATTTCTGAGAAGCTGAGAAGGAAGGTGGGGACTTGACACATTGGATCTTAAACACCGGAGCCTTATGCTGTGGCAGCTGTGAAAAGCCCAACTTCCATGTGGGGAGTGAGCAATTGTATGTAGCCTGGGGAAGTCCTGAGGTGGGAGACTTTGAAGTTGTGTGCTTTTTTTCATGCAAGAGTTTTTAAAGTAGTTTTTAAGAGGTTTTTACAGATCATTAGCTGTAGTATTTCTGTTTCCCTCAGATCTAGCAGGGAAATCATGGAAATGTAGCATCTGGCTGTAAAGGCAAAAGGATACAAAAGCAGTCTGAGTGAAATACTTCTGAGCAACCTTAACCACTCTCTCTGCAATCCTTTTGTTGAGCTTTTGGGAGACAGAATAGCTAATGCACTGGCACAACATTCAGGTTTTATTCATTTCAGTTTGGGAGGGGTTTGTGCAGAAATCGTTTCCTCAGTTCCCCACTCATGAATATCAAACTGATGCCATTATAATTTTTATACAATCCCACTCTTTCTTATATGCACATGCATATGCTGGAGGGAGGAATAAAAGGGTCAATCTGTTTATATTTTGTATAGATCTCTACCTTCATTAATGCAGAGAACAAATCGAACTCTTTTTTTTCATCTTGTTTATTCAAAGTGAGGATATAAGAGCCTTCCAAACCACAACTGGCCAGTTACTGATGCTATTAGCATCATTTTATGTCCATGTAGGAGTAAATGATCATTATAGGGGCTGTTTTTCTGGGGAGGGAAGCATGTAAGATAGGCTGCACCGAGAGCATAACAAGTGTTGATTTTCTTATCCAGCCTGTCATCCGTCGTGCAAGACGTGCCACGGCCCTTCTGACTTGGAGTGCTTAACCTGCCATCCCCATGCAACTCTGGCTGGTGGTAGGTGCAAGACTAGCTGCAAGGAAGAGCAGTATCTCAACCTGGTGGGATATTGTGTGGGTAAGTAAGAGGCGACGGCATTGGGTCGTACAGAATGATGGTCTTTTTGCAGCAATAACCAGGTACTTGAGCACACACCAGGAAGAAATCAAAATGCCTCTTATGGGTAAAATGTCACACAGATGAAAATACCAGTAGGAAACTCTCTGGTGTGCATAGTATATAGGAAAGCCCCTGGCCACTCCTGCGGTACATATCTTCCATAGAGCTGCGTGAAGTTAACAACAAGTTGTGTGAGGCTGGTAGAAGGGAGGGGGAGACAAGGCACTCTTTGGCCAGGCTTGCTGCTGCTTGGTTTGGCGTTAAGACTTGAGATCAAATGTACAGACTAGTGTATCTGGGAATCAACAGAGCATTCATATGGTTAGTGATACTGTAGGGAATATGTTCTTAAGAACAGGATGGGCTGCAGCTCTGCTCTGTTCAATGCGATGCGTGTGTGTTTGCCAGGCCAAGTATTTGACTGTCTCTTGGTCCAGTGTGGGCTTTACGGTGTACAGCCTGTCACTGCGTTCCCTGTCTTTCCAGCCTGTGAGAGCACCCTGTACTATTAAAGGGCATGACGCTTGCTTTCCTCCTTCCCTGAAGTCTCTAGCAGATCGGCACTAGCTTTCCTTAGGACGGAGCAGTCTCAGGTGATTGTAATACCTGGGTTGGTGGTAGCTGTCAGCTGACAGGAGTGGGGTCCCTTCTCAGAGTAGAGCCAACACTGGTAGACTCAGAACCAGGAAAGCTGCTTAGGTCCTGCAAAGAGCTTCAGTAAAGTGAGTTAAGGAAACGTTTGCGATGCAGAGAAGCAATTTGTGGGGCCCTAAAGAAAAATTGGCACAGCTGGGATTGCTGTGCGCATTTTTGAGAGATAATAGGATTTATACACAGGGGTTATACTTTGTGGGTGCTCAGTGCCTGCACTTAAGCCTATCAGCAGCAGCCACTGATTGCATTTACCTGTTTAAAAAGAAAAATGACGTTTAATCCATCGCACAGACATGTATAAACATATCCTGGAAAGAGCTCCAACAATTTCTGAGCTTTATCAAGCCATTTTTTTCTGTATCAAAAAAAGATACAGTGTGTGAGGCTTATGCTAGGTTGAACAGTTCCATATGAGATAAAGAATCATAAGAGAAGGGAAACATGCAGTTAATGTAATAAATACACCCCCTGAGAGGCTATCATTCTCAATTTAATCTAGATGGTTCCCTTTCACAGGGACTTCTTTTTGCTTACAATATATGTGTTTGGTTTTTGTTTTCTTTTTAATTTAAGGACTTGTTTCTTTCCTCTCAGCAGATTAATTTTATGAACTGTTTCTCCACCTTCCTTGTAAACAACAGTTATTGTTTAGTCTGCGGAGACAAACGGGGGGAGAACAAAGTATCTGAGGAGTAGGATAATATCCCCAAAGCTCCTAGGTATGCAGGAAGTTAGGTTGGGGAATTAAGATGTTTCATATAGTCAAGTAGTTACAGTATGGAAATAATTCAGCATTTTGGTGTAAAGAGATGTTCCTGCACTGTAAATTTCAGGGACTAAAATGATACTCCTCAATGCCATGTAACATCATAGCTGTGTATGCACCTTGTATCTTCCACCTTGTTTTCCCATTAATTTGCATTATACTTCCCGTGAAGAAGGCTGCTGGAAATGTGGTCTTCCAGCTGTAAGTTTTATTTGAAAAAAAATAGTACCAGGATTCTTTCGGAGGAGAGTTTTCTCTTCTGCTTGATGCATGCTGTGAGCTTTAATTATCCCTTTTAGACTACTGTTTCCTGAAAGTTTAGCGGAGTGTCATGGAGCAATAAGCGTGCTCTCAGGTGATTAGGGAGACATCACAGTGCCTGGCAACAGTGAGGAGAAGAAATTGGAAACAGTGGGGTCACTCAGGCAATGTGCAGGGCATAGTTTGACCTCCAGACTCCTTACGCTGACAGTGATGAATCATCTGCAAAGAACCCTGCCTGGCTTTCTGGGCTCCAAAGCAATTGCAGTCTGGTGATGCATCCGTTCCTTGCAAACTAACAAGCTTTGCTTTGCAGCTCTGGAGGCCCTGAGCATGGTCCACTGTTTGGAAAGTTATCTTCTCAAAGCAGAAATGCGTTTTCAAGGCTTGCTTGTAGTGCCTGGCATCACTGAGTGTCAGTAGTGTTTGGATCTGTGCTCCCAAAACACGAGAGAAGGCTTTGCAGGTACAACACAGTGAGAGCATAAGGAGACATCATTCTTCCTCCCAGCTCTGATTTTAGTCTTGTTCTGCGACTCACCCATGTCAATCCTGCCTTTAAGAGGCCAGTACATATTCTCACGTGGTCTTTGTAACATGTGAACCCTTAATGTCCATGTAGTTTTGCAGGTAGATGCGGCAGTGCTTCTTTATCTAACTGAAGTTTTAAAAATCCTAGTAGAGGAGCACAGTTATTTGTTGCCTTAAAAAAAAAAAAAAAAAAAAAGGTTGTGGTTTTGTCTTGGATCTGCAGTCCTAGGTGTGTTGCTCTTTGTGCCAAATTTATGTCTGATGTTTAAGCAAAGGATATGTGTTGCCAGTTCTGCTACAAATAAAGAGCTCCGCAGCCAGGTTGTTAAATTTCACTCGTTCTCCTCATTCAGCACTGATTGAAATGCTAAATTTGCCCTTGCAAGTTATTAATTACCAGTTAAAGAGCAGCTGTCCCATAAAAGAAAACATTAAAACCCCTGACACTTGCATAATACGTAATTTGCATCAGAATCTAACACAGCTTTTTTCTTTGCTTCCCAAAGCAGTATTTTTTTTTACTATCATCCTCCCATTTATGTTTAATTCCTGACCCTCCAGGCAGAACTGTGTTACAACTTACAGGGACTGCTGTGCGTTACAGCCACCTGTCATACTTTATGGACGTGCAGGGGAAAATCTTTCAGAGAGGACGGAGAAAAAAACAACTGTCACTTGAAACCATTGCCTGTGAATTAATGTCGTTATTGTACACGTTACCTAAAAGAGCATGGGAGCATTTGCCTTGTTAATAGAAAAAGGACCTTGTTTTCAGCGGTTTATCAAATAAGCATTTCAAGTGTAAGCAGAGGAAACAGAAAACAGCCTCAAGTTTCAAAGAATCAATGAGTTTCCAAGCTCTGCTTTGAGCTAAATGAATTTGTGTCAATTTTCTTTAAGAATACTCGATTCGTAAATTTTATTTCATAGCTTAAATGTATGTACAGGACCATGTTTGTTGCTTTAGCAGTCCCCTGCTGAGTCTCAGGGCTTCTGTGTTTTGTGTTTTCCTGCTTTGAAAACACTCTTTGATTTCTCTCCCTCTTTCAGCTGCTTATCCAAGACAATTTTAGCTTTTGGGAATGTTGCAGTCACCAATCAAAAAAAAAATAGCACCATTGCTAAAAGTGTCCTGCTCATAAAACTCTGCACTTTTCTGATTTGAATAAGTCATATGCCTGTCTTGAGGCTTCCTCGTTGGTCTTCGGGCTTCCAATGCAATCTTTTCTTGACTTGGTGCAAGGGCAATTAGAAAAAAGCAGAGGGACCATGCAGCGGCCAAAGCAAGGAGTTCACCGACAGGGCTCTCCTGGCTGCTCAGCTAAGGTGTAAACAGATACAGAGGTCTACCTGTGAGAATTAGGGAAAGGTCAGCTGGTGGGAAATGAAAATCAAAACACCCACTCATACATTATCCCCCAAGGTCCTATTTTAACTTCCAATTACATCTTCCTTGCAAGGAAACTCCCAGTGCCTATGTTCAGCTGCTCAGTCCCTTGCTTTCTTAGGCTGTACACTGCTGTGAAAATGTTCAAGATAAACCAAAAGAGCTCACTCAGGAGGATGCCTGTAACAGGCCTTTCTGCCTTGCTCTTAAAATTCTGGAAGGGACCAACTGACAACAAGAAATACACTCAGCTCCCTGTAAAATTAATGAGCTGTTGCTGTGCTCTTAGAGAGACATTGATGTCATCACAAAGAGCTGGAGTTTCTCTGAGCAGAGCAAGAGGTAGCTTAGCTCCACTTAGTCTCTGGCAAGCAACCTCCTACAGAAATTAACAGCTGAGTTGGCAGATGAGGAAAATGAAAGACCATTTCCCTGCTTGGGTCTGGGCTCATTTGCGCCAGGCACCATTCCGCAGGATTTCCCATCTTTTGCTGCCTAGAGAAGTTCCCACCCCTCTCAGAAGGTGCAGGCTGCTCCCTGCAAACGTGGTTGCACTTCACCAGGAGTTCACCTTGCTTGTTGGCACTCCTTGCAAGTTCACACCACCTTGTGACAAAGCCCCCTTCAGGTCTTTTAAGGGAGAGGCAAACCCTTCCAAAAACCAAACCAAACCAAAAACCCTCGTCAGTGCTAGGTGTCCTTCTGAATAAACCATACTGAGTTTCTTTCTGGATTTACTCTGCGGCGCCAGAGAACGACTGTGTGCTGACATGCCTGTAAATGACATGGTGTTTAAAATACTGATTTAAAGTAGTGCTCTGTTTTAAACCTCATACCTTGCCTTAGAGTATACTACAAAACTTGCACCAGGGAATTTTTTTTCTGAAGAGCCCTGAAGAGGGGAGGCATATTTAAACAACGCAAGTGGTTGATTGCTTAGCAGATTATGGAACTGGGAGGTAGAAATGCCTCTGGTTTCCTTTTTGAGCATTCACAAACACTTTAGAGATTATTTTTTCTCCTCAGATGGTTGTCTGTGTGTTTACCGGCAAGGGAACAATGTATAGTAGATACTTTTCCATACTTTTCCTGCTTCTTTTCATCCTCATTTCTAAGGGAGCCTGCTGTGAAATATTTAAATATTTTTTTCCGAAACAAAGTACTTCAGTTCTTCCTTTACTCTGTCACTAGTTCTCCAGCATCCCTCAAATTCACCTCAAGCATTAGGTTTTTTGTTGTTGTTGTTTTATTTGGTGTTGTGTGCTCTTTCATCTCCATATTTACAAAGGAACAAGAGAGTGATGAGGCTGATTTCTCGTAGAACAGTAGCTGGGAAAAAGATCTCTTTCAATACATAGGAGCAAACAGGGGCCATAAAGAGAAAACTGTACTGCAGCAGCACTTAGTTTTGTAGATACATAGCTTTTTAAGCATTAGTTTGGAAGAGTCTAGTTATTTACAGTAGACTCTGGTTCTTTGGGCACCCTCAGTTTTCCCTGTTTCATTTTTATTCTGATTATAGAACCTGTTGACCATACACAGGTGTCTCTTTTGGTCTCAGTCACTGAAAAACTGTTGCAGAGTTCAGTTACCTATTGCATCTAGCCAAAACCGGGAGCCAAAACTCTCTCTAAGAGACCAGTGGTTCCAGCAAGAGATTGAACTAGAGGAGAGTTATTCTTACCACTGTCCTGACAGCATATCTTAAGCATACTCTTTCTTCTCGCTCACCTTCACCTCCCCTCTGGCTGTTTAAATTCCCGTCTGCAAGGTTGGGAGTGTGGGGCAGAGACTAGATAGATTTATATATCCTGTGTAAAGTCAGGAGTTGAAGGAGGCAGCTGCTTTGAGGACCTTGAATCCTGCATGCAGTCAAGATTGTATTCATTTCAGAGCTGCATCTGTGCTTTTCCAGTGTTCTCACCAGTGTTTGGTGAGAATCATGTGTGTAACATAAAGGAGAAATTAGGCTAGGTTTAGACTCCAGTTGCAATTACACTTTTGCAGGTATGGGTGCAGAAATCCCCTAGACTCCTATGTGAGCCTGTCTTCAGCTTGTAAAATTAGATTGCCTGACAATCTGTAATAATGCTGTCACAAGAGACAAAAGACAGAAAGTTGAACCTTTAGCAGAAATCTGACAAGAGGCCAGGTACTCCAATCAAGCCTCATTATTACATTTCTTTCAAGACAATCGTCATTTCCTTTACGATTTTCTGAATTACCATAATGAGGATTAATTTGGCTTCCAAGTTACCCTACACTGCCCCATTGTGCATACAAAAGGCTTGTTGTAAAACCTTTTGAAGTGCCTAAGTTCAGGCAGAGGTCAGGAGACGTAAGTTTGTGTGCTGCTGGGGGGAAAAGAAAAAAAAGGGAAAGGTTTTGAGGCACTCTCATGCAAACTCTAAATGCTGCTCTCGGCTTGGGTTTGAGGACTGATGTGGCCTCTTCAGGGTGTGGATGCTTCATTTGTGTGGGAAAATCTGAACAGGATGAACTATGGGAGGTCATACAGCTGTACAGGTTGTGTTCTTCATTCTTCAAGGGTGGGAGCAGGGGGAGTTTGTTAAAGATGAATCTGTTGGTAGAAGCACCTAAAATCAGAAGGATTTGAGAGAAGCAAAGAGCTTTGAGCTGGCTTTGTACAAAGCTTTCTCAAGCTCACTTAAGGACAGGTGGAATGGAGGGTACTGGAATGGGGCAGGGAAGATGAAGAGAATGTATTTGCTGAGGAAAATGAAAACATTGTGATGCTCAGGAAGAGCACAAGATGGAGATGAGGGCAAGAGGAGAGGAATGCTTCATGAATGTGGTAATTTCTGATCACCCCTCTTGCAGACGTCTGGGAATGCAGCATTTAGCATCTGATCCTTGCCCGTGTGCACCAGATAACAGTAAGGGGCTCTGAAAGTTAAGTCCCTAATGTCTTTCTTGAGCTCTCAGCAATGTGTTTCCCCGTAGCAGCTCTGTTTTGTCCAGCTGTGATGACAGTATCCATTATTCCCTTCTTCCTTTAGACTGCCATCCTTTGTGCCGTCAGTGCGTGGCCAACCTGTGGGACACCGGCAGCGTCTGTTTGAAGTGCCAGAACGCTCGTCACTTGCTCCTGGGGGATCGCTGCATTCCTGGCTGTCCCCTGGGCTACTACGCGGAGAGTGGTGCCTGCAAAAGTGAGTAGCAAGAGGTGGAACTTGGTGTGTTGTAGTGATGCACAGAGGGATAACTGGTTCTAGCCTCACGTACAAAATGATGGAATCCTTGCTGTGATCTTGAAGTAATAATCGACAAGTCTGTGCAAATGCCATCTAACTGTTCAGCAATATTTAAAAAGCAATTCAAACGTTAGGAGCTAGTACGAGAGGAAAGAGGAATAGAAGAATTCATTCTGCTGCCATCTGTAGGTGCTCTGTGCTGCGAGCAGTTCTGCCCATCTCAAAATGGAAGGGCAGGAAGGCTGAATGTGGGGAATGAATGACTTCTGTACAGTGAGCAACCAAGTAGACCACAGCGCTCCAACTTGGAAAACAGGAGACCTCAGGAGGAGAGAATATGATGGAGGCCTGCAAAGTTGTTAGT
The DNA here is from genome assembly GCA_013399475.1 of Chauna torquata. Classification (NCBI taxonomy): domain Eukaryota; kingdom Metazoa; phylum Chordata; class Aves; order Anseriformes; family Anhimidae; genus Chauna; species Chauna torquata. The sequence goes on along the minus strand of VXAL01013158.1, from coordinate 74,043 downwards.
GAAATGGAGAGAGGGTGCATGGAAATTGACTGTTTGTGCTCTTTCAGTGTTGCTTCTTGCAGTTGGTAGTAGCTGTGCAACTCCTGCTGAACAGATGGATATAAATCTTCAGGGAGGTGTGGAGCTATCAGAAAAGCACTTGGTGGTTCCTGTGGCAGGATTCTAAATAGATAAAGTACATCAAGGTCAGGAGGATTTGACCTGAAAATAATTGAGAGAAAGCATGAGCAGGGGATACTGACACATGCTTGTCCTGTTCTTACTGTTTGCTGGTAGACGCGTCTTGGCCAGGTCTTGTAGGGTTGTTCTTAAGGGGAAGGTAAGACTGAAGAAAAGAGGAATGGGTTAAAAGAGAGATAAATGAGAAGAGGGGAGAAAGCTAGAGTGCATGGTTAAGAGAGCAAAAATAAATCCGTTTAAGCCATCTTTCACCAGCTGGGATGTTTGTGGACCTGCTCCTGAGCACTAAGGGCTTAGACCTCAGAAGGAGCTTTTGGCATTCAGTATCACCATGCTCAGTCTCTGAGAATGCTTCTGCTGGACCTCTTGAAACTTGCTTAAAGATCTGCTTTTCCTTGAACAGAAACATTTGCTCTTGCCGTCCCTGCAGGGTGTCACCCCTCATGTAAAACCTGCAGAGGCGGGGGCCCTTTTTCGTGCTCTTCCTGCAACACCAGCCTGGTTCTGTCCCACACCAGCATGTGTGTTCCGGTCTGTTCCCCAGGATACTACAGGGATGAGAGCCAGACCTGCAAACGTGAGTGCCTCTCTCCAAGCCATGTCTCCTTTCCACGACGTATTCACCGACATGTCTTTTCATGCTCCTTCACTTACTGTTCCTATTGCCAGGAAAAGAAAGATTTCAAGTGCCTGAAAATGTGATATGAGTTGACAGAAGTGATTAGCTGCCTTAGAAACAGAGCCTACAGCACGGTTTAAATTTGAACACAAGTTGCAGTTTTGTTATCAAGTTCAAAGACAGGAGGCCTTTGGGTCTCATGGTAAAAATCTGCAGGAGAGCTTGTGTAGGCTTCCTTGTTAAGTTGTTTCGGTGGTATATAGAAAAGTGGCCAAACGTACTGGTGGATTATGGACTTTGTGAAAACTTGGCAGATTTAGACAGGTTCTAATCAATTCTTACTAAGGCAAACCCCCTCCTCACCGCACTATCTGCCAATACCTGCCGTGGAAGCTGTGTTACGACCTTAGCATTTATGCCACATTTTCCCACATGTGAAACCTTAGTAGAAACAAGGTACAGCTTTGTGGGCAGTCCCCAGCTGACTGACTTGAGCTGTGATGTTTGTACCTCCTGATGGTCTGATGCAACCGATCTGGTGTTAAGTCCAATAATATTTTATTCTACTCATGCTATCCCTTGTGAATCTCTCAGGGCCTCTCTCTCCTTTTATTATTCTACGTTTACTCTGGCCTTGACATCAATTGAGTTATTCCTCACATAATTATTGGGCTTGATGTTCCAAAATGCCAAACTATATGGCCCAAAGACATTAAAATAAAAAAAAAAGAAATTTAAAACCCCCACTTGAATTGACCCGCTATAATACACAAACCTAAAAATGAGTGAGTGCTTAAGAGGTTTGGTTGCTCTGAACCCAAACATTCAGATTTGTTAAACCCTGTATTACCCTGATTTAAATTATCCTGATTTATGATAGAATATCTCTGTTGCACTGCAGTGAGTATAGGTATCAGTGTCATCCTATCTAGACCCAATTTCTTTACTGATGAGGTCGTATAGGAGGAAGCTGATAAGGTTGTCAGCTTTACCTGCCTTTTGTTGAAATATATGGTTCTCCTGAAACTATTATTTCCATCTTATCAGCAGAAATGGAGATGCCTTGCATAAGTTCAAAGAAATAGCTGGAAAAGTTTGTACCATTCTTCAGTTGACAGAAAAGAAGGCTGTTAGGTAGTAATAATGAAAACAAAAAAAAAAGAAAGGAATTAAAAAGAGGAATAAAAAAGGAATCAGGGGATTCTCACTGTCCTGGCTAGTTTCCTACACACTCTACAAGATATTCACTCTTCTTTCCTGCAGTATGGATTCTTTTATTGCTAACTACACCAGAATACCTCCCTTCTAGTTAAAATGCCCTTTCCTAATGAAAACTTACCTACTGATAGCACCCCCCCCTCTCTTTAGGACATCGTAGTAGAAGTGGAATGTTCCTGAGGACTGTGCCTTTCCTGAATTTGATTCAGTAGCTCAAATACAGATAGATATTTGCAAGCAAAGTCAGCTGCAATGAGACATTTCTAATCTCTTCATTTACAAATGGCTTTTTAAGAAGTGTTTGTAATCCCTGTGGCAGGAGACTCAAGGCAAAGTGTGTTGGTGCGCTGGATTTTTTTCATTCCAAGTGTTACTTGTGCCTTTTCAAGTGAAGTACTGCTGATAAGCCATGTAGATATCAACTGTCCCAGGCTGCTGGAAAACTAACACTTGGAGGTAATGCAAATTGTTTAATCAGAGGTTGGCGGTTAGGCAGAGAAAATCTGGTCTCTCTTCAAAGTTTATTTTAGTCACATTGCACTTTAGAGGAACTCGGTTTTGGAATGAAGTTCAGAGAGATGCTGAGTGCATGCGTGTGCTCTCTGACATGCTTTTAAGCTCAATGGCACACTGTCCAAAGAACAGTGCAAAGCTTAACAAGTTCTTGATGGATTTAAAAATGCAGATACGTAGTAATGCTGATACAACAGACAGACAGAATTGCTTTCAAATACACTTTTGCTCACTGTTCTGGCACGCCTCCTTGGGAAACCTGATTTCTGCAGATTTTGACCTCATGTGGAATGTTTTGCCGTACTTTTAATAGTTGGATTTTCGTAGCACTTTACAAATAGTAATTATTCCATGTATTATTTGTAAATTAGGTGAAATAGCACTGGCACCAGAGCACCTGAAAATAGTTACTAGATTCTTTAGATAAACATTTTGTTGGAAATTCATTTGTACCTCAGCAAAATAGAGACCTTTTGTGGCATTTTTGATATGAGATAAAACAAGTAATTATTTTAAAGGACATTGGGTCTCATTTCGATGAGAGCAATGTGAGTATTTTCACATTTGCTTCTGTATTTTGAAGTTTTGTGGTTGTAAAAATCCAACTTAATTTAAACATAAATGAAAATGGATTTCCACAAGTAGCATGTTGATGTTTAGCACTTGAACTGTAGTTCCACTAAATCCTGCAAGAGGTTTTGTTTCTTCTTTCCATTAAGAAATGCTCAGCTAAGCCTTATTTTTTAGCTTAAACGCTTGGGGCTGTGTGTTCAGAGTTTTTTTCAGATTTATCATAAGTGCAGAATTGAGCTTGGGCAAAGATCCTGACTCCGTGTGGGTTTAGGGACACTCATGGGTAGCAGTTGGTTGGGAATTGAGTAGTGCCTTTTGCATACGCTGTCATTGTACTTGCTAACAGGGCAATTACGATTGTTTGTATAAAGCAGGCATGTGAACCTCCATGAGTTTTCTACATATCATTTTTACAAAGTTTGGTCTCACCAGAATCCAAGAGGGCTTTCAGTGTATAGGCACAGGGCTAGGAAATAGTTTTCAGTCTTTCGTAGCACATTGCTATTAAATCTTCTGCTGTGAATTAGCTAAGAGCTCTTGATACCAGCATTGAGTGCACTTGGGTTTTAGTAAAACCTCCTGGGAAGTTTAGACCCTGGACATCAAAGAGGTGAGCTGAAGTATTCTGAACCTCTGGCCTTTGATCCTAGATTCAGTAAATCCTAAATTATTTTTTTCCTGTCATCTTTATTTCCACCCTAGAACTCCTAAATTTTAAACTGTGCAAATAAAAAGTAGGAAGCAGTAAGTGAAATTAAACGGGTCTTTGGTCCCACCAACGCCTGCTAACTGGCTTCTAGCAGCCCATTATGGTCCCTAAATTTGTGCATTTATGAGTTGTCTGGAATTATGTGAAACACAGGTTGCTTAAAGAGACTAAGAAGAACAGAGACAAGGAAAGCTTTTATTTGGGGATTTGAATTCAAGGTCATTGTTTTACTCAGACCTTCAGGAGAGAAGGAAACAGCATGACGTTCTGTGAGGAGACTTTAAAAGTCTTTTTCAAATGGAAGGGGGCTTTTTACATTTTGAAGGCTGTGAGAAGGAACATAAGGAAAAACTCTGAAGTCTCCACAGGTGTCTCTCAAAGAGGACCTCGAGTAGAGAGGCTACAGGATAATATCATTTTTACTTGCACAGTTAGCTGGTGCATCAGTAATTACAGTTATTTTCTTTGTCTTCGTCTTTCCACAGCTTGCAATAGCCAGTGCCTGACCTGTGAATCAGCTGCAGGCTGTACGTCTTGCAGAGATCCCGCTAAGGTCCTATTATTTGGAGAATGCCAGTATGAGAGCTGTGCGCAGCAGTATTATCTGGATTTTTCCACCAAGACTTGCAGAGGTGAAAAATACATTGCCAGTTTAAATTAAAAAAAAAATTGCAAGTAGCTTGACTAATAATCTGTTATATTGCGGCATGGTCTGTACAGGTAGCCTGCTTTAAAAGGTGTGTCTTGGGGGGGACAGGCGGTTGTTCAGCGACAGACCACTTGCGAGGTTTTTACAGTTTTCCTCTTTTTCAACAGTCATCTATCACATACTTCAGCCTTTCAGTGAAAAACAAGATTATTGCAAATCCTACTCTTGTAAATGATTTAGTAAGTGAGCTAGCAAACTTTTCAAGGGTCAGGTCCTGGAATTCATTTAGTCATGGGTCAGCTGAATAACGAGCGAGCTTACCAGTCTAAATCTTTTTTAGAGTGCTTACAGGGACTTGTGTACTTACCTGCTTCTCTCTGTCTTATTAAATACTGCATCACTGGATGACTGCAGAAACAAGAATTTGGAGTGATTTAAAAGACACATAGCATGAAAGATTTCCAAAACTTCCAAGGAGAGTGTTCCATAATGGGAACAAGTGCGGATAACATGGCTTTATTGTGTGCTGCCACCACCGTGTGAAGATATAATACAAATGACTGTTCAGTGTTCATTTCTAACTGGCTCTCTCAATACCTGAATCTAGCTTAACAAAGTAGCGTCATTCCCTTTAAGACTGTAGTTCTTCAGAGGGGTGACATTGTCTAGCGTTGAGTGTGTTGGAATGAGGCAGCCCGCTTGCGTTGGCTTTGCCTGGGACATGCTGCACTCGGCTCACCTCAATGAGTCTTTGTTTCCCCTCTCTTCTTCTTGTCTGTTTGTCTGTCTTATCTGCGAAGTGCATCTGTCGTTAATTGCTGATACAGGCCCTCTAAGTGCCACCAAGGTACAAACAGTAGTGTTGGCAGCCCGAGTAGTACTTTGGCGCAGGTGCATGGTTGGGACTCTGCTTAAGACCGAAGGGAGATACTGCAAGGGCATCTGAAGGCAGATCTGATCCCAGCTGGATCTGGTGTGTTTCTGGTTTCCAGTCGGGCATTTGGACTGCAAGGGACAACAATTTCATTTTCTTTTGGTCAGAGTCATTTGAAAGGATGAGATTGATGAAGCAGGGTGGATAATTTTGAGCAACAAACTTGTTGGCAGAAGAGGAGAATGGGTACTTACGGGATAAAGTCGGGCTTTATGGGCAAGAAAACTGTGCCAGTGTTAGCAGGTCTGAATGCTGAACAAGAGGCTAAGCCTGCTCAAGTTTGACATAGTTAGGACGTTAAGTCCAAGATGGGGGCGGGGGGAACATATCTTGTGTTGTACTAAGTCACTCAGTGCTAATCATGCTTTTTTTTTTTTTTTTGAGTATCTCTCTACCAGTTTTTACTTTGCTCTCTGCTCCTAGGGCTTACGTTCCCATAGCTCACAGATCCCACAGTGCTAAGGTCTTGTATAGGGTGAGCTGTTCACCCTGGAGAGGGCTGCCCTGCCTGGACTTTTTTTCTTCCAGAGTGTGACTGGAGCTGTAATGCATGTAAAGGCCCCCAGAGGACCGACTGCCTGCAGTGTATGGAGGGCTATGTTCTCCATGAAGGAGCTTGTGTGGAACAATGCCCTGCGGCTTTCTACAAGGAATCGGACACATGCCAGAGTGAGTTCTTTTTGAGTGCCACCTCTATAATCACTTCTACCAACATGTTTCCCTGCTTGTCTCCAACTTGTGCACATCTTGCATTCAGAAGGCACGCTCTAGCATCAGATCTCTCGCTGCCCTCCAGCACACGGACGCAACAGAGCTGTGGTTCTTGGGGGTGTTACAACACAGTGCAGGAAGCAGTGGGAAGTGGTGTTGAGCTGAACTTTTTACATGTGATTTTTAGGGTGTGATCAACACTGCCTTCAGTGTCGCCAACCAAATGAGTGCAGCCTTTGTGAAGCCCCGTTTTTCCTCTTGGATGCTCAGTGTGTGCATAAATGTAGGAAGGGATATTATGCAGACCATGCAGAGCGAAAATGCACAGGTAAGCAAAGTGAGCGTGATGTGGTGGAGAGAGATCAGGGTTGTAGTCTGTGTTCTGTACACTGTTTTTTCTCTGCAAGGCTGGGCTGAAGATGAAGCACTTTGATGCTGTGTTAAACTCTGTTGAGGTAGTGCAGTCAACTTGAGAATTAAATAACAGGCTTCATCTGCATTTACACCTCTAATTCAGGAGGAATGAGATTCAATGTAGACACAATGCAAATAGAAAAGCAGTATTAAAAACACATTGTTAGAAAGGTTTCAGATGTATTTCTGGGTTTACAAGCTGTATAGGACTTAAAGGTGCATTTAGAGTATTTTTTTTTCAAATTGGTACAACAGTTACTTAAAAGCATGTTTCTTCCACTTGGAAGATTGTGTCAAGTTCTCTGTAGTCAATGGAAAACACCAGTCAAATGAGGAAGGAACTTCTTAACAGCTCTTTTATCTAAACTGTTTGCCCGCTGTCTTTGATTTTGTCAAGTAAGTAAGACAGTAATAGCATTGGTGTTTCCGTCCTGACCCAGGGGACGGCACTGCACGCCAGCAGCTGCATTGTTTTTGCACTGTCTCAGTGGGGTTGTGCTTTCCATCCAATGCAGCTTGTCCTCCTGGATGCTTGGAGTGTGACAGCGACAGCCTGTGCCGCCTCTGTGACAGCACCACCTTTCTGAAGAACAAGAGTTGTGTTTCTGCCTGTGATCAGGGATTCTATGGCAACAAGTGGACCAGAGAGTGTGAAGGTGAGTGTTTCTCCGCATAAGGCAACTAAGCTGGCAGGCTTCCAGCAGATTTTGAGGCCGGAAGTAGTGTTTGTTCAGTGGTGTTTCTGGAACTCAGTTTTGTGCAGTTTTGTGTTGGCTGTTGAAAGTTGGCAGCTATTTTTCTCCACGTTGTTTCATAAAATTTGCTTGTACGTGGTTTTCTAAGTGAAGTTGCCTTCGCTTAGCACATTCATTCAGTAATACTTTTACCTGCTCTTCTTTTTTCAGCCAGCAAGCGTCCCTCAAGCTTCCATGTGAACAGAACCCTCACAGTAGGGATTGGCGGGCTAAAACCCCTAGACCTGTCCTTACTAGGTGTGCATGATCTGGATGGTGACACAGGACAGCTCTTGTTCCATATCGACAGCACTCCCTCCAACGGCAGGCTGGTGATGGTGGTGAATGGGAAAGAAGTGCAACTGAGCAAAGGTGACCACTTCACCTTCAAGGATGCAAAGGAGAATACAGTTCGCTTTGTGCACAGCAAAGAGAAATCCAGGTGACTGCATCAATACTTTTCCTAAGCTCTTGCCTTAAGAAAATTTATGTATCTTGAGAACAGGTATTCCTTTGTCCCTTAGAAACATTCTTACAGTGAAGCACAATTCTCACTGCCACTGAATAAATCATCATTTTATTTTGGAGATGTTGTGCCATGCTGTAAATGATGTGCAAAACTTCTTTTCGTGGTGTAAGAGGTCACTGTGATCCATCTGCCAAACCTATTGTGCTTTGAGGGTACAGGAGTCTGTCTGCTCTTTAGCATACTCTGCTGTGTGTTTAAAACTGGTGTATTTTGCTGGCTCTTAGAACCATTTCTGTCAGAAAGATGCTCAAATGACGTCACTGAATCATGTGCTATGCAGCATATACTGCATTCAGCCATTATCGCTTTGCCTACAACACGAGCCCTGTTAGTGTTCTGGGACAATTAGCAGCGATTAGCATCTGGCAGTGCTCACACTGCAAGCTTGCTGCAAGGAGGCAGATTTCTCCTGCTGCCAGGCAATGAGCCAGTCGTCCTGCCAAATTTCACACTTGATTTACGTCACCATAAAGCCTTGGCCCAGGCTGATACCAGTGGGGTTGCTCTAAATTTCTGCTTGTATGTGTTAGGGCGTTCTTCGAGCCATTATTTACAGTAAGATTTTCAGGGTGTCCTTCTTGATGCCAAAGGTTAGCTCACATTCACCAGACTTAAGACAGCAGCATGAGTTTTTGTATCATGCTTTGTTTTCCTCCGTGACAGTCACAATGAAACATCAAGCTCTTGTCATGAGAAACATAGCTACTTTATGTACGAGGCTATTGGCATTACTGAAAAGTAAATAGGAAGCAAAAATGCTGACGCGTGGGAGCTTCTGTTTCAAAGCCAGAGAAGTGACATTTTTCTTTAGCGGAGAATAGCTGACATTTAGAATCAGTACTTAATCTTGGAAGCACTATCCTATGCGGGTAACATTAGTTAAGGGGAAATGAGGGTATATTATTACATAGTTAAAGGTATTTATTACATGTTGTGACTATTGTGACTCTTCAGGAAAAAGTCCTATAAAAACATAATTGCAAAAACTTGAGCTAAAGCATCTGTTGCTAAGTTAATCATTTTTACGGGATATGTAATATTTTTACGGTTACTGAGTCCTGTGAGATCACTTCATTTATATTATCCTGTATTTTGGCTTGTTGGGGACTTGTTTAGGAAAGGACAGTTTTCCTTGAAGCTCAGCAATCAACAGGTCTTCTCCCATCCCGAGGTGGTCAACATTCAAACATTTTCAACACAGGTAATGTAAAGAAGCTTGGAAACAACCTCAATTTTTGTACCATTTGAAGCCTTGGTTTCTTGCAGTGATAACAAAGCAGCTAGGCAGAACTTAAGCTGGTGTTCAGATCAGGCAGATTAACAACAACCCTCGTTTAGTCGAGAGGCCGCCAGAGTCATACAGCAGAGCTGGACTTTGGGGTAAGTGACTGAAGAAGCTGGCCCATCCAGTTTTGCTTGTGCAGGGAATTGTAGCAGTGCAATCATAGAGCAATTATCGGTGAGAGCTAAGGAGTCCCTACCGTTTAAATTATTCTTTGGATCGGTGGATGGTCTAGTTCAGTCTCTTACTGCAGGGCAATTGAATGATGATTGATCCCTATGGTAGAGACGCCTTGACAGTCAAGAGCACTTACTTAAATGCTCTGTTCTAGGACAGCTGGGAATTAAATGAGCGCAAGCTATTTACAGTGTGTCTCTTCAACTACTCTCCATTTCTCGTCCAGCTGATTGTATTGTCAAGTGTCCATGTCTCTCATTACTGCTATTTAAAACCTGTAGCATGATATTGTGGAGGGGCATCACCCAAGGGATGATAAACAGGCGGTACATTCATGACTCGTTTTCTAAAGGTAGCCCCTCTGAAAGGCAAGGCAGGAAGAGGTGTGTGAGATGCACATTAAGGGAGAGGGCACGGCATTGCAGAAAGGAGTTGTTCAAGGCCAACGTAACTGCACGTGCCCATCCCACCCCTCTGGTAGGCTTTGATTCCCACTCAAGCTGCGGGTGTTCCTCTGAGGGCTGTGGATGTGCTGGAGCTGCCCAGCCTCGCTCCCTGCTGGCTGCGAGTCGTGGTGGCAGCAAGTTCACCATGGGCTCATTTGCTAGAGGAGGACCCAGGTTTCACTACATAATGTACTGAGTTTGTTCCTACAAGGAACACTAGTTCTGAGAGGCACAATCTCTGTGGTTCTCATATATATATAAAAATATATATATGAGAATATATATAAATATGTAAATAAATTTTGTTGCTTTTAATCATCATATTCCATATTAGTCATTCTGTAACTTCCGAAGTGTTCTAGTTTGACTTTTAGTGTAAGAAAAACTGAATTTTGAACCTGTTGCATGTATATTGATTCTGGCTGGTGCTGAGGTCTTTTTTCAGTCTGATCTCTTGTTTGCTTCAGTAGGACATCCAGCTAAATAAGAGCTGTAGTCACTGCCCCAGAATACGTAAGTTAAGTTTAATAATAGGAATTTTGTCTGTCGATTGTTAATAACCCTCATAAGTTGTATGCAGGTGAGATGGCAGCAGTTAGCTCTCTGATGAACTTTCCCAGGGCTTTGACTTTGTCTCTGCAGGATCACCCACATCCCAAGGCAAGGTATTACTGATGGCAAACGATGTTTATTGTGATCAATAGAGACTGCAGACTTGAACTTTTGTGATGGTGAAGAACTAGGGAACTAATATGAACCAGCAGGCATGTGCACTCTAGCTGGTCTTCTTTCTAGCATGAATAAGGCTGCATGGAGTCTTCAAAGATAAATAAGTAATGATGCTGATGACACCCAGTTTCACTGTCTTTGAGATGGACTTAATCAGTTCAAGACAAGCAAAACCACATCCTTAAGTTTTAGCTGATGGACTTTGTTTCTACTAAGAAGTGTTCATTCAAGCTTCTGCCTCAGTTTGGGGCTCACTGTCGGCATTCTTCTTTGCTTCCTTTTTTCCCTCTTTGCAACTCGTTTTAAACAGATAACCTGGGCATGCAGGTTGTGGGAGGCTCTTATTTTCAAGCATCAGTGCTCTGAAAGACATCTAAGTTATCAAAGCTGTAGGTTATGCGCAGGGAAAACGTGGTATGTCTCCCTTCCCACCCTGACCCTGAACTTGTTATTCACGTACGTAAATCTTCAGCATCTGAGGTGTCCGCATTCCAGTTGGGCCTGCTGACATATGTATAAAGTGTAGCCCTTTGTCATGGTTTTGGCTGGGATAGAGTTAAATTCTCTTTGTAGAGGTTCACACAATGCTGTGTTTTGGATTTTTTGATGAAGATAATGGTGATGTTTTCAGTTGCTGCAGAGCAGTGTTTGTACAGAGCCAAGGACTTTCCAGCTCCTCGTATTGCCCTGCGAGCNGCCCTTCCAAAATAGTTGGGATCCACATTTCTATTTGAATTTCCAGGGATGGTAATAAAGCAAAGCTGTGTCCCTTGTCTTTTATCCGTGCAGACAACAAGGGGATACAGACTGTGGCTGATAACTAAATTGCTTTCTGTGTAAATGTCCTGTGTATTTTTCCTTACTAAGCTTGCTGTGGCATGAAAATCCTATTTGAATGTAATTAAATCAGTTTAAACTGCTGGATATTATTAGATCTTCCCACGGGGGGAAGCGTGGAGAGTGATCCTCTGCTGCTTAGGTCCAGGCGGCTTCTGGAGGTGAAGTGAGCTAATTTCCTTAACCCCACATTTTTTCTTCCAGACTTGATCAAATCGCTAAGATTTAGCAAACAGCTAAGAGCGGCTTTTGTGTTTCAGGCCCCATACGTGCTGAGAAATGAGGCTCTCCTCGTCCACAGAGGGGAAACTGGAACTATAACAGACCTGTTGCTTGCTGTGAGAGACGATGACAACCCTCAGGATATCGTGTTGATGGTTTTAGAGCCTCCACATCACGGGCAGCTGATCAAACCTTCTGGGGACTCAGCTTCTGCAATCCACATATTTCACCTTGATGACCTTGCTGGTGGAACGCTACGTTATGCTCACGATGGCTCTGACACCCAGGATGATGCAGTTCTTTTACAAGTGAACGATGGGTACCACTTCCAGAACATCCTGTTCCACATTAAGATTGCTCCCAAGGTATGTGCTGTGAGATAAAATCTCACAGGCAGTTTAGAAGTCTGGAGAAGTATTACTGTGTCCCTGAGGTGTCACTAATCCTGCATTACCGTCACGCTGTGGTCAGAGACAGGAGAAAGCAGTGGATTGATTGAGGTTTGCCGGAATTTTTGGTTTGCAGCTCAATGGTTCAGCTCAGGTTGTGCTGCTTTGAAAATGTAAGGTCTGTAGTGATTTGATAAATAGATCTTCTGGAGTTGTAGGTGAGAGTTTTGCCCTGGAAGGGCAATAAATTAGAGAATGAGTGGATGGGGAGAGTGAGGGCTGGTGAGATAGTCCAACCACTCACGGGGCTGATGGCAGTGTGGTGGGAGCGATGAACGCACGTGAATTAAATGACTCGGCTACTAGGGTGTATCTTCGGTGCTTTGGTGGTGGTGTCTCCCCCAAGGTCAGGATCTCTGCTGTTCTCTCCACTGAAATCTTTCACCTGATGCTTCTGGTCGTGTGGTGAATTCCGTAATGACAGGACATAGATACCTAAATTCAGAAATCATTAATAAATTATTTAATTTTTGTTTCTTACTTTTTTTTGCAGTTCATAATTAAAAGCAGCTGTTTGTCTCTTCTATATTTGGACATGAAGTGGCACTTTGTATTAAATTTTACAGGGATTACAGAGGTAAAATTAGAAACAGTGGTGCTGTATCTGTTTGTTTCTGAAACTAACCCCAGCCAAACCAAGCATGAAATGTATACCATTTGTGTGGTGAAGTCTTGTAAAAATAAAGTTGCTGAAGTGCTTGCCAGCATTTCAGTTCTGGTATTGTGGTACTGTAATAAAATAGAAGGAAAAAAGCTGAGAACTTCCTTATCCCTTAGTTAATGTGGAAGAGTAATAAAAAAAAGTCCACTGTCTGCAGTCTTTTTATGTATGGACCTGAGAATTACACAATCTTTCTGTGCTTCCACTCCATGAAAAGGAGTTAAGAGGAGATAATATTACCCTTCTTTTGTCCTCTTCTCTGCTCTATTAGATGTCTTTCGTAGCACCTTGGGCATGAAAATTTTAAGGGAGGTTTACAAGCACTGCATGTGTCTGTGTGTAGTTAGCACAAGGAGGGACCGATGCCATTTGGACCTTGCGGGTGCTCCTAAAACTGAAGTAGTAATTAATGATAATTAGTGACATGACTCACACATCAGTCTGGAAATCAGAAAGGATTGCTTACACGGTTGGTGCTGAGTTACTAGACTCGCAGAATAAGAGCAGCCCTGCCTGTGTTTTTTTTTTTTTACCTTTACGTGGCCCTGGGGTGCCCACATAAGGTCAGACAGACTGTAAAATGCTTCGACACCACTCTGTTTTTTGTAACTTTTTTTTTTGCTATTGATTAAGCAGGTGCTTGTTGTAAATGCCAATGAGGGTGAATTGCTGAGTTACAGTTTCTTTCATTAGCTGATTTTGTGCTCCCTTGTCTCTCATTATCTTTCCAAGTCTCTGTGCAGCACTTGGCTCCAGAGAAGAATGAAGGTGGTGGCAGAGGTGAGAGTGGAGCAGCTTTTAGTATGAGGGTAGAGCTGGCAGACACCCAGCTCCTGCCTCATCCTAATTATCATCTTTGTGAATTAGCCTTGGGAGCTGAAATGGATGCAGGGTTTGTTTCTGAGTAGGTGCTGTTGAGACACGCATGCAGAGATGCTTTTTTCTGTCCTTGGTTTACATGTAAAGATTGCTGAAGAGCCTGGTAGGACTCTGGCTGGAGAGATGGGAGTTTCAGGGGTGCTTTTTAAACCATGCTACTTATCTAAGTACATGGAGCTTATTACAATGTATTGCTGGATGGTTTTATCTAGTAAATCCTGGTGTGAAAGGGCATTTCTAGGATTCCTGTTCAATGGGCTCAGGCAGTATAATTTTCAGATATTAATCCATAAGAAGCACTGCGGTGAAAGTGTGAAAACATAAAAGGACAACGTAACCTTCTAAGTATTATGAATTAGAGGGTTTTGTTTATTTGCTATGGGTGTGCCTTGTTTTCTGCAAGGTGTCTTTTTTTTTTTTTCAGTCCCTTTGGTTACTAACAGCTTGCTTTTCCTTATTTGCCCCTATCCAAACACTTCATTTGACCTACTGCAGTCTGAACAGCTGGCCTCTGTTTTGAGAGCTCTTAATAATGATTTGCACTGTTGTATATTTTTGTTGATGTTCTTTAACAATTACAGCTTCTGTGAAGTTAATTTGAGACCTGCTGGTGCTCCATTTCTGGCAGAGCACCACCAGTGGTGCTCCAGTGGGGAACAGTGAGCCCGTGCCCTAGAAAATGTGATTGCAGGCTATGTACTGTAAGTCAGATGAGGTCAGACCGACTCACATGTGATGTGCCTGTTGCTGATGGGATGTGGAAGCCTTTCCTTTCTGAAAGCAGGAAAAGGCCAGGAGATGCTTGTGGAACTGCAAGGTGTCTGGTCTTGTTGAATGGCAGGTTGCCTCTATTCGCTTCATAAAACCTGGGATCTTCACAGTGTTCAAGATCTACCAAACCTCCGCTGCTTCTGCAGCTGCAGTGCTAAGCACAGTCATTGCCAGGTGCAGTGGGGTAGTGTGTGTGCATGTCTCCAGAGACTGAACGGTCCTCAGACCACTTGAGGAGATTCAGCTAAGTGCAGTCTCTAACAGATTTACAGGGCACTGCCCCTACATGGGGGCAGGTAGCATGGAGCAGGGAGGATGTTAGCATCCCCAGGCTCTCTGAAAACACTTTTCCCTGAGCAGTGAGTTCATTCACACTCTTAGCTATCTGTGTGCTCAGGCACCAGCAAAAAATAAAAAAAAATTAAAAAAAATCTAATATGATTTAAGCTGTTTTGCTGAACACGGGGTGAGCACAGAGATCAGACAACAGCTTGTCACTAAATACATTTTTAAAAAGATTACTAAGCAAAACGAACTGTCTCATGAATGTGTTTTTATTAATCAGCAGATCACAGCATCAAAGCCAGATGGAAATGGTATTACAAAAGGCCTGGCTGGTTTAATGTAGCCGGTGAAGAAGCACACGGTCATCTAGTTACTGAAAAGCCGAAGGGTTCCATGTTTATAGTAAAACTGTCACCTTGTGTTTAATTAAGACTCACTTTAAAATGTTTTATTTTCAAACAGTGCATTTTGCATGTCATTCTTCGAAGTGTGGCCAGTAGCGCTTTTCTCTCCTTACACAATAAATCCAGGGACCTTTCTGACCTTTTTAGTTTGTTTGTTTCCATTTCCAGAGTTACGCTTTGCTAGGCCTATACAAGGCATGTTGTGGTCGAATCAATAAGGTCAGAGGAAGGTTATCGTGTATATTGCAGGGTTCTCCAGGCTGGCACTAGGTCTGGTTTACTTCTTCACTGTTCTCTAAAAGGATAAAGCAACCTTTATGCTGGGAAACTGTTGACCTGATGCGATCCAAGATCATGCGGCATTTAAAAATTGACACTTCAAAATAAGTACGAATTAAATGGGTGAAAAATGCTCAGCAGGCATGTCAAAATGGAGATGGGTAGTCATCCTTTAATGCAGTTCTTTTTTTCAAAGCATCTTTTTAGCCCTCTCTAGTGACTCCATTGCAGATTTGGAAGAAAACAATAACGTGTTTTTTATCAGTTCTTGGTGTCACACGTTATTACATGGAGCAGTAATGAGGAGCAAGATGATCATTTACACGGAGCTGTCAGATTTTGACTGATTATGCAATTCACCACAGCCAGTTTCAAGTTGAATCCTCAGAAATCAAGAACAGAAGTCACATTTACAGCCAGAGGGCTTACAAGAAAGATCTGTGGCACTGAGGAGGTCACAGGGATTTTGGTGGCCTGTCCAACAGAGCATTAGCTAAGGAAGTAACGTAGACCCAAAAAGGGCTAATATAGTCCTTGAATGCCAGAGTAGTGTTGCTGAAGTATATGTCAGTAGTGAAACCATTACTGCACCCAGTCCTGACATCCAGATTTCAAAAAGCTTGAATGAATATCAGATAAATATTCGTTTGGCAAAAAGCTGCAAGAATGATTTGAAGGTTAGAGAGCACACCAAATAACAAAAGACTTCGAGGGATGCTCAGGCAGACTTCGTCTTCACGCAAGTGGTTAAGAGATTACTCGATGATGGGTGTAAGTCTCCACACAGAGAGGAGATACTTGATTTAAACGTCTTTTTGAAAGTATGATCTAATTTAACAAAAAAAAGATGTGGATTTGGTGCAGTAGTTACTAAGTGAAATTCATATATCTGATTTCCAAATGTAAAACTGCTTCCGTTCAAGCGAAGGATGGGAGAACGTCATAGCTGGTGTTTCTGCCAAAATTCGTCAGCAGCATTTGCATACCCTTAAATTGACTAAAAGAATTTTTCCCCATCTTCTGTTAGAAAAGCGTGAAGTTAGTTTTGAACCTGGGTTTGTTCATGGAGAGTAGATAACAGTTATGGATGTGTGTAAAGATACTGGATGTGCCACAGAGAGATTCTTCTGAATGGGTAAGAAGTGGTTGTTCTCTAAACACCCGTGAAAGGTGTGTATTTTTAGAAATAAAATGAGGAGAGGTAAGAGAAAAGGTGGATCCAATCAAGCTATCGTAGTTGACTGGATACATTTTTTTTCCAGTGACTACGGTAGTGAATTTTCCACTGTGCCGAGGAGATAAATTCTGTCGTGTCAAAAGTCAAGCGGAGAGAGAATGAGGATGGTGCTAAAAGACAAAATTATGGAGGGAGACTGAAATCAGGAAGGTTTAGGGTCGGAGACAGGAAATTAGAAACACTAGGGCAAGGTCAGTTCTGCAGGGTGACAATTGGGTCCCAGGGATACAGGTGGAAGATGCACATCCTTTTCTTGAAGCAGACAACCAGGGTTGAATGCCTAAGAAACTACAAAATACTCTGCATTATCCTGTTCACTTTAAAATCTGTTTCCATTGGCTCAGCATTGCTGACGTTCAGCTGTCCCCCCTCACATGCAGAGTGACAGAAGCCCTCAGCTGGTGACAAATTCCCTGGTCTGGGTGCCCCAGGGAGGCATGCTACAGATCTCCAAGACGATTCTGCACGCCGAGGTACCTGGTGCCCGTGACTCTGAGATAATCTACAACATCATCAAGGACCAACCAAGACACGGTAAATGTCTTTGGAGTTTTATTGTCAAAAAACAGCTGTAGAGTGTTGCTTTTCACCCTGCATGCCTCAAACTCTCCAAGCACTAAATGAAAGTGCAGGGTTCTGGTTACTTCTGGGGAAACATACGTTCTTCACAGACATACCGGAGTTGATTCTTCCGTGGTATTTTGCCCCCACCAAGTAGCATTTGAGGGAATATTTCTTTGTAATACTATACTGAATAAGTGCTGCTAACCACATCTTTTTCCACTTCAGATGGGTGTGCAAAGTAATGAAGCACTACTGTCCTGCCTAGTAATCTGAACTTCCGCGACTGCATTTCTCTAAGGGTAGTGAAATCCTGGTGGATTTACAGCCTTGCGAGAGCAGAATCGCACTCACTGTCAAAAGATAATATCCCATAATTAACGTCTGGTGTAAGAGCAGCATGGAGTAATATGTACCTCTAGAAACTG
Source organism: Chauna torquata (assembly GCA_013399475.1). NCBI lineage: Eukaryota > Metazoa > Chordata > Aves > Anseriformes > Anhimidae > Chauna > Chauna torquata. The sequence goes on along the minus strand of VXAL01013158.1, from coordinate 56,613 downwards.
CTGATCAAAAGTTTACCTTGAAGAGTTGGAGAACTCCCTAAACTCCATGACATTTAATTTCTACTAATGGAAGAGGTTGTTGACTCGAACAGAAACTAGTGACATTTGCATCTGTATATAATTCTTGTCTCCAAATTCCTTTTGAGGGGCTCTGATCTTGTATCTCACAGTAATGGCATTCACAAGCAACCCCTTGTGCAGGACTGCAGCTTTCAGAATATCATCTGGACCCGGGCCAAGGGGTGTGGAAGGTGCTGGGATTTGTGACTGAGGGAGAAATTCAGAGAAGCTGAATAGAAAAGAGAAGACATCATGTGTGGAGGGAAAGGAAATATGAACAGAAAAGGAAAACGCTATTTTCCTCATCAGCATTACCATTTCCTTCATTATAACCATGTCTATCAGTAATATATGTTGTACTTCCATAAAACGGTACCATTAATTTTAATTTGCTGAGCTGGATAAAATTAGAGGGTCACTTTAGCAATGTAAGTGCTGTGGTTTTGCCTTTTGCTGTAAGGATAGGCTGGTTTCCTTTACAGCTGTCGGTACCTGATGGAAATACAGATTGTTATTTTTGCAATTTAGAAGAGAAGTAATTAATTTGTATTCCCTCTTTCATTTTCTGCAGATGAAGAACTATCTTCTCATTTTTTAATAAGCATTTACATGAAAACTAGATTTTTTCCCTGAGGAGTTTGTCTCCTGCTGCCTAACCCTAACCAAAATTTATAATCCTGTGTTTGTATCACCATCATTATCTCTACTGTAATTAATTGCAACATCACAAATGGGTTTGTAGCTTCAAATGAGGAGTATATAGTAGACATCAATGATCTTCCAAGTTTTATCTGAAATATTATTTCACAGAAAGGGAGGAAAAAAAATAAGACAGAAATATAGAAAATGGGTCCTTAATTAAGGAGGTCTTATCTGCTTATCTTAGCATTTGACTAATGGAAAAGGTATTTTATACCTGTAGGGAATACATCACGTGATTTTAGATAGGAAATAAAACCACTTCAGAATTAGCCTCCACATTTCAGTAACACAGGTGCGTGGACAAAGAACGCTTCTTGCCTTTTATTTCAAGACCCAGAAACCCAACAGAGCAGATGTAATTATGGCAGAAAGATCCCTGTCCAGGTCTCCTCCATCTGCAAGGGTTGATTTGTTTCTGTACAGTTGGTTGCCAGAGCACAGTTGATTTTTCTGAGGGTTTCTTTACTCTGAACCTCATTTTGTCCCTAGAAATAGAATAGGTGTCCTCCCTGGCTCTTCTTCCAACACACAGGATGCCTCAACATAGCTCTGTGACTTGAAAAATACTCAGTTCTATGAGTAGGTATTATTGTACACTAAGCTGCTCCATGTGGCGTACATTTTTAGAGGACGAAATTTCTAAAGGCAATGCAAAGTGATGTGTCCACTCACTTTAAAAAGAATGAGACCTCAGTGCATGAATCCTCTAGACAGCTCTGGAAATTGTGGCTGAATAGTCTCCATATATCTCAAGAAATTGCCTGAGTGTACACAAGCTGTACGTTCATGTGTGTAACATATCAACAGGTGCTTTTCTGTTTAAAGAAATTTGATTCAAATTAAATGGTAATCATGAACGAAGTAAGTAAACATCACAGAGTTGTTCTTTCTGAACGAGTTAAATATTAATTTGTAGGACATACAGGCATGCGTCTTGCTTAAAGCTGCTGTATGTGCTAGTTGTTTCTTCTCTTACTTTGGGAGGGATAGATGACTTGCAGGTCCTAACTCCTTTGGGTATGTGATTAGCATCTGTAGAAATCTCACAGGAAATTAAGGTGGTAAGCTCCCATGAGCAAAAGCATCAGATTGGGAATGTAGTTAGGGCAATAGATTTCACTGATAAGGGAACACTAGCATAGAGTTTCATTATAAAATGGAAGTGTGGTATTTCAGTTTGAATTATTTTTTTGCTACGCTGTTTGAGGGTGGTTTTGCGAAATGAACGGGGAGAGTGTATGATGGGTATTTTGCATAACAGAATGATTAATGCTGCAGGGAGAGTTGAAGCGAGTTATAATAAATATGGCTTCTGAATTGGTAGCCATGAGGGATACTTTCAAAGATGAGTGAAAAAAAGAATATACAACTAACAAGTTATGTAGAGAGCAGCTAAATTATATACAACCAAGAACAGTAAAGACTGGGGAAACATATAATTTTTTCACAGGTTGTGTCAACTCCCAAGCAATTAAATTACATTGTAAAATAGAAAAATATGCCATTTATTTTGATAATGTAGTTCTTTGTCAGGTTTTTATTTCATTTATGAATGTGGTTTGGAAGAATGTTCACATTTCATGTGGCTCAGTGAAAGTGATCACCAAGGTTTAGATATCCTCTTGGTGGGTGGCAGTTGGCTCTTTGATTAATTGTATTGAAATGATGTTTTTAGATTAAAGTCTGTAGAGTATCAATAGTGACATCAAAATCCAGACCTTGCAGGCATATGTGAGGAAAGCTGATAAACCGTGGGACATGCCCCCATCCTGCTCTTCTTTCACATCTGCAGTGGAGCCAGTGACATTTCAGTCCAGCTGAGAACCTGTTTCTCAATACAAAAATCGGATATAAGCCAAATGTTAGAGGTACAAAAGCTACATGCCCTTTGGAGTAGGAGCTACAAACCAGGGCATACAGACTTTCTGTACAACCTATGATACAGAGGTTTTTTTACTCTATCTGTTCAAGTGCTCTTCTTCAATTGAAGATTTCTGCTCAGAGAAATCAGCTGAGGATACTTTTTGGTATAATAAGTACCCAAAAGAGCTAGAAAAAAGCTGACCTTGAAAAAATTAGTATGCTGTGTTCTGATACTTAAGTTGTACCCTTGAGGAGAAGGTAGATAGTCTGCTGCAGTGCTTTTTAACCCTGATTGTGTCTCACTTCTTTCTTGTCCCTTCACAGGAGCTGCAGAAAGTGAGGCATGTCCTTTGTGCCTGCTATTCTGTTCAGTTTATCAGATGGGCAAATTTCAAGGTTGACATGCTGGTCAGTGGGCAGAAATACGTTTTTGGAGTTTGAAGTTGTAGATCCTGTTCTTTGCTTGGCCACGTATTTCTTCTGTGTCCTTGCACAGGCTACTTGATCTGCCCTTTGCCAAGACAGGAAATAAAACTTCCCCGTGTCACTGGGATGTTGCAAAGTCCATTAGTGGTTTTTAGGAGCTCTATTGCTGTATCTGCTAGTCACACTAGATGGAAAGAATTGTAGAGCTGGTGGACGTTTGTCTTCGGATGCTCATTAGTTGGTGAAAAGGTAACATCTTCTCCTTGTTTTCTCACAAGTTGTGCCCTGGCTGTTCATCTTTGCTTTCCCCAGGTGAAGTGGTGCTTCTAGTCCCGATGCCGGCAGATGGCCCAGCAGACTCCTGGCAGCTTTTGCCTGATGGAAGAGCAGCCTCACCTACAACCTCTTTTACCCAGCAGGACATCAACGAAGGCATCGTGTGGTACAGGCACTCTGGAACCCAAGTAGAGAGTGACTCCTTCCAGTTCCAGGTACTCCTCCTCCTCATATTCACAGGGGGTCACAGAGCAGTTCTGCAGGCATTTTTCTCAGAGATTATTTAGTCTGCCATTCCCTATATCTTTTGACACAAGGGTTGAATATATACATGTACATGTATACACAAGCACGCACACACACAAATGTGTGTAAATGTATATACGTATTTACACACAGACTTATGTGTGTATAGTTGCATGTTGTTTGTCTGTAAATGAATGTCCACATGGTTATGTGTCAAAGTGGATGCACTCCTTTTTTGTATTCCTGGGAGGCTGTCATTCATGTCCAAGAAAGCTTTTTCTGCATGTGAATCGCCAGGTTTGATCTGTGGCAGTGGAGCCAGCTGGCTACCCACAGTGTTGAGCCTCGTGCAATGGCACTAACCTTCTGGATGTCAAGTCACAGGCCATATTGCAAATCTGGAGAAAATTGTCTTTCAAACAGCATCTAATATTTGACATATTAAACTAATAGCTGACCTGACTTTCTGTAGAATAATTCTATTTCAGGGAGAAAAGGGTTTATAGAAAAGGAATGTTGTTATCCTAGTTCCTACAAGCTTCTTGTAGGCAGGAAAGCTCTCTGAGACTTGAGTGTAGCCAGAGTGAATGGGCAGGTAGGTGAGCGCTTATAATTACCAGGAGATGAAACCTGCAGGCTCCTAACAGCTTGTCAGCATGACACAGTGTATCTAGAGACTGATGCTTTCTGTGACAGTGATCCCTTCTCGAATGGCCTTGTGCCTGTGGGGTAGGATTGTCCCCTGGGGACACCCTCCTTGGGGTTGGTGTGAGGGGAACAGTCTTTTGGGGAAGAAACAAGAACAGGAAATGGTTTTTGCCTGCCAATCATTAGAAGAGGTAACAGAGCAGGTAGCAGGGTATCTCCTGTCCTTCTTGTAATCTGCTGTCCCTTTGCCCCCAGCTTTCCTCCAGATGAAGCTGGTCCCAGGGGACAAGGGAAAAGCAGGGATGTGGGTCCAGATTGGCCATGTGTTTGGCTGTCCTAGGGATCCTCCAGCTGGGTAGCGAATCTGCACAAGGAGGTCCTTACAGAAGTCCTCTAGCCCACACTTTCCTAGGGTATCCCTGCAACCCAGACCTTTGTGAAAAGGCAGAGTGTGTTACTGCAGCTCATGTCCTGGCGGTTTTTATGCCCTATTTGCACATCAGGCATAGGTTTGACCCCTTGGTACTGCATGGCAAATACATCGCCCTTTCCTAAAACTTGTAATATTTACTCCAAGTGCAAAGTATTCCAAGTGCCTTTTTTTAAGTTGTTTGTTTTGCAAGCTCCAAAACCAAGCAGCCCTCCTGATTTCTGCAGTCCCTCAGCTAATAATTAAATTGTTGCTATAGAGTAGTAGTTCTTGCAAGCAGACAAAAAGGCACAAATATCCTCCAGCAGATGTAACACTAAAATAAATCCCACCTCCCCACAGGTTTAATGGCCATAAAATTCCTCAGACAGGTCCTTGCTGTTTGTGTGGAAGGTTTAACAGCATCCCATAACGCTAAGCCAACATGAACACTTGCATGCAGTATTTGTTACATCTGGTTTAAAACTCAGAAGCTGTTACTGTAGCACCGGAGAGGCAATTAAGGTAATTTCTAGAGTAATTAACATAAGTGATAATGAGGAATTTGTGAGTGTCGATGTTGAACAAGCTAATCTTTAGCTTAATTGCCGTGTTCTTCTTATAGAGTATGCATTTTGCATGAGTTAAATGTTTGGTTTTAGTATCTCGGAACGGTAGCAATAATTGTACGGAGAGCCCTACTGAGAAAGGAAGCTGTGATTACCCAGGTGACATCAGGAGACCGTAACACATCTGTCTGAGTCTTGAAGTGAGGACTCAGGCGTCTCAGAAAAAGCTGACAAGTTGTTTTCCATCAGTATTTTGGCAAGTACTGTTCAGATGACAGGAACTCTGAAGAGGTCCAGCAAATGGCTAAAGTAATATCATTCAATTTAGCAGAGCATTTTTATGCATTTTCTTGAAATTGTGTGCTGGAGGCCATTCTGGTTCACAGAGGGCTCTGCTGAAGTCAAGTGTGGGCTTCCATCCCTGCTGACAGATAAAGCCGTAACTGAGTCTAACAAAGAAGGGGGCTATATTTCCTGGAGTGCTTGCCTCTCAGGATTGCTGTCAACATTTGCAGACATCTCTCTGCGGAATGGTTTTGGTCCTTTGAATTTTTACAAATGTAACAGTGTTTGCTTCATATGTCGTTACTGTGAGTTTGCTATGATAAGTTAGGTACAGTTGACTGAATTTTGGTGTTGGAGTGGCATATGGAAAGTCTTTATGGGTCACTCTGTGAAACACAAGCGCTGCCTCTTTTGGAAGATGTTGGGATCACAGGGAGTCACTGCGAAGGCAGTGCCATTGTTTTTTAAAACAACAACAACAACAACAAAAATTGTTGTTTTCACCTTATCAGTATAATGGGTTGTCGTTTTAAGGTTAGGAAGAAGGTTTAAAAGCCCATTATCTTTTCTGTTCTTGTGATGAAGAGTTTCACTAAAATATACAGACGGTTGAAGTAAAATTTGGCGAGACTGAGGCAGTGACTGGCAGAGGCCGGAATGAATAGATGAGGGTAGAGAACTGGCAAACAGGCATCCTTCAAATGTTAATGAAGAGGTGAACCATGTATAGACTGTACAGGCAATAATGGAGAAACTGGTTACTATTTAAAGGCCTTAGTTCCCAGCAGTTACCATCCACCTGTGCTTTCTGTTGGTGTCTGCTGGAACAGTGTGTGTCTTTGCCTTCACAGACCAGGAGAAGAGGAGCAGGAAGGTATGAAACTGGTCTTGAAATGCAGTGACATCCTCTGTCAGGTTTCCATTCATGTGATCTTCCGTTCCCAGGTGTCCAGCTCTGCCAGTCCACAAGCCAGCTTGGAAAGCCACGTGTTCAACGTTGCTGTTCTCCCACAGACACCCAGAGCACCTCAGCTTTCCCTTGGCTCCTCTTTGCACATGGCTGTAAGTGTAAACCAACACCACTGCTGGTTTCTGTGTTCATTGCTGCAATGCACAGTGACCAGAGCCTCACATTAACCGCTGAATGTTGGTTCCTGTACTTGCTGTAGTCTGTGCAATTGTGCTTGATTCAAAGATTGAACTAAATCCAAGGAACAGGGTGTATGCACCAGATAGATACCTAGAGTATAAATAAATAAATAAAAAGCTATATAGGATAGAAGAGAATTGGTTGAAAAAACACCAAGAAAAAAACATTAAAAGGTGGAAAAAATCAGTATGAGAAGTGATGAATATATAGACTGGAAGAGAGAAGGAGAGGGAAAAGAGTAAATATTTTAAACGTTTTTATGGAATTCCTAGCATTTTCAAAATATTGTTTCCTGAGAAGCCATTAGGAATGACAAGAGTGGAAAACTGTGGATTACAGAGACTGTAATGAGTACATCTTGCCAGTAAATCCACTGCAAACTTTTTAGTGGAATGGTAGCCCACCCACATCAGAAAGTTTTCATCGATCGTTGTGACATCAGGAACGTAGATTATAACGCATTTGGAAAACATTCAGACAAGCCTCATTATGTCTGCATCCATGGACTGAACTACCTTTTCTTGCAGCATCAACTCTAGGAATAACCATTTTGATAACAGTGGTCTCTCCAATGTAGTTGTTTCCCTGATTGTGTTAATTGAAAAGATGACTTCAAAATTTGAGGTTGGTTTTGTGAGCCCTCCAACTTCGGTGCATGCTTTCTCCATGTGTCCTCATCGCATCTGTGGGTGAAGTTCAGCTTTCCCCATTCCTTTTCCTGCTGTCTCCTGTCTCCTCTTTGATCCTACAGGGAGGGATCCCGAGTGCATGGGCTGGAGGAGAGCTACAGGGCTCTGCGCCCATGTCATCAGGAAGCTCAGAGAGCCAGGACTGTAGAAGCAAGGAGTTAGGTTTAGATGTCACGTAGCGTGCAGTCGTCTTTGGTGTTACTCACTCCTGAAGATTTATTTAGAGTGTGTGAGGTGCCAGCAGCACGCTCAGCATTGTCAAACAGAAAGCCTGTGCCCGTGGGCGCTCCCTGACAGACAAAAAGCACATGGAGAGGCTTGTGCAATGCAGCAGAGCCGATGTGGCAGACCTCCCAGGGGCAATGGGTCCCCAGGAGGAGCCTCCTAAGGGGAGGCAGAGGACTTCAAAGCTGGGACAGCCTGCCAGGCATGGGGCCAGGAAAGACCGAAGGAAGTAGTGGGAGGAGGTTTAGTGAAAAGTCCATGACACAAGGGCCTTGTCAGGGTTTAAAATAGTGGTGACCTTTCACAGGCAATAATAAAACATGCTCAGACTGCTACTTGGAGCAATAGCCAGCAACGTGTCTTTCTTCTTTTGACTTTTTGTTGTTGCCATTCTTGACAAAATTGATGGGAGAGGTGCCTGACTGAGCCATGCAGTGCTGGATTTTATAGCTAATTACACACCACAAAATTCAATAGTGCCATAAAATACATTTTATTGAGGGGCACCTCACAGCCTGCAAGCCCTACCTCTGGGAGAGACAAATAGGCCTTGGAGGCAGCTATGAAGCAACCATAACCTTAAATCTTTTCATCATGAAATTGCACTTCATTGCATCAGCGTGATTGACTTCTGTTCACCATCTTCAAACTCCTTCAGGATTAGACTGGCTTCTCAGCTGAAGAGCAAGCAGAACAAGTCTTTCCATACCTGCGAACGTTGTCTTTGAGTGTCCTACCAAGAAAGGTCAGGGAAAGTTTGGTGACACTTTTGGTAGTTAAACTGCGCAGACTTCTATACTGTTTTTTCTTCAGTCAAGTTACCTGTTTCCCCCATACTGATATGACTGATAATAGGAGCCTGAGCTTCACACTAGCTGAATGCAAACAGAGACTGGGTTTGTGAAGGAGACAATTTTGTAAGCATATGGAATGCATACCCTTCCCTTCCCAAGGTGGCTGTATGAGAGGGACTGCCTGCCTTTTTTTTGTGCAGAGGCTGTATATAGCCATGCTGATATCACCAATAAACTTTGTGGCTTTTGATTCCCGTTCTATATGTGACTCCTTCACATCTAAGAAGGGTGGTCAAGGTTTTATTTACTGCTTCACAGCAGTCATTCATAGGCTGTGGTTTCTCTTCTGATGTGTTCATGTGAAAATACTGAAGAGAGATGAACTGGGGTTTTGGTGGCATTTTTGGTGTTCCCTGACAACATGTCAGGGAACCTCACCTTCCCCCAGTGTCCAGACTGGGACTCAAGGGCAGCAGAATGGGACACAGGTTTGATAGGGTTGCCTTACAGGCATGAAAGTGTCAGGATTCAGTGGGCTGCACTTGATGTGGTGGGTGGAAACCTGTAATTTGTTCCTGAACCTGATCATCTCATGTACTGATGCAGATAAATTAATTGCCCTTATCCCTAATGTAGCTTGTACTCCCTATATTTTGTTAGTGATTATGAAAAGAGCTGGATATTTTTCATACCCAGCTGAACTATTTAATTCAGTGACTTCTCGTAGCTGTTAATTCTGCAGGATTAAGGTTCATGAACACATGCAATTACATACCTTTGTCCACGTAAGTCTGTTCATGCAGCACCATAATTCTTGTAACATGCTGCCCACCCTTAATTAATGATAATCTTATAATGGAAGGATCAGGACATTTTTAGGCAGATTTAAAACAAAAGGGAAAGCTTTGGTTCCTCTGTATTCCTGTGGAAATGGCTGAGACGTTTTCAGGATTTCTTTTAAAGCAAATCCAGTCCAACCACATCAGACTATACCAGAAAACTAGCTAAGCTATGAATTATATCTTTGTCCAGGGAGTTTTTGATCAAAACAGATTTTTCTTCATCTGTTCTTAGTTGCTATAGGCAGAATAGTGAAACTCGTCCACTTGTGGAGGTTGTGCATCTGCAGGGGACAGTGCACTAAAAATGCTGCCACTTTCCTGGACAGCCTGAAAGTGGGGGTAAGCTCATAGTTACGGGAAGGAGGAGGTTTGTCTCTTTTTTTTTTCAAAAGTTTGTAGGCCCTTCGTAATTCTCCAGAAAGGACTTAACAGAGGTGGGCCTGTATAGTGGTGTCTTCTCTTGAGTGTGATAGTACTCAGCATCTACATTGCACATTCAGTTTGGCTTATAGATGAGCTGAAAGTGAGTTTAGATGGTCCCTAAAAGCAAATTTAACTCATTCTCAAGCTTTATTGTCCTCCGTAATCTCATCCCAATTAGTTCCTATTCTGTAGGAGTTTGGAAAACTTGGTAAAGGCTCAGCCCGTCTGTTCTTTGTCAGTTTTAGGTCTAAGAACCAGACCTTTAAATTCAAAGACTGTCTTGTATTTAAGTATAGCAAAGCAAATTCTCGCTCGATGCATTTCTGGTTGAGTCTTCCCATGTCTCTAGCATTGATGCTCTTGGTCTAATGTGTTTATTGAGGTGCTGGAGGACCGTGTGACAGTGATTGAGCCCCATCACCTCTCCTTTGTAGACCCGGAGATTCCCAATGAGAAAATCCTGTTCAACGTGACTGTCCCTCTTCTTCCTGGCCAAGGCAAGTGTACCTATTCAGAACGTGGCAGCTTGCTGCTGAATTAATTGGTGTGCTTTCTGAGCACATCTAATGTTTTTTTTTTTCCCAGGGTATCATTCCGTGGAGGCATCTGCTAAGCTGCCTCTTTTGTTAGCTTTCAAACATCTTGTCTTTTAACCCAGTTTCTTCGGCTTGTTTAGGAGTAAACTGCAGCACACAGACATTTATCTTACTATTGTCTGGAATATATTGAATGTTGCACTCCATGGCTTTCTGCTTCTAGTGAGAAGTAGTTGAAGAAATAGCTAAGTGAGGAATCTGTTTTAATATCTCATCTCCTGTGTTCGTCGGTAGAACCTGTGCTGGATGCGGTTACAGCCATCTGACTCATTCAGCAACAACTGAAGATGTAAAAAGAAGTACTTGTGGAGAAAAGAAGAAGCCATGCCCTTTGGTATCTTGTTTTAAAAATAAAATGGATTCCTTCTGTTAATACAGAGCTCTCTGTTTCTGTAGGTATTGTGGAGCATAGAGACAGGCCTCTCTCCCCAGTCAGGTATTTCACTCAGGCAGATATAAACCATGGCAAGATTGCTTATCGTCCACCGACTGCAGCTCCACACTTGAGAGAGATCATTGCATTCTCATTTGCAGGTAAGGAGTTCAATGTTCTTTGCAGTGCCAAGTCAGGCTGCTGGTCCTCCTGCAGTCCTGGAATGACTTCATGGTCATTTCCATACTCACTAGGGCATGTGACTTGAACAATATAAAGGACGTGGGAATCAGCCTGGTGGGAATGTTCCAAAAGCTCACCCAATTCTTGCGACTTTAACATGATTTTTCTCTCTTGTTCAGTATAGCAACATTCAGTGAATTATTGGGGTATGACCATGTTCACTACAGCATTTAGCATTGTTGACAGTAATACTGGATGCTGCGCTGATCAAACCGCTGATTTGGTGCTTTGTGGTTAGGAACTGTTGCTCCTCCCATGCTTGAGATCTGTGCTGCACCACATGTTTAGTCTTTGAGATTGAGACAAGAATTGATGAGTATGAACTAAATCAATTTAGCAAGGATATTAGATTTCTGCCATCAGAGGGGTAACAATCTGGAGCAGGAGGTAGAGGCAAACAATACGACAAATTTCAAGCATGTTTGACCAGTTGATGCACAGGATTGTGTGATGCAGTTCCATGCATCGCCATGCCCTCCACTGGCATCAAGAGGGGTTTCACAGGCTAGACGAGGGCAGCATGTTTTCTCTCATTACCTGGAGAGAAAGCAGTGGAAAAAATTGCTTTCTTTGGTAAGGAAAGACTCCAGTCTGCTTGAACGTCAGCACTTGCTTTCTCCAAAAGTTGTTTAAATCCACATCAGTATGATCTTTCCTGTCCTAATTGTAATTACTGTGTGCTTGTATTTATCCCATCAGGTCTCCCAGAGTCAGTGAACTTCCGATTCACAGGTAAGCGAACCATTGGCTCTTTCCTGGCCAAAGCAGTTTTCCACCTCGTGCCCTTCATGTTGCCTGTTATTCCTTGGCCTTTCCTCTTCTGCAGGCATATCTATGGGCACTCAGTAGGAATTTCTGGAAGTGCATTTACCTGACGAATATTCATTCATCTATGTCCCAACAGTATTTTAGAGAAGCGAAGATGCAGTTCAGTAGACACACCTTTTTCCAGAAGTTGCCTGGAATGTGTCCTAAAAGCCTGATTCATTCCTGTTTTCCCCCAGTGTGAACAAGGACATCAGCATTTTACTCTGCTTTTTTTAATATACCATGGAAGCATTTCCACAATTAAATTGCTAATAATAAGCTGCTTGCTTACTTAATACACATTTCCCTTTCCAAGTACTATTTAGCACAGGTATGCAAAATGATCCACTCGCAAGGAGAAGCGCGTGTTCTGGCTTATGAATGCACGTGACAGATATATGGAAGATAGTATGTACACATGCGCACACACACAGACTTTTACAAGTTGTGCTTGTCATGCTAGGAGATGAGATAGGGACAAAGGTAAATACCTCTGGGCAGGTGTGAATTGTGTATTTATGTCCATAGACAAAGGTGTAGATTGACAAGGTGGGAGGGAAGTCAGCAATGCGGGGTAGTGATTTGTAGAGAACAGTGAGTTTCCAAGGTGAGTCCGTGAAAGCAAATCCCTACGCTCAGGTGTGGTTTTTGTCCGTGTCTAGTGTCTGATGGAGAACACGCAACCCCAGAGATGGTGTTCGTCATTCATTTGCTCTCTGCGGAGCAGCAGCCTCCAGTCTTCCAGATCACAGCTCCGTTCCTGGAGGTCAGCCAGGGGGGCAAGGCCACCATCGGTGAGTAGGGTGGAAAGGATGGGGTGGCCGAGCTCTGCCTGAGGCACGGCATTTATTGCCAGGAGGCCGCGTGGATGGAGCAGGGGAGAGTTTTGGTCTCATGTACCTCTGCCCATTTAGCTAAGGAGCTGTGCTTGTGCAGGTATCGCAGGAACCACTGAGAAAACTGTGCAGTGGTGCCTCAGACAAGTGTCTTAGCATAAGGCAGTACTCCTCCAGCGTATGGCACGTCCGTTCAGTGCCTGAGTCATGGAGAGCATGATCAGGGATCTGCTGCTTCTCTACTTTTTCCCTCTTAAGCTGCTTTGCAACCACTGAACTGTTGGTTAGTGGTGTGATCTGTTGCACTGAGTTGTTTAGTGTAAGCTGCTTTCTCGTGGTGTCAGGAGGTTCGCTGGGGTTTTTGTAGATAGCCCCCTAGGACGTGAACACGTGCACATCTCTCATAAACTGAGGGTTTGCATAGCTGTCATACTGACAATACTGTGAGTCATGTGGGCAATAAGTTCTCTGATGCAACATCTGATTTAAGCATTATTAGGGAACTAATTATTTCCATGAAGGCAGCAAGCCCTTGGGCTAGGGATGCTCCAGGATTATTTGACTTTTCAGGTACTGACTAAATTAAAGTTTTTTGGCTCCGTTCACAAAAGCAGATCACAAAACTTAAGGGATATTCCCAGTGCAGTGTCTGAGGATGCTGAAGCCTGTGATTTCTTTCCCCGGCCCAGGGATCCAGTTGGCTGTGAGCGACACAGATACAGCTCCTGAGGGCCTCTTCTTTGAGCTGGTGAAGCCTCCCCGTCATGGCATTGTGCTCAAGCATGGCGCAGGTGTGCAGGAGCACATGAGAGCAGGTGAGCTGAGCAGAAGTCTTCCTCAGCACAGGGGAGGGGGTCAGCATGTGCCTGTCCACACGGCTGGCTTAGTTGGGCAGGACGAGGCGGATGCCTCTGACAGACGTAGCTGCATCCACAAATGTGTGAATTCTTTGCCTGGAAGAGTGTGACTGCAAGATAGAGAGTGCATGAAGGATGTTTTCCTGTTTGTTGTTTAGTTCCTGGCTGAGTCAGTGCATTTCCTGTACCAGGTATGTGTGGGCTGGTGGACGGTCACTGTATTGTGGTAACAGTAACCAGCTGCTAAGCAAAAGGGATGTTTTGTTTTACATGGTAAGTTATATCTGAAATAATGCTTAGTAAACATTTCTAATGAAGTCCATGTAAACCTGTGGTGATCCAGCACTCAAAAGCTCGTATGGAGTTTTACTGTTGATTTTGGTGGCAGCAGTTTCCACTGTGTGATCAGATGAACAAATATTGTCTGTAAGAGAGTAGTGCAAACAGAGATGTAGAGAGGGAAGCCTTATCCAATTATGACAGCCATGAGCTTACAAAGCAGCTGGGAAGAAAGGAGAATCTCTGCACTTCCAGAGAGTTGTCACTGTGAGGAGAGTCCCAGAGGAGAGTCACTGTGTCTGTAAAACAGTGAAGGTTACAGCTTTTCCTCTGCCCTACGTATATACTAGCTCCTTAATAAATGTCTTCGTAACTCACAGCTCTGTAAGGACGGCATTAAATGCCAGGTAGGCACATGATTAAGTCTTTTGCTAAAACTGGGGCCTTAGGCCATTTGAATTGGATTGGTGCTCTGAACAGTCTGTCTGACTTGTGCATTTCTTTCTGGGAAGGTGACACCTTCACCTATGAGGACGTCACTCGAAACGCTCTGCAGTATGTGCATGATGGTTCATCGGCAGCAGAGGACAGCATGGAAATCTCTGTCACCGACGGTGTCACCACAGTGACCACAGTGCTGAGGGTGGAAGTGTCCCTGCTGGATAACAGTGGTCCGCAGCTGGCCCCGGGCTGCTTGTTGGCAATCACTGTGGCTAGTAAAAGCTCTGTGACTCTCTCTCGATTGCACCTTGCTTATACCGTAAGCTTTCATCTGTTTCTAAACTGAATGAATGCTGCCAGCATCCCGTTCCTAATCCCCCTGCAGACCCTTTGCCGCCCGCACCTCTCTGCCATTAGCGTGGGTTCTTGGCAAAGAGCTCGAGTTTTGACAGTGTCCTGACTACTGCTGCCAAAAAGGGGATAACAGACTCTTTCTTCCAGCAGGGTTTTAAGGCTATCCCTGTTTGACTGAAACAGAGGTGAACTGCCATGCTAACATGAAAACTGAGTTAATTCCAGATTTTTGTGTCAAACAGACCTGCTAACAATGCACATGAATTTGCTAGGTGATAATCCCTTGAAAATTTCTGTCCTCTCACCTCCTTCTGAAATTGCTTGGTTTGTTTTCTGCACATGCTTGAGGGGGTTTTTGAGCAGCCCAAGATGCTGCGCTCCTTGGTAGCTTGGAGTTAGTCCTAGTGTTTGTGTGTTGTAAAAGAGTTGTCCTGCTGGTGAAATTCAGAGAAAGGTGTTCTACTCCTCGCAGTTGATTTAGCAGCAAAGACACTAGCAGTGGATTTCAGGTGTGCAGATGTGCTCTCCTTAGGGAGGAGGTTGTAGAGGTTGCAGTGCACATGTGAGGCTGGAGAGACCTAATGTAGTGGCTGTCGGAGAGATGATTAGGGAACTGCAGGGAGTAAGGTAGGATAAGAAGGCAGGTGAATGTTTTTTTTCCAAAGGAACTGTCTGGATAAAAGTCAGGGGTCTGTCCTGTTCTTCTTATAAGGAAGAAGACCGACAAGGGAGCTGTTCAGGTTTAATCTGAGGAAGAGAACAGTCACAAAAAAGAGGATTTCATTTCTGATCCGTATGCTGACAATATGATGATGTCTGCCTTGGGTCTTATCTTTGAGGCAACCACGAAAAACTTTTATAAGAAAGATGACATCTGAGTCATGAAATCATAGAGATGGTTGTACTTAATGTAGTTAAAAAGAGCCAAGAACAGCTTTTAGTTTAATATGAAACTGGCTTTTGCAGCATTGCCCTACATTAACCTTTGTTTTACTAAGAACTGAACTTAGCTATGTGTCTCTGAAGCACTGGTGGGCAACAGTTACTCCCTCTACCAGATATCAGATAAATTTTGGCTCCCTTTTTCTGGAGTCAGGAAAAGCATACTACATAAAGGGTCCAGTCCGCTAGGAGTGTAAAGTAATTTGAAAATAAAAATACTGGCCTTATCTCTGGGAAACTGTGTTGGTGTGTTACAAGGACAGAAGGAAAACCTCTCCGAGCTGAGAGAAAAGGAAAATACATTTTGTGGCAGATTCTGAGAACGTCCACCTAATTGGCTTTTCTCATCCGTAATTCAGTGTTCATCAGCTGTGAGGGTCTGACCCTGGTAGCTCGATATATTTTCCTAAAAAACATTTTCTTCATCCATCCGTTTTTAGAGGAGGGAGACAAAAGATAATCCTGTTTTATGTTGGTTTTGTTATTTTTTCCTTCACTTTTAGGACAGCAATTCTCCTGACTCAGAGATAAGAATCCAGTTAATATCTCTGCCCACGTACGGCACCCTCTTACGGACGTCTGGCTTTCATGATGAAGAGCTTTCTAAGGTTTATAATTTCACCATGGAAGACATCAACAACCAGAGGATCAGGTATCAAATAGCTATTCTCCTTCCAGCCATGCCAGTTGAATGCTCAGTGGGCTTTCCACAGGGAACTCAGGGCTGTATTATGTTAGTAAAATGTATCAAAGATATTTTTTTCTTGGCTATTGTATCCTGTGAGACTATAAATGAGAGCATTTCCTGTGTACAGAATTAGGTATTTATGCATGTCTGAAATGCCAGTAGTTGATGTAGCTTCAAATTATGAGAATTTTTTTTGTCTGCAATGTCATGGTGATGCTTGGGGTAGGCAACATGAAAAACAGGGATTTAAAAGAGCTCAGGGAATGAATGGGGTTGGGAACTGAAATACCACCTTTCTTTCAAGAGGTGTGCATTCATCTCTAAATGCAGGGAGGAGGCATTTTTACCTGACTGTCAGCGAGAGTCCCTGACACAGCTTGTGTTTTGACTTGCACAGTTACTCCACCGTGTTTGAGACCAGCAATCAGCCGGTTACGGACACCTTCCTCTTCACTGTTTTTGATGCTGATAATAACCGGCTTGACAGGCAGATGTTCACCATCACTATCACGTCTGCCCAGACAGTCCCGTCGCTCATTGCTTTTGCTGACCATATCACTGTAAGTGGCTACCCAGGATACGAGAAGCAGTGACAAGAATGTCTTACATGTGGGGAACGGAACAGTTTTCCTGGAATGAGGGAGGGTCACTGTAGAAACATGATGTTACACACTCACTCTTTTGAGTGCAAAGGGTTAAGAAATTACTTGGAGGCCAGAGGAGGCTGGCAGTGGCAGTACTGCTGCATCCCTGAACCTCATCTGCTTACATCTGTTCTGGTCAGGAGCTAGCTTCTCCCTAGAGCGTCCCATTGATATCAGTGGAACAAGACTGACTTATCCCTGTTTAATATTTGGTCCCTTATTTCACCAGCATGTATGTAGAAGATGAGCAGAAGATGAGTCTGAAAACATCTGGCGCTTTGGACTGATACACAGCATTTCAGACTCCTTATCAAAGCCTTTTGAAGTAATCTCCCTCTTTTTCAGCTTTGCATTCACCCTCCCTTGCCTTCAAAAGGCTCCCCTCAACAAGAAAAGCAGATTTTGGCTTCCAAGAGGTCAGCATGACTCTGCCAGTTCTCTTCTTCCCCTGATAAAGCACTCACAGGCTCCTCTTCAGGGCCAGGCAGGCTTTGTTCTTCCCATCCCACCTTGCAGATTTCATGCTTAACAGATCTGGGGGAGGATGGGACGGGACTTCAGAGAAGTGAGAACACTGTGAGGACCAGAAAGGCTTCCTGCATGGAACGATGATGCAGGCTTGTTCGGTAACAATTCATGTGTTGCTGTGTGCATGGGCTGTAGCTTTGTCATATGCTTTTGTTTTCCAGGTGGATGAGGGGGGCAGCGTCCCACTGCTGGCTCATTACCACTTAGCTGCTGATTACGATACTGCTGCCAAGGAAGACCTGAAGGTCACGGTTATCACTCTGCCTATGTATGGCTACATTGAAAACACTAAGACAGGTAAACTGCTTGGCTCTCTCTTCTTCTTCGTGGCTGGTGAAAGGGAACACAGGAATTGTCACGCTCAAGCAGATTCTAGTTTATCTCATCACAGTTCCTCCATGCAGTGGTCAGCACTACAAGATAAACTGTCTCTGGGGAGCATTTCCTTCTAATTCTCATTTGCTGGAGGCTGATCCGTGTAGTGAGGCTGGGGCATTAAGAGCCTTTCCAAGCCCGTGCCTTGTATTTTCATCATGCTTTATTCTGACTGTCCTTGTTATACAGGATAAACTTTTCTGAATTCCTCTAAATGTCGCAATGAGCTTTAAGGCTGGGAGGGCTGTGGCAGAGCATGGCTGGTAACGTTCTGTTATGTCACTGTATTACCGTAGGATCTGTGCGGGACTGTCCAGAGATATTCATCCAGGAGGCTTGTCTGCTTAATCCTATAGGTGGTCTTAACAGCAGTGTCATTTTACTTAAATCATAACTTCCGTTTGTAAAATATCACCATGGATTGGCCCATGTAGCAACTTGTTCCAACAGTTACTGCCTTTCTTCTGGAGTGCACGGGTTGCTAACCATTACAGTCCCTCCTAATTGTGCCCTGTGAGTGAACTCCAGTTCGTGCCATTTTGGTAATGGTGAGCCTCTCTCCTTGAACAGGTCACGCCTGGGTGATTTTCTTGGGTGTGAGACTTAATTTTGCAAAGTGTAGTTTGATATAGTGATTGTGTTGAGGCCAGATGGCACATTAGCCTTTGTCTCATCCCTGAAGAATGTTGTAAGTAATTCTGGGACATGGGCTTGCTTGTACTGTGTGTAAAACTGCAGCTTTCCTAATGTCTGCTTTAATGCAGCAGATGTTGCTTTCTGCAAAGGTCACAAGATGAGTGAAAACCGTGTTACAGGAATGAGTGAAAACCATGTTATAGGAATGAACATCCTTCTGCATCCTTCAGTGTCATTCTTCTCTTAATCCTGCTGCTTTTATTTTTAGTTTATCAGTGAATTGAACCTCCTCTCACCAGGGGCGTTCTGTTTTGCAGGTGAGAGTTTTGGACCGCAGAGTGCTGTGACCACAGATGCATCCTTTTCCATTCAAGATGTTCTAGAGAACAGCATTTACTACTTCCAGAGTGTCCATGAAAGCATCGAGCCAACAAGTGATGTTTTCAGCTTTTACGTTAGTGATGGCTTCAGCCAGTCTGAAGTGCACAGCATTAACATCACCATTCAGGTATGCCTGTGTTCTCTGGCTGCCAGAGCTCTCTCTTTTCACATAGACACTCGGCTTTTAAAGTGCAGCTTCCTCTAATTACGAGCTTTCCTCACACCTTTGTAATATGTGGGAAGGGGATTGAAAAGGGTTTCCTTCCTCCTGTCTGTTTCCTTCCCCTAGTACAGGCACATAATTCACACCAGAGGAGAGTTGTGCATTGCAGCCTCTTCCGCAGGGCTTATTTCTCAGGTGTCTGCTCCCTCTTAGAATCAGCCACAATGCTGGAGATTTGGAGAGACTAATGTAGTCCATCCATTGGTATCAGCACCAGTAGTGTCATCTGGGAGTTTGTATTTCATTCAGGTAGGCAGCAGTTGTTTCCCCTTGGCCATTTCCCTTTTTTGACTGTGTCTTTGGGATCTGTGCAGCGACAGAACGATGAGCCCCCAAAGATGGTGCTGGAGCCTGTCAGAGTGCATGAGAGCTCAAGTGTGGTTGTTACCAACACCTCCCTCAACCTGCAGGACTTGGACACCCAGAACAGTGAGCTGGTCATTGTGGTTACCAAAAGTCCTGACCATGGTAAGTCCTGACAAGCTGGGATAGGAGTGGGAATGTCTGTGCATCTGTGTGCGTGTGTGATAGCCCCTGATGTGAGAGAGAAGCCTGGCACGTTTGCATAAAGCACGTTTAGTCAGTGTTTGGACCAGCAGCCACATAGTGATTGCAGTTCAGGACAAACCTGTTCTTTGAGAGTTTTCCCTATTTGTGGGAGAGGGAAAAGGGGGACTGCACCCAATTCCCTGGGAAGTTCCCTTTTGTGTTACCCCGTTTCCTATTGTGGGGTTCAGTTCCAAAGAGCTGAGCATCTACTTGCAGTGATAAAGCAAGGCGGGTGTGTAGTGAAGGCAATTGTGTTATGTTAAACCAGTGGGGGCTGTGTGCCATTTTTCAGATCTCATGTATGTAGCCAAATCCTTACCAGTTTTGGCAATAAGCAAAAAACTTCCTTCAATTCTTCCAGTAAGGCCATGTCCACTTCCGTGCACCCCACTGGGAGCTGGCATGCAAAGAGTCCCCAGCGGGCCGTGTCCTCCCCATGATTTTCATGTGTCTGTTGTCTTTCAGGTCATCTTCGCAGGAGGCAGACTGCTGTGGAGCCCCCGGAGCATGGACATGTGCTGTCTCTGGGCTCGTCCTTCACCTACCAGGACATTTTGGATGAGCTGATCGTTTATACTCAGAGCGGTGCAGCAGCACAGACAGATGAGTTTGGCTTCTCCATCACAGATGGTCTCTACATGCAGAAGGGGAGGCTGGAGTTCTCCATGGAGATGCCGAAGAGGCAGCTGCCCACACTGGCTGTCAATAGGGGCCTGCAGCTCCCCGCTGGTATGGCGAGAGGGGGGAGGATGGTATCACTTATTCAGGCAGCCCACTGGCAGACACTCATCATTTCTCACTGAATGTAATTGCAAGGTGTGGGTGTGTGCTTTTACCTCTGATTTGACTGGGAAGGTCTTTTCCAAATGATCTTTTCCTCCTAGTGGAGCAAGGATCAGTTGTCTATTGAAAGGGAAGGGGATGGGGGAAAAAGAGTTACAGGCATAGTTGTTTTCATGCTAGTGTAGGAGAGAATGCCGTAGTTAAGCACTGCCTCCCAAAAACAGATGTGTATTCCAGGGCTTTATGTCTGTTAGTTGGGAAGGGACATGTGTGAGAGCATCTAACCCCAGTCCTGACAGATAGCTGCAGTCCAGGCATGCTCACCTTTCAGAAACTTTCCCTTCACTCAGCTTTATTTCACATTTCTGAAAATGTGACAGCTCTAGTTAAGCTGTAATGGCTCTGTTGTGCTGGGCTGTTAAGAAGTATGACATCATGCGAGGTTGAAAGCCACTCTTCCATGCCAGTGAAATGCCCACCCAGTTTTCAGTCCTGGGCTCCCCAGCAAGCCTAGTGTGCAGGCAGTTGAGGCAGGAACAAACCACATGCCTTGAATGCTGCTGTGCCACATTGAGCATCCCGATGGTGGCCCTGGACAAGCAGCTTCAGGGTCCTTGTAGATGAGCCCTCTGCTTGTTTTACTTTTGGTGTTCTCCTTTCTCCCCCAGAAGTACAACATCCTTGGTTCTGTAAAATATGGCCTGCTATTTATAAGCTATATGGTCCGGTCTAGACAAGTCACTTGGCTGGATTGGCCGAAGCTGTTTGTGAGCTTTTTCTTTCTCTCATCCAGGCTCTGCAGCACACCTCACAGCTCAGCACTTGAAAGCAGCAGCTCTTTATCCAGACGACACAACGATCAGATTTGTCATGAAGAGGGATCCCAGCGTGGGCCGTCTACAGTTGACTAATATTGATAATCCAGTCCAGATCTCTGTCAAAGGACCTGTCAAAAGTTTCACCCAGGCCGATATAAATAAAGGTGAGAATGCCTGACTTCAGATAATCATGGCAAGTAAAATGTGGTCATGTCTTTATGAGAGGCGAAGGATGATTTGAAGCAGGAAAGGGAGAGGGAAAGAAGTAAGATAAGGTTATTATCATAGAGGAGAAACACACATCACTAAGCAAATGTTAAAAAGTCTCTCTCAGCAGGAGAAAAAGAATAAAGAAAAAAAGTAATGAAACCCAAATCCAGCAGCTCTGTCAAGCTCCAAGACCCTTGGCCTATCATGCCAGCCTGGTTCCAAACTAGGAATTAAATGAAGTTGCCTGTAATAAACCACCTCTTTTCTCCTGTCCCTCTCTCCAGGTCAAGTGGTGTACAGTCACAAGAAGGGGGATCCTGGTGGAAATTTTGCCTTCACCTTTGATGTGATCGATGCAGATGGCAACAAACTGATGGACCAGTTTTTTTATATTAGTATTTTAGGTAAATGATAGTGCTGGAGTTGCATTTTCATTGCTGAAAGCTCAGGCCTTCATAGATTCCCATCCCACATGTACAGCAAATTAAGATGTAATTCTTGAGATGCAGTTTTTATTCTCTGTTAATTCAAAGGCCTTTGAAGCTTGGGGCCTGGGAAGAGTTAGCAGATGTAAAATTAGTTCCTTGGCTTCTAACAAATTCACTGAAAAAGACAGAAAAATTCCCCCTGACGTCTTCATACTGTCTAGAGTGTCTTCAAGACATAACGTTACTGTCCCCTCCGTTAATGACAAGTTCCAGAATACTCATTTGGAATTACCAGTCTGGGAGGGTTCCCTTCAGAGGAGGATGTTTGCGTATTTGTTGTCTTCTGGTTGCACACAAGTACCCAGTGGGAATAACACAGAGGAAAGTAGAGGGACTGTCTCCTAACTCAGTCTGCTTTGTGTTTAACTCTTTCAGAGGACAGATTCCCCCCCTCCATCATCGTTAACAAAGGTCTGGTCTTGGATGAGAACTCAGCAAAGAAGATCACAACCCTGCAGCTCTCTGCCACTGACCAGGACAGTGAGCCGACCCAGCTCCAGTATAGGCTCACCAAGCAGCCGCAGCTGGGGCACCTGGAGCACGCGGCTTCCCCAGGTTAGCTGGATGGCATTTTGCTTGGCTGGGTACTCCTAACAGCAAAGCACTGCAGGGCTTTTGAGTCCTAAAGGAAAAATGTGCTTGGAGGCAGCTGCACGGAATTATGCTTCCCGTTAGAAATCCAATGGTCGTTAGCCCGGAGAGTTGGAGAATAGGGTGAGTGGAGGCAAGGCAGCCTGATAATCACAGATTTACTCAGCTGCTCAATGTGTTTACGCCCCATGCCTTGTCTGGTGGACTTTGCAGATCAGTCGAGCTCACTGCTGTGTGAATCTCCTCATTCAGGACCTACTGCTGCATCTGCATGACAGGCAAACTTTCAGCCTTCTCTGTGACCACAAATAGTACAGTGCCCAAAAGAATCCATCCCCTAACATCCGTAGTAATAGAGCCCACCTTGGTGAACAGATAGCTTACATTCAGTCTCCCTCTTGGCCACTATGTCCCTTGGTCTATAAACTCCAGCCTCACCTCCCAGCTGTGCTTTGGAGAAAGGAAGGGGACTAACCAGTGAGTTATTTTAAAACAAAGATACATTGTGGTTGATGGATATGCTAGATAATAAAGTCTGGTAGTTGAGGGGGTTTTGGTCAATCCTGTGAAACTCAGAAAACAATTCCATGCAAATGTGATCTGAATTTTAGAGTTGCCTTCCATGCCCCATTGTCCACTAACAATATGAGTGTCCTACTCCCTTCTGATGAATTAGTCTAAATCTATACTGTCATATAATATGCTCTTCTTATTTAGATTATACTCACCTAAGATGTATTTCTTCGTCAAATTAGATTTCTCCTTGACAGGACATTAAAGCGTAAACATCTGCTGTGTTTTCAGGATGCAGTCAGTCCCTGTAAAGCACTGTTCTAGTATATAGTTTGCCTCATCACCTCACAATGTAAGATGTACTCTGACAAACACGTTGAAAGGGTAGGAATACTGAATGAAAGTTATAAATAAGCAAACCCCCTGCTGGGAAAAAATTAAAAACTTGCAATACTTTTGTCTGAGTTGCAAACTGAGCAGTGTATCTTGTACTTCTGAAATCTGAAAGAGATGGATTAAGGATTTTATTCCCCCTGTTACTTAAGATGTGACAATTCTGATTTCTATGCTTTTTTGAGTCCACAATGGACTAAGAAATGGTCACACATTGTGAAAGAGCTGTTCTCATGATTTAAATGACCTAAACCTAAGGAGAGAGTACGGGAGTGCTCAAAAGAGAACACAGATCTTTAAAGCTAATGAGTTCCGAGGAAACCTTGGCTAATCATCCATTCTTGGGTCATTTATTTATACCAGATCCAATATCTTTGGTAGTGTGGCCAATAGCTGTCAGTAGCCATTTACCATGATAAACTAATGAAAACCTTTTTTCAGGGTTTTTGTTGTTAAGAGCAGTAAACCTTGACAAATGCAGCAGTGAGAGTTAAAGACTTGACTGCTTTTTAAAATACTTGGTGGGTACCTTTCTGTGTGTGTGTGAGACACATAAGGACCTGTAAAGATGTCAGCGTAAAGCAGTGTTGAAAATGGGGCTTAGTCTTTTCTGAACGCTGGGGTACAAGAAGGGGAAACAAGAGCAGAGAGTTTGAGGCGTTTTTGAAAACTACTGTCAGGCTGGGAATCTCTTGCCCAAAGTCAGTGATGCCGTGGTTAGGTCAGTCCTGCATGGCAGTGAATATCAAAGTAAAAAAAAAAATCAAAACATCTACTGTTTTGGCAATGGCTTTTCTCTTGCTCTGTGCCAAGCAGCCCATCCCAAATAGTGTGTGCTGACAGTGTGAGGTGCCATCGTATAATTTTAAGTCTGTGAAGAAGTCTGCAGAAGCGGTGACGCTGTGTTCATTTAGAAGTTGTTGAGCAGAGTGTTTAGGAGGCTCCTAACAGGGATTAGCTAAATCCCTGGCTCAGTTGAGGTTCATGATACAGCCTGAATTAGAGCACAACAAGCCAAGACTGAGTGTTTATGGCTACATATGTCCAGCTCCATGTATTTTTCCCTGCCTTACTCTTTCCATAGCACATTTTCCCTTATTGTTCTTTTTCTAGGGACAAGAATTAGTTCTTTCAGCCAGGCAGACTTGGCCTCTCGCAGCATCCAATACGTCCACACCAGTGACATCGAAAAGCATACAGATGCCTTCACCTTTTCTGTGTCTGATGGAACAAATGAGGTAGGTCCCAGCATGTTTTTCCTGAGTCAGAGCAGGCTATTAATTCTGTAGGGTGTGCTGGGAGTCAGTTTTCCTCGTGTGCTTTCAAGAAAGAGCTACACTTAGCAAAGGAAACGAAAAAAAGCCATACATAGGCTTGTAATTTGGCAATGGTGGTTACTCTTACTTTCCCTGCTGTGAGAGATCTTATATACCACAGGGAATGGCGAGAGCCCTGTGAAGGGAAGGGGGAGCTAGCTGAGGTGTAGGATCATGAGACTGGTTTACCAAGATTTCAGTGTCTGATTTTCATCTGTTTACCAATTGCTCCTGGAGATCAGCTTTGATTCAGTGCGCTGATAAAGTGCCCAGAAGTACAGTTAGACCCCTGAGACCTCCTTCCTACCTTCTGAAAGGGAGAAATAGCTGCAGATAGAGGGATAGGGACAAAGTAGAGCAAGCGATGGAGGAAGAAGTAGGTTTCTATAAATGTGACAGAAAGAGGAAGAAGAAATTAGTGGGGAGGGATAGAAGAGGCCACGTTTACATGATCTGAGCTTAGAAGCTCGTGTTCACTCACTAAACAAGTCCAAAATGAAGTGACCCAAACTCAGTGGATCACTGTGGTCTCCTTGTAGTGTTACCGTTTCAATGGTGTTGTGCTCTTGATAAACTGAATTCATCAAGAGAGGCTTTTTCTCCTGTCCCAGGTGAGCCAGACATTTGACATCACCATAAACCCGGTGGATGACTCCTTACCTGTAGTGCAAAGCCTCGGGATGAGAGTTCAGGAAGGTGTGAGAAAAACCATCACAGAGTTTGAGCTTAAAGCAACAGATGCTGACACAGAGGTAAGGCAGGACTCCCCCTTGTCTCCTCCTTCCCCTGTTCTGTTGCACATCTGGGCTATCAGAAAAATGGGCTTGTGTTCAAAGAGAGATTATAGTGAGTGTCATCCCTCCCTGCTCGTACCCTGTCTGATCACAGCTTCAAACAAACAGCCTGTGGGAGGCTTGGTTTGTACATAAATAGATGGATGAATGTTTGAGCGAAGCAAAGCCCTGCCTTGAGAAATACGTGTTTCGTCTGGGATGTCTCTGACACAAACAACAAACCTGCATGAGAAATGTTTAGAAGTTATCATCAGAGCTAACCCTTGCCCTGTCCCACCTTCTCTCTGAACATTGTAGATTTGACCTGAGCTTTAGGTCTTGATACTGAGCTTATGCTTGGCACAGCTGAAAATGGCATTTCCTCCTACTCCTCCTGGGTCTGGCTTTGGAAGAGAGATGAGGACAGACAGGGCTCAGGGTGAATTAATTCAGTGTGCAGTGCTGCCTTTCAGCCCCTGATTGGAAACATTATGCTAGGAAAGACTGTCTGGATGTAGAGAGTCCTTCTCCAGGGCTCTCGAGCTGGAGGGACCTGCCTGTCCTGGTCCTGGAGTCAAGTCATCAGCTTTGCAACCCTATCTCCTTGGTACAGGCTGAGTTGATTACGTTCACGGTTGTGCAGCCCCCTCGACACGGCCTCATCGAACGCACCAGCAATGGGCAGCGTTACCACCAAGCCACCACCTTCACGATGGACGACATCTACCAGAACCGCATCAGCTATAGTCATGATGGTAGCAACTCACTGAAGGATCGCTTCACTTTCACTGTGTCCGATGGGACCAATCCCTTCTTCATTATGGAAGATGGGGGGAAGAAGGTAAGTGGACAAAGAGGGAGGTGAGGGATACCACAGAAATAGGTGGTAGAAAGCTGCCTCCTCTCAGAGGAGGAGGGAGACTTGGCTGTTGTCGCTCCATTGAAGATTAGGGCTCAGTATTCTTGGTGATGTGATGCCATACGCTTGTTCAGTGGTGTAATGGCAAACTTTGTGCCTGCAAACCTGCCCCAGGACCTTGATCCTAACGGATCCGAAGGGAGCAAGGCTGATAATATGGTGGCTGAGGCTCTGACTCCCAAAGTTACAGCCGTCTCTCTGAACTTTTCTCAGGTTGTGACAGCAGCACCACAGCGCTTCAAAGTTGACATTCTCCCTGTGGATGATGGGACACCCAGGGTCGTCACCAACCTGGGTTTGCAGTGGCTGGAGTACGTGGATGGCAAGGTAACTGGATGTTTGGGTTTGGATTAGATTGTTTCTCAGGCTGTTCCAGAAGAAGGGGCTTCACAGGAGAACATTGTGATCCTTCAGCATTTTTACTTTTGTGATAGATAGCAGGTGCCTCTTTGTGCTCTTGAAGTGTCTTGGAAAAGACAGAGGTGTGCAGGGATGTGTGCACTGCAGCTTGTTTCATTACTCCAGGCCGCACGGCTCCAGGGCACAAAATTGCTTCCTTCCCTTACATCAGCAGGACCACCATTCTGGCTCTTTGTGGCTCTTGCATGAGCCGTCCAGCACCTGCCCACCTCACTGGATGGAGATGTCCTGCCCCTTGTCCCTCCTCCCCGGGGCAGTGCATTTTCAGTTTTGCTGATGGCAGAGAAGCCTTTTTTATGTGCCACAACTAGAGATGTATGGCTTTCAAAGAAACATGGTACAGGGATTTCTTGCCATGACATGCCTTTGTTTTGCTGAAGTCTAAACAAAAACCTCAGGGAACGATATCTCATGCACATTTTTGAGGACCCAGCATTAACTGCAAAGAAATGCTTTGGTTCTTCTCAGGAAAAAGAGTTGGAAAAGGGTCGGAAGGCGCTGTATTAAGAAATTGTATTAAGAAGTGTCTATCTCAGCTCAAATTCTTGACTTCGGAAAAAGCACTCCTGCAGCCTCTGGCAGTTAATTCTTTCTCTCTTTTTCTCTCACTTTTAAAGGTGTTTTCTTTTTAAAGAGAAAGCAAAAAATGTGGTGGAACCGAGGCAAGTCTTTGTGAGGTCATTTGAAAGAGGATTAGTACAGGCTCACGAAAGCAGCATGAACTGTCTTGAGTGCAAGCTTAGACTTGAGGCTGTTTGCAAATGTTTTTGGCAAAGCCAGGGCTCACCTGAGCATCAGCCCAGTTCATGAAGTGGTGGTTTCGAGGTGAAACTGGAAGGTTTGTCATAGCTTTTACCCCTGGCTAGGTAGCACTTGGTGGTGTGCTCTGAATTTGCTTTTCTTTGAGCCATGGTTGTTTTTTGTTTTGTTTTGTTTTGTTTTGTTTTTCCATTAAACCAGATCTGAGGCAGAATTTGAATCCTTCCTGTGCTGTCAAACATCATGTGGGGCATAACTAGGGTTCCACAACCTCTGGGTGTTCAAGGCCACTCTGTGTGCCACATGCTCTTAAACAGCCCAGCTTCTCCCTCATGGAGCACTGTTTGACAGAGGGGTGGTTGGATGAATTTTTTGGATGAATAATCGATCAGACTTGCACTGCTGGATCTCCAGAGTTTAACTCCCTCGGTTTGGCTTTAATCCAGGCAACCAATATAATTACTAAGAAGGAATTACTAACAACAGATCCTGACACAGATGACAAACAGCTGATCTATGAGATAACAAGCGGTCCCAGAAATGGTTATGTGGAGAACAAGCTGAAACCAGGAACAACCGTGACCACCTTTACTCAGGGTATGGAAGACGGGCTGTGTGTTGTTGCTTTCTTCCTTCGGCTGCTTCAGTTTGTCAAGATAGCCTATGTGAGGGGAAAAAAAGTGGTGGGAGGGGTGAAGACAAGGGGCAAAGTCAAATCCATAACTTCCCTGACTTCAGGGGAGTCTTATACCACTGCAGATCAGGAGAGTGTTGTTCTTTTTTGAAATCTCGAAGGTGTGTCCAAAAATAAGTGAACTTTGCTGTCAATTGCAGAAATCCTGGGATTTTTTGTTTGTTTGTTTGTTTTTAAAGCCAACCTGTGTCCTGTAGTATGCCCTGGTTCTCCAGACTTGTTAGAGCTGGAGAGTTGGCTTGGGACAATATAGAGCAGCTGTAGATTTTGCATGTGGGTCTAATCGTCCCAGGGTCTGGGAGGTGTTTATCCAGTAGTGCAGAGTCAAGAGCATGCAGAAAGTTCTCTCTCCCAGGTCTGTGGGGCCCTCCATTAGCAACAGGAGGTGAGGGAGTAACTCTGCTTCGTACCCCCACTGTGCTCTGATTGCTGCCCCCAGACTCCCCAAGGCAGGCTGAGAGTGAACTGGCAGCGCAACCTTTAGCATTTCTGTTACTGCAGATCGCCGAGCCTCGCACGACACCGTGTTAGGTCCTGTACAAATGCGGTCCGCAGTTCTGCCTGTCCCTTCTCATCAGGCCCTGCTAGCCACGCCTGGCATCCTGTGTGCTCAGAAAAAAAAAAATGGAAAAGACCTATGTTATTTTAGAGCCCAAACCATCTTAGCAGTGAGAAGGAGCCCTGCTAGGACATGCCAGCTTACAGGACAGAGCTGAAACGTGCTGCCCAAGCAAATTCATCTTCCTTGCATTTGATCAAACCTACTTTAAATTTATGCTATTTTTGAGTGTGAGTCATTACAGATAAAGACTAGGGAAGGGAACGACTTGTCACAGCTTGTAGGCTGGCTTCTGCCACAGGTAAGACCATGGAAGTTAGAAAAGCTGCAGCAGCAGCAAGGGCTCGTGGAGATCCTGATCCTAGTGGCTGTGCAGATGCACTGCACTGCTTGTCTGTAAAAGTGCTGTTGACTTTCTGGGTTGGCTCATTGGATGTCTCATCTTGGCAGAGGATGTGAACCAGGGCCTCATTCGGTACGTGATGCATGAGGAGAAGGTTCAGGAGACCGTGGACAGCTTTCAGTTCCTAGTGAAGGACAGCAAACCCAGTGTGGTCAGTGGCAATGTCTTCCACATCCAGTGGTCTCTCCTCAGCTTTACATACACCAGGTAAATGACATGGGGTTTACAGCACTCTTCTGACAGATGGGGTCTTGTCTGGAGCGAGTCAGGTTGAGCTCTCTAATATGTGATGGACCTACAACTTAGAAATGAAATTCTGGGGCAGTTACCATGGTTTATGCCTGTGTTTCACTGGCACCCGTCAGGACTGAAGGCTTACTATAGCATCACACATAGCAGTCACCCTGCCGATTTCTACGTGTGCTGGGGGAGCCAACAGCAGCAGGAAGTGGGAATTCGTGTATGTGAGTGAGGAGAGGTGCCTGCTGGGTTAAACCATGGAGCAGAGTTGCTGAATAGCTGACATCTGCCCAAGTCCCTGGTTATTAGCATCTCTTGGGTTTTCCGTGAAGGCAACAGCCAGCCTGAGCTTATCGGTGTCGGTATAAACACACAAGGTTTGCTCCCCAGCCTGAAGGTCCTAATCCCCGTGTCCCCTGTAGGACGCCGGTGCCTTCAGCTTGTGCGTTAAGCAGTGCCTGTTGTTTGTCTCTGCTTGATATGTTTCCAGCTACAACGTCAGTGAGAGCGCAGGCTCTGTGAGTGTCACTGTGCGGCGGACTGGTAACCTCAACCAGTACGCGATTGTCTTGTGCCACACAGAGCAGGGAACAGCCACCTCCAGCTCCGGTTCACAGCCTGGAGAGCAGGACTACGTGGAATATGCAGGGCAGGTAGGTTGGGGACACGGGGAGAGGGAAGGACTGACCGTACATGCCATCAAGCCTGGAGTGACAGCGAAGGCCAGAGGGCAGAGCCCACTGGGAAACTGGTGGAAAGCAGCAGCTTGCTTTTAGTCATCATGGCTGTGCTTGAAAGTCAGGTTACATTTTCACCTTCTTCTCACCATGGGATGCCTGGGCACTGCTGTTGTGTCCTTTTACCCTGGCAGCTCCCTTGTATTGAGTGACTGGTGCATTGTGAGGGTGAGAAGGGAGAAGAGGCAGGGCTCAGCGCGTCAAAGACAGAGCACGATGCAGATTGAACAGCCTCTGTGCTTCTTGGAAGGCTGAACATGCAGCCAAGTAATCTAAATTGATAGGCTGCGTTTAAACACAGTAACATCTAAAATACATCTTCCGGAAAAACATCCAAGTTGAGATTTTTTAAGTCCACAAGAGGAAGAGCACTTCTCTTGTTAGATTTCTCCTACAGTTAGTAATGCTAAGTGTTACAAAATCTTTGTTTTCAGTTGCATTTGTTGGGCATGAGCTTCCCATCCATGCTTCTTGTTTTTTCCTGTTCCTCCAGATCCAAGCATTGTGCAGTGCTGTGTGTTTTCTGCTTAGGCAGTAACTTACTCTCTTTCTGCCTTTATCCTCAGGAGTTTCAGCTATGCAGCTTGACTGCATAGTAGTTGCACAAGTAGTTGTTAGGAGTTTTCTCTGTCCCCAGCCATTTCTTCCTTCAGAGTCCTTAGAGTAGAGACACCTGGATTTCGTGAAGAATTCCACTGTCTCCCCAGTGCTGTGCATGGGATCAAGTTACCTCCATCCTTCCACTTTTTGTTTCCTTCTCTTTGCAGTTAAGGATTGTGTTAATCGTCCTCAACAAACCACTAGAAATTCATCGTGATATCTTTTTCCCCAAAGGCTCTCTTGACACTTTTTCAGAAAGCCTTCTTTTCCTGGTGATAAAAGCTCTTTCTACCTTGTCCTGGACTGTGTAAAGCCCTGAGTTTTATCACTGTTGCTAATTTGGTAGAAGTATTGACAGGACTTTGAGCACATTTCAGCAGTACTTCTTCTTCTTTCAATTTAAGTAGGCTTTGTGATCCTGTAACCGTAAGCAAAGTTCACAAAGTGCTGATGCATGAGAGCTGGCAACACTCTGTTGCTTGGTGAAGTTCATAGTGCCTGTGATTTTAAAGAGTCCCAGTAGAACCGATAAAAACATGAAGGAGACTGTACTCCCTTTTTAAAAAAAAATGTGTTTTTTTTTGCTTTCAGAAGAGGGTCTCTTTTTTCATCAGGATTTTATGTTGGCAGATGTGGTTTGCAGCAGCGTTTTGACAAATCACAAGCGTTACAGGCTTGCCTGGATAGGAATGTCACTCATGATCATGCAAAAATCTAAAACCATGACTGAGATCAGAAGGGCTGGGGACGTACACACTGCATTTGCTGCTGTCTTTGACCTCCCCTAGTCATTTATCCTTGGTTAAGGTCGGTGTATAATGCTGCCCATGCACAGGGTATGTGACTGAGGCAAGGGTAAGGCAGGAAGGACAGAAAGTTTCAGACCCCAGTCCAGAGAGAGCAGCCCACTTGTTGCCTTCCAGGTGCAGTTTGAGGAGCGGGAGGACACCAAGGCCTGCACCATCGTCATTAACGATGACAACGTCTTTGAGAGCACAGAGAGTTTCACCGTGGAGCTCAGCATGCCAGCCTACGCTCTGCTGGGGAATGTCACCCGGGCCACGGTTACCATCACTGACACCGAGGACGAGCCCACTCTGCAGTTTGACAGGAAGACGTACCACGTCAGCGAGAGCGCTGGTTTTCTCTCCGCTCCCGTTGAAAGGAAAGGTGGGTTGAGACTGAACCCGCTCTGCCAGAGGGGTGGATGAGGAGCCCTGGAGATGGTGGCCAACAGTAAACTGGGGACAGGGAGAAGTGAAACACCTGTGGACAGCATGTGAAGTACGTGTGGCTGCCTAGAGCTTGGATTTTAATTCTGTACTTTGTGGTTAATGCAAGCAGTTTAGTGACTGTATCCTGCAGTCTTTTATCACATGGCTAGGATTAGTGCAAAGCTACTGAGGAGTCTTTGTGGTGTACACCTTTGCCAGGCTCAGGCAAATGACTGTTTGCTGTCAGCAGGCAAACAGTGACACCCCAAAACAAGTGGTGTTCCCTCAGGGTTTGTTTGTTTATGATTTTGGGGTGATTCTTTGATTTTTCAGAAGTAGCTTTGCGGTACAACTGAGACAACAAGAAACAATGCAGGGCAGATGGCTTATTTTTTTTTCTTCCCCAGCTCTGCTGTTGAGATTCACCAAACAAGTTAAAGCTCCCTGCTTCTGGATCCATTCCTCCTCCCAGCATGAGCAAGAGCAAAGCCTTGTGTTTATTTGCTGCTTCTCTGTTATCTAGATACTGTGTTTTGTGTGGACCCTATCACTGTGCCATATATTCTTTCATAGGCAAGTGCCATCCATTTCCTGATCGTAGTAACAAAGAGTGTAAATTTGGAGTGTGCCTGGAAGTTAGGCCTAAGCCAGCTTTGGTGCAAGTTTAGGAGGAGAGATGGTGTTCTCCCCACCTTCTTTAGTGAATGCTACTTTATTATTTAAGTGAATGGTGTCTAATTTCCTCCACCAAATGGAGTAAAAGTATTCCATAAAGTTATGTTTTCTTCTGTTGCATCTTAGGGGATACTGGCAGCACTGTGTCTGCTGTCTGCTACACTGTCCCCAAGTCAGCCAAGGGAAGCAGCCTTTATATGCTGGAATCCGGCTCTGACTTCAAGTCCCGGGGGATGACGGATGACAGCCGCATAGTTTTTGGACCAGGTGTTACCATGTCTACATGTGACGTCATGCTGATTGATGACAGTGAATACGAAGACGAAGAGGAGTTTGAGATAGTATTGGCCGATGCTTCAGATAATGCACGCATTGGCAGACGGGCTTCAGCCAATGTCTTCATCGCTGGTCCCAATGATGCCTCTACAGTGTTCCTGGGAAACGCTACTTTCACTGTCAGTGAGGCTGCAGGTGAAGAGTGGCAGGGGCCCCCGTGGGGCTGCTCTGCACTGCGTGGGGTGCTTCCTGTGAAAGCATGCTTTCACTAGGATGAGGTGTTAGAGTGATTTAGGGCACAGCAGCAGAATCGTATAAGATCTGCAGAGGGTTTGTAATCTTTCCTCTGTCCCTGAGGGGGAGGCTGGCGGTTGTTCTCCACAACAGCCTGTGCACAGTGATGAAGGGAGAAGCGCACACTGAAGTTTGAGGAGTGGTTTTGTGGTACGCGCCTGCTTTCTAATCTTAATTCTCTCTTGTGTGCAACTGGTGATGCAGGAAACATTGAAATTCCAGTCCTCCGGCAGGGACCCGATCTCTCAACCCCCGTCTCAGTGTGGTGTGCCACTCGGACATCAGACCCTCCATCTGCCAGCCCAGGAATTGATTATATCCCCAGCTCCAGAAAAATAGAATTCAGGCCAGGCAAGACAGAAGAGGTGAGGAACCGCTTTGTCTCCTGGTAACTCTGCTCTGTCTGAGGGCACTTCTCTCTCATATATGCGCACGCTCCATATTTGCCATTTGACTGTTTTGCAAATCCTCTCAGGGCCACTTGAGAATTGCTAATGAATCTGCTAGGCACAGATTTGCATCAGATCAGCACTCTAGCCAGAGAAGATTCAGTCAGGCCACCTCTCCTGAGATAAAGGTTGTTGCCTTTTCTCTGAAATGATATGCTGGATTTATCTAGAACATTATTTCCACTGATTAGTGAACTTAGAAAAGGCCTGACATAATGGCTTTACATTAGACACCAAAAGTGAGTGCCAGGAAGGATGACAGCTTTACATCTTTAAAAGTGGGTCTTCTGTTTTCCTTCCAGTTCTGCACTCTGACGATCCTGGACGATGCTCAGTACCCAGTGATAGAAGGGCTGGAGACATTTGTTGTTTATCTCAGCTCACCCCACGGAGCAGAGTTGACAAAGCCCTTCCAAGCGATTGTGGCAATTAATGACATCTTCCAAGACGGTAAGTTATCCATGGCAGCTCTGTCTGGTCCACGCTAGCCTCTTCCTTAACAATTTCACACAGCAGGAGGCTCGTCCAAGTAAGGTTATTCCTAGGCTGGATTTAACCTGTTTTCGTGGGATTCTCCCATTCCATTTGGCTGCCCTTTTTCTGTCAATGTATCACTGTCCACAAGAGCTTGGAGTCTTTGGAAGTGCAGAATGAATTCTGTAGTGTTCACTCACTTTCAGCCATACTTTGCCTCTTCTGCTCAGAGCCCAGTCCTTGTTCGTGATTTTTGTGGGCCAAAGTCTCTCCTAGTATGTGAGAATGTTTCACCTCCTGTTTCCTTTCTTTTGTGTTTTAACCTCTCTCATGTTTGCTTGCTTAAGGAAAGCACACACTGTATAATCTTAACTTTGTAGTACTCCTCTTTGCTGCTAGCTATGTCTTCTACGTCTGTCCACAGACAGTAGGATAATGCTTTGAGACATAGTGCGTATTTCAGTAGAGTCTTCATACGATCCCTTCTTGACATGCCTTGCAAACACACCACCCCTGCACCACCAGACTTGTCTTGTTCTTCAGCACATTGGAACAGCACCAAAATGTTAGTGAAGCAACAAGTTTCAGCAGCTACTGAAGTAGGTAACTAAGAGGTGATGAAGAGAGATACCTTCCTTCTGTAGGACTCCAGGGCCTGCTAGTCCTGTGCTCTTTGGAGGGCTGATGGCTCACGATCACTTGTTTTGTCATTTTATTGTCTGGCTGTCAGACTCCATGCAGCAGTTCTCCAAGGGTGTACGTGCCTTGATCAGCTCCTGTCACTCCGGAACTTCAATGCTGTCTGACTCTTTTTGTTGTGTTCTGCAGTACCAAGCATGCAGTTCACCAAGGATACGTTCATGGTGAAGGAGAAGGAGGGTACTCTACACATCCCCATCTTCCGCACTGGTGACCTGAGCTATGAGTCCTCTGTCAGGTGCTACACCCAGAGCCAGACAGCAGAGGTCATGGAGGACTTCACTGAGAGGAGAAATGCAGAGGAGTCCCGCATCACTTTCTTGAAAGGGGAGAAGGTGAGCTGAACCTGGCTTATAGGGAGTGAAGAGCTATTGGTGCGAGAGGTTCAGATCTCCTGCTTGACCCTGCATTGTCAGAGGGAGCTGACAGAGGCTGTCAGAACTGGTTTCATAGATGTTTAAGGTCACAAATCCTTCTGGCTGTGGAAATATGACATGACTCTGATTGGGGTCTTTGTTTCATGGTAAAACTGGTTAAAACGTGAAATGCAAATCCTGTCTGTGAGAAGGACTCGGGATTGGTGTGGCAGAGAGCTATGGGTTTGTGGAAGTAGATGTCTTCACTGCTGTGTCTCATCCTGTAACTGTGTGGTTTGTCCATGCTGAAGAAGTAGCCTTAAAAATAGAAGAGTGCTTCTTGCAGGCCAGACCGTACTCAGACATTAAACCCTAGATAGTGAGGAAACAGGGTGGCCTTTCAGTGGCTTCAGGGAATTTATCAATGTCTTCTGTTTTCTCCTGTTTACTTGGCTTTAGGTGAAGAACTGCAGTGTTTACATCAGTGATGACTCTGCCTTTGAACCAGAGGAGCAGTTCCGGGTCTACCTTGGTAGCCCACTTGGAAACCATTGGAGTGGAGCTAGGATTGGGAAGGTGGACATGGCAACCATAACTGTCACCAATGATGAAGATGGTAAGCGAGGAGGCTCAAAAAGGATGTAGGAGAAGTAGTGTAGGATGCAGTTCCAAGGTAGTCAGCACAGTCTCATCAAGAGTTTGCAGTTCAGTCTGGTATACATGAATGCCTTCAGTCTCATGGTCACAGCTCTCTTTTGCTGGATTCATTCTCATGGAAATACCAGTCTGTGTGCAGGACCATCGTGTGGTCACTGGTGTGAGGGCTCTGTGCAATGGACTGGTCTTATGGGAGGGATCGAGTAATGCCGAATTGAACCCACCGTTTGTCCCGTTCCCCTGCAGTTGAACAGGGAGCTGCTGTGCTTCCCCTGGGAGATGTTGCCTTCCCTCCACAGTGTCACAGCCTGGAGAGATCCATGGGGAAGAAGGAAGATGCCAGGTCCCCCGGGTGTCACTGGGAATGGGGGCTGTAGCACCATTGCGAGGCATGGATTGAGAGCATTGAAGGCAGGGGGTGCGGGAATCATGTGCCATCCTCCATAGCCCAAGGCACGTGTTGGATTTTTGCCCCAACCCTTGCCCTAGTTCACATCCAACCCTTACAGCTGCAGTTTTGGCCCCTGCTTTGAGGAGCCCCTTGCTCTGAAGACATGAAGATACAGTCTAAAAGGAGCTGGGCTTCGCTCACCCTGGCTGCTGAATGCACTTGATCTATAAACAGTCAGCTGGTGTGCAAATGTGGGGCTTTTTCTTCACCACTGTTTCTTTAGCACCCACCATTGAGTTTGAAGAAGCTGCATACCAAGTGCGGGAGCCGCCTGGCCCGGAGGGTGTTGCTGTTTTAAATATCAAGGTGGTCCGGAGAGGGGATCAGAACAGGACCTCAAAAGTCCGCTGCAGCACCCGTGATGGCTCAGCTCAGGCCGGAGTGGATTATTACCCCAAGAGTCGAGTGCTCACATTCAGACCAGGTAAAGGATCCTTGGAGGGGAGGTTAGAGGTGGTGGTGTCACCGGGGACATTTAATGTGTATTGGAAAGGAGCACCGAAGGGAGATACTCAGAAGATTTAGAGAGAGCCACTTTTTGCATAAGGTTTACAACACAACACAGGTTTAACAGCTCCTGGTGAAGTGAACTGCATTAACTGTCAGACGGCATAACGTACCCTCAGATTCAGGGGTTTAGATTTGATTTGGGATTTGTTCTTGGGCTCACCACAATATTTTTGGAAGGAAACACCTGTGCAGTTCTTAGTGTGTTACAGGTGGGAGGCAAGACTTTTCCCCTTTCCTTGTAACAGCTGTAACGCATCTTTTCCCCTCGCCCCTTCTTGCTGTTTTAATCATTCTCAGGTCAAACACCCCAAAGTAGTAGCTTCTGGTGTGAGCACCAGCCCTCTCTGCTCAAAATGCAGAGTGCCCAGCTGCTATCCAAGCAGGAGGGCAATGAGAAAGAGGAGAGAATGAAAGCCCCGAGGTGGAGAACTTTTTACTGAGCAGGCTGTAAATGCCTAAGGAAACAGACAGATGGTTGAGACTTCTGCTCACCGGAATGAATGTCACTTGAAAAGATGGGAAGGCCATCCCAAATCTTTCCATGTTTTCTCTTGCGTACTTTTCATCTCTTCACAGTGCCCCTGCTGGATGAGAAGGATCCGGGAGTTGTTTTGTTTGTGGTATTTTCTCTGTTGTTTTGTTTTTTCTTTTTCGTAGTGCATTTCAAATATACTGCGTGAGGCCTTAGCGTGTGGTGGTTTTTTGAAGTGTGACTCTCCCCTTGGCTGTAGCCCTGTGCTCTTCTATAGCTATAATTTTGTGATGCGAAAAGGCTGAACTGTTGATGAAGATTGTTCAGAATAGAGGAAGAAGCACAGATCAATCAGATCAGTTGTCATAGTAGGAGTTTTATGTATAGACTCCTGTGTGGAAAGGGCTAAGTTATCAGCAGCAGTGAGTTGAACTAAAACTTACAATGTGTATTTTATCATAATGCTTCAGTGGTCATGGCATAGACCAGCTGTGCATTTTTAATGGAACTTTAGAGCAATATCCAATGGTGAATCGAGTTCTCTCTGTTTCTCTTGCATTTACTCTCACAGGTGTGGACCACATCATGTTTAAGGTGGAGATCATGTCAAACGAAGACCGGGAGTGGCATGAATCCTTTTCTCTGGTGCTGGGTCCAGATGACCCAGTAGAAGCTGTTCTTGGAGATACCAGCACTGCAACGGTGACTATTTTGGATCAAGAGGCAGCAGGGAGCCTGATTTTACCAGCACCTCCTGTGGTAAGTTGCCTATTGCAATGGATGTGATTTAGTACCTTTCAAGTACAGAGTGAAAACTCCAGTGGGGTTTCTGAAGTAAAATTAAGAGCTGCAATGATGTGACAGGCTTAGAGTATGTGGGAAAGACTGCGTTTCCTGCTCCTCCCCTCAGTCCCAGGCGAATGCTGCTGTCTTGCACCTATACAGGTCGTCACCCTGGCTGATTACGACCGTGTGGAAGAAGTGACCAAGGATGGTGCTAAGAAATCCCCTTCCCCAGGCTATCCACTCATCTGTGTCACTCCTTGTGACCCTCACTTCCCCAAATACGCGGTCATGAAGGAACGCTGCAGCGAGGCTGGGATCAACCAGTCTTCGATACAGTTCAGCTGGGAAGTAGCAACCCCCACGGATGGGAACGGGGCCAGGTCGCCTTTTGAAACGATCACCGACAACACACCATTCACCAGTGTCAACCATAAGGTACGTGGCTAGGTACTGGCATGGCAAGGCTGCAAAAGCACGTGGTGTAAATCAGGAGGGGCTTGGAGCAGCTCTGTCAGTCTGTGTGTTGAGTGATCACTCGTGAAATGTGGCACTTGGAAAAGTGGCTGTGCCTGAAGGGGAGCTCAACACACTGATGTGACCTGTAGTACCGGCTTTAGGCTGTGGGATTGTCTGCTTTTCTTTCCATCCTGCTCAAGTTGCAGGAAGGGCATAGCTCAACTTAGGAGCCACTGTTCCTTCAGGCACTCGTTTTGCTGTGTTGCTCTGTGTGTGGCCTGAGACCTCTCTGTCCCTGGACTGTTCATGTCCTGTCCTACAATCAGAATTACTATTTTCCTCTGGGGGCTTTTCCCAACTGTGAACTTTCCCAAAGTGCTCCCAACTGTGGTGTCTCAGCATCCAAGTCTGTTTCTAGACCATGAACACTCACAGAGGAGTCTGAGCCATGTTTAGTTGGTGGTGCACACTTCTCTACGCAGAGATTAAGACACAAAATCTCCTCAGATTTGGGAATTAGCATAAGACATGGGGGCCTCTTTGGGGATTTTTTTTTCTTTTGACTTCAGAAAATTTAGCGCTGTTTCACTGAACCTGCTGAAAGCACTACTTCTGTTGGTGTGGGAAGCAGCTGTGAGCACTCAGAACTTGAGTAAATCCCTGGCGGCAAGGGACAGATGGAGCTTGGCAGGTCATGAGAGCTCAGGCTCCCTCTTCTCCTTCCTTCAGTATGTGGGCAGACTTACATAGCTGTAAAGCACCCAACATAATCATCTTTTGCAACATGCATAACAATCACACCCACAGCCTCAAATGGCCAGGCAGACACTGCCTCTGTGCTGCCTCAAAACACCAGGACAAAGTGACTTTTCTACACGGAGAGATGTCATGGTGCTGGGGTGTTTGATGCACGTACACGTTTCTCTCCTTGTTCCCTGCAGGTGCTGGACAGCATTTATTTCAGCCGGCGGTTCCACGTGCGCTGTGTGGCAAAGGCTGTGGACAAAGCTGGCCATGTGGGTACCCCCCTGAGAAGCAACGTAGTTACTATAGGGACAGATAGTGCCATTTGTCACACTCCTGTAGTCGCGGGGACAGCCCGAGGCTTCCAGGCACAGTCATTCATTGCCACTCTGAAGTACTTGGATGTCAAACACAAGGAGCATCCCAACAGGTATGAACCTGGAGAAGGGGAGAGTGCAGTCCTTCGCTGGGCCTGTTGGGGTTACAGAGCTGGCTTGGGCTGAGAGGAGAACTTGTGTCTGAAACCACATTCCTTCGTGCAGCATGCCCTCTTGAACATCGTAGGGTGCTCAGGGAAGTGCTCACTCTCTTCCTTGCACCCTACTGTGCCACAGGGGTGCCCTTCCTCTCAGGAAATTGGAGTTGGTGGGACAATGGGAGTTGGGTGTAGGAGCAGATGTGTAGATGGGGAAATCTAACTGTAACCAGATATCAGACTGCCACTACCAGGCGTACCCTGTCTGTGCTGCGCTGCTGTGTGGCATGGAGTAGTGCATGAGGCTCCCATGCCTGCCAGCGCAGCTTTTTCTGCTGTCTCATCCACTGTTTGTTCCAGGATCCACATCTCGGTGCAGATCCCCCATCAGGATGGTATGCTGCCCCTCATCTCCACCCTGCCGCTGCACAATCTTCATTTCCTGCTCTCTGAGTCTATCTACAGACACCAACATGTCTGCTCGAACCTGGTCACCATCAGAGACCTTAAAGGCATCTCAGGTAATCTTTAAAGCCAGCTTTTGTTTTCTGAACTGGGAGGAGGGAGAAACCAGTAAAGAAATGCAGAGCAGGCTCTGTCTTCCTCTGGGCTCTCTTGACATTACGTAAATAATTCCTGTAACAAATAATCTTCCTGTACTAACAGCAGTGAGCAGAGTTGCCCTGTTGAAGATGAGATGTGGTGCATGGGAATGTATAAATTATGATGGGGTTGAACGGCATCGCTCTTTTTGAAGAGGCTGTAGGTTCACACCATGCTGGTGATGTTCTGCTCTTCAGATCTGCCTTGTGATATCCGTGTGGATAGAGAGGGATCCACAGGAAGTGCAACACTATGTCTGCGTTGCTGAGGTGTGCAGTGTGGCAAAAGGAAGCAGTGAAAGCAAGTTCATTGCTAGAGGAAATGCCAGAGCTAGAAAAAAAAGGCAGTTTGTGTCTCTGGCAGTCAGGGTAATGTGGTCCATGCTCCCTCCATGGAGGGCGGGGCGTTGTTGTACTTCACTGTCTTCATTTCATACTCAAGCTGTTCTACGTTTAAGCTTAAAGTTTAACTCCAGCCTTTAATAAATAGGTTTATAAGTTTGCTTTTTAGGATTGTTACCCCATTCCTGTAATGTTTTCACCTGTGAAGATCTGTGTATATTCAGTTTGACCTCTAGGGTAATGGAGAGGAGCCATTAAGTCCCTAGTGTGTTAAAAGTCACCGATGTGATTTGAGAGTGAAAATGGGACTTCAGTGCATGGCCTCAAAATCTTTAAAATCTGGAGCGATCGGTGTCCTGATGTCTCTTAATCCCAGAGGCAGGATTCCTGGATGAAGTGACGTATGACAGCATCGTTCTGGGTCCTGGCTATGACCGCCCTTACCAGTTCGACCCCACAGTGAGAGAGCCAAAGACAATCCAGCTCTACAAGCACCTCAACCTGAAGAGCTGCATTTGGACTTTTGATGCTTATTACGACATGACTGAATTAATTGATGTCTGCGGAGGCTCTGTAACAGCTGACTTCCAGGTGAGATGGCATATCCAAAACTCTTCCATGTCATCCAGATCTTTGTCCATTCTCAGGCAAAGCTCCACTGTTTGTGTTCATGAATATTAACTAGGTATTTTTGCTGCTCTGCTGTGTACAGCTGAAGCACGTTTTTTCCCCTTTTACCAAAAGAAGAACAGCACTTTGTGAAATACACTTAATTCCTTTATTTTGGTCGGGGTAACATGGGCTTTATTCTCTTACTCTTTAGAGTGCCTGTAAAATAATATTTTGTTAACATAAGGATATACTGGCAACACAAAACGTTCATACCTGCGCTCTATTCTTTTACAACTTTGTATTCTTAGCCAATATGAATGAACAAAGAACAGAGCAGAGGCCCATCCGTTTGTACTCCTTAGTGGGGTTCTGTGGTGAGAGGTCATAGGAATTTTTAAGTAATTTACTAATTAACTGACTGGCAGACCAAAAGCCAGAAATGTTCTCTTGTAAAATAGTGGCTTTCACTACTAAGATGTGTCTCACTGCCCTCTCATGGATGGATTATACACATACATCTCACTCAAGTGAGTATCTCATCTGCATTAGATTCTTTTATTGAATTCCCAGTCAGAATGTTATGGCCAACATAATCTCTTTTAATT
This sequence comes from Chauna torquata, assembly GCA_013399475.1. Lineage (NCBI taxonomy): Eukaryota > Metazoa > Chordata > Aves > Anseriformes > Anhimidae > Chauna > Chauna torquata. The sequence goes on along the minus strand of VXAL01013158.1, from coordinate 14,889 downwards.
CCTGCCGGTCTGGAATATTTTGTTAACTTTTGTTTTATAGCTCCAATTATTTGCACAAATCCAGAGAAGCTCCTTGAACTGAGCAACTGCATAATTTAGTATGTGGAGACTGGCACCTACTAGTCCGGAATGTCTCTTCTTGAGCTGTCTCAGGGGCTTGCGGAGTACAGCTGCGCTCCGCAGATAATAAATGCTGTATACACAGCTGGAGAACTGTGGTGTTTCAGATGCTCTTAAGGGCAGTTCTGAGCAAGCAAAACTGCTTATTTTTAATTCATGGAATTGGCAACTTTTTTGAGGTGAAGTTGTGACCACAGCTCCTTTTGTCAGGTGTGTTAATGACAGCAATGTGCTTTACCACTTACCTTTATTTAAAATGCAGGTTTGTCTTCAGTGCCTACATGGAAAGGTAAAGAAAGTTCATATAAGGATATCTGACCTAGCTGTAGGGTTTTTGTAGTATGTGAGGAGCACTCTATACTTGCATACTTCTTTCCCAGCAGTTTTTCGTTTATTATTTTTCAAATGGCAGTCCAGTGGTAACTTTTTTGCAATTCAGCTTATGGCTTTTAGTGCAAATTCCTGCACTGTAGTGAGTTTGGACAACGTGGTTGCCTCTGATTACCCAGAAAGACTGTGGGCATCTTCATTTATGTCCATTGTAGGTATTCAAATCCACGTACTAGGGAGTCTGGGGTGATGCACACGCTTTTAGCTGATTCTGAACTCAAACTTAAGCTTTCTTCCCTCTTTGGCGAAGCCTGGTGAGGATTTCCACAGTCAGAAGGGCTTACTTAACTTTGGGTCCACACTGGGAGCAGTGAACCTCCTTGACTCCAGGGAGAAAAGGGCTGTGAACCCTTTCCAAAATTCTGCTCTTCAGAACTCAGTGACATTACTTACTTGTTTATCATTCAGTTATTGCAAACAAAAAGCCTGGAAATCACTCATTTAAAAAAAAAAAAAAAAACTTTTACAAATCTATTTCTGTTGTGTGATATGAGAGAGTGGTATTCCCCAGCCTGGCCATGTCAGTGCCACAGAGCTCCTGTGATGCTGCGGTACCAAGGATGCTATGGAGGTGCATCAGCGTGCAGTGTGTCTCGCCCTACTACGCTGCAGTCTGCAGTGTGGATGCAGATGTTTTATTCCTGCAGTGAATAGTTCAGGCACTAAGGGGAAGGAAAAATGGCTTCCCCCAGTTTGCAACTATGTGCTTGGTCTTGCCTCTGTGATGTGAGCTGAACAGGAGTCTTCTGTTGCAGGTACTCCGGCTTTTTTCCCCATTTGCAGAGCAGAACGTGAATGAAGTGGGTGCTGTGAGTCCAGTGTCTCTCCTTTGGAAAGCGCATAACCACCTGTTTGGGTCTTATTGACAGGTACGGGACTCTGCTCAGTCCTTCTTAACAGTCCACGTCCCACTCTATGTGTCCTACATTTACGTGACAGCGCCAAGAGGTTGGGCTTCTCTTGAGCATCACACAGAGATGGAGTTCTCCTTTTTCTACGATACTGTTCTCTGGAGGACAGGTAGGTCCGAGGCATTTGAGGAGGTACAGGAGAATTGTTTTGTTCTTGTTTTTCCCTTTTTCTTAGTTTCTGCACTGCCACTGCAGTCCCGAGTTTGGGTAGCACTCACTGAAGTAAAGGGCATGCAGGTTGAGGCCAGGTGTGCTGGCATTTGTGAAAGCTTACTGAAGGAGCTGTCGTTTCCCCCAGCCTCTCTCTGCTAGTGGAAACAGTTGTCACTGAGACACTACAGGAAAAGAGCTACGTGTTCATCACAGCCTCCACAGCCAGGCAGAGGTTGCTCCCTACGGGACATTTGGCGTGATTTCTCCGACGCTTTGCAGTGATTCCCGTGTGGGAGCTGCAGTCGCGTTCCTCAGCCTCCCGACTCTCACAGATAAACTTTCTCCCATGGTAACTCCTTGCTTTATTAAAACTGCAGTACTGCCAGCAGCGAGCCCTGTATTGCTCCTATCCTCTGCTAGTGGTGACAACCAAGACCTAACATCACTGTATGTGTGTGTGGTTTATCCTGCACCTGTGAGCCTTCTATTTCCGGTTCATGTTTTCTTTCTTTCCCACAATATGTGGAGTCCGTGCGCTGTGAACCCTTGCCTGCAGCCTTGAGCGGTGCTGCTGCTCGTATGGACAAAGGGCTGCAAGGAACAGGCAGGGCCTCGCCTTGGGTTTCATTCTGACTGCGGGGATACTAAGTATTGCAGAGGAGGGACTCGCAGAGCTTTGTTCCTGGAGGGCCACTAAGGAATTAAGGCCAGCAGTGCCCAGAAACAGTCATCTACAACAGCCACCTTGATGTGTAGCTGGTGTAAAATCAGTTACATTCACAGGCTAATCGTAGGGAGAACTCAATATATTTGCTTCCTTAATGCTTGAGTGAGACTCGCACAGCACATGTGGATTACGGAGGAAATGCATAGCTGACTCACCGGAGGATGATCCCAGTAAAACCGTGCCTTTTTGGAGCTCTCTCAAATGCTTCTGGAGCTACCTAGGGCTGACAGACCCCACCTGAGGAATTGCTGTGCCACGTGGCCTCTCCAGTGACTTTGTTCTTGCTGCACCACACAGGGATTCAGACGGACAGCGTCCTCTCAGCCCGGCTGCAGATAATCAGGATCTACATCCGTGAGGATGGCCGGCTGGTTATCGAGTTCAAGACCCAGGCCAAGTTCAGAGGTGAGAGTATTAGTCCTGATGGAGAAAGAGAGCACCATAAAAATACGAATTGGTTCTGAAAACACAGGTAGGAAAACAAGCTATGGCTAAGGACAGTATTCAAGTTCAAAGGGAGTATTTCTGCCCAAGAGCCAATTTGGTCGTCCTCTTACTAGCCTCTCAACCTAGAAATACTTCAGTGTAGTCGTTTTTTTCCCTTTTAATTTTAAAAATTTTATGCGTAAAGTCAGCTGTTGAGCTAGGCCTCTCAAAAGCCCTGACTGGTTTGGGTGTAATTATTTCCAGTAGATTAAAAGCCTTAATCTACAGCAAATGCCTCACACAGTGACTGCCTTCTCCATTCTCTCTTGTCCCTGCCAAGGCGGGGCAGCTCCGTGCCCTCTGCTGCTGTCTCACACGAATGTCCCACCACACCTGCCCTACAATAGGAATAACAGCACAGTGACCAGTCAGGGAATGGGAACAGGGGCACCCCCTGCCAGCCTGGAAACTGCTGGTAATTGGGAGCAGCAGGCTGCAGATGTACTGGAGTTTGGCCCCACCAGCTTCCTTTAGCCAGTCTGCTGCTGCTGAAAGCTAAAACCTGCACCCGGATGGGAGGCACCAGTAGCTGACGCACTGTGCGGGCTCCAAAGTCACTCCTGATGAGAGACTTGGGGTCCCTCTCCCCACTGTGCTGAGGTGAGCTGCAGAGGGTCTCCTGGTACCTCCCTTACTGTCACCTCCTTGTCCTCACCGCAGGGCTGTTTGTGATGGAGCACCACAGCCTGCCAGATGTGAAGTCTTCTTTAATGACTCCAGACCACCTGGGAGGGATCGAGTTTGACCTGCAGCTGCTGTGGAGCGCTCAGACTTTCGACTCTCCCTACCAGCTCTGGAGAGCAACCAGCTCCTATAACAGGTGAGGACCGCAGGCCCAGCTTCCCAAATCATAATGGTCTTCCTCAGTAATGAACGCGCATGCAGTTAGCAGCGGTAGAGCAGTTTCAAATCCTGGCCTGAGTTTCAAATCCCTGCTGCCCTTTCGGCAGCCACAGACACAGCAAGTGTGGAGTGGTCAGGAACCAGCTGAATAAAGGGTTCAGAGCTAGAGCACACAGGGAGTCATGTCGCTGCTGAAAACACTGCTCTACCGGTTGTGTGAGAAGAAGAAAAAAAATCAGTTCATCTTGTAGAAGCATTTTTCTAGGAATTAAGCCAGTGTGTAGGTAGATACCGAGGGTGACAGTGTATTCAAGGTTGTTTTGCAGTCTGCAAGTTAAAGCAGGATTTCACATCCACGACTGACTTAACCATTAGGGCCATGCTTGGAGGACGTAGATATGTTCAGAACTAGAAATACTTGGTTCACTTTAAAAAAAAAAAAAAAATCCTTATTATTATTATTATTTCTGTCTGTGAGTGTCTTTCATTTATGCTCCTTGCACAGAGGGTCATATTAAACACTGTCAGTCAAATTCATCCCTCCTGCACCTGCTGGAGTAAATGAGTATTTCAGGCATGTGGCTTAGGTCCTGCCATCAACATTGTCCCGCTTGCTTCCACTAATTTGAAAATGGTGGCCATTAGGGAAACACATCGGCTGGGTGAACAACCTGGAGTCTGGTTTGGTGACCACAGTGTCTCCTGTCTGTTCTCAGGAAGGACTACTCGGGAGAGTACACAATATTCTTAATCCCCTGTACTGTGCAGCCCACGCAGCCGTGGATAGAGCCTGGAGACAAGCCCCTGCCCTGCACGGCTCACGCTCCCGAGCGGTAAGGAGTTGCCATCGTCACCTCTGAACCCAGTCTCGGCTGGTTTGGGTTGTTTGCGTGGTCCCAGGAAGCGTTTGACATGCTACCATGGCAGCGTTTTTCAGCTTCGGGGCTGCAGAAGCCTGTGTAGCCTTCGGTTGTCCCCAGACAGAATTAAAAACAAAACCTGTTGTCAGAAAGCTTCAGCTGGTTGTGCGGGGCCCAGCACTGTTACTGGAAAACTGGGCAGGGTGAGGGGCAGCAGGTAAGCTCATGTTGAACGCCACTGGAGTATGGGCTGGTAGGCAATAAATAGTAAAAGCAGGATGGAAGAAGGGTAAAGCAGATGTAACTTCATGTCACCAGCATGTAACTTCAGGTGTGTCCATACCAAACCTCACCTTTTTCCTTTCCTGTCCCAATTTTAGATTTTTGATCCCGATTGCCTTCCAGCAGACCAACCGCCCAGTTCCTGTTGTCTACTCCCTAAACACGGAGTTTCAGCTCTGTAACAACGAGAAGGTGTTTCTGATGGATCCCACGAAATCTGAAATGTCTCTGGCAGAAATGGATTACAAAGGAGCTTTTTCGAAGGGTAGGATTTTTTTCTTTCCTGTTCCTGGAATGTTTCTTTTTTCAGGGCTTCCATTTCTGTGAAAGGGGAGGGTAAAACTCAGATTTGGCTTTGCCTCTTTTACAGCAACAAATGGTATTTTGAGCACATTGCAGACCTGTAGTATCAGGACCAGAATGTGCTCGTGGCAGGGTGTTTTGTCATCTGCACGTGCGTATGTGCAAAACCACAGCCACTTGTGGTTTGATGCTGTGGTGGTTTTACCCAGCTAAACAGGCGACCTCCACCACAACCGCTCGCTCACTCCCCCTCCTCAAAGAAAAGGGGAGAAAATATGATGGACCAGGGCTTAAGGGTTGAGATAAGGACAAGCAGGTTACTCACTAATTATCGTCACGGGCAAAACAGACTCAACATAGGGAGATTAATATAATTTATTACTATAACTAGCGAACTAGAGCAGTGAGAAACTAAAAGCAAACTAAAAACCCCTTCCCCCCATCCACCCTCTTCTACCTCCTCCCCCCGAGCGGCGCAGGGGAACGGGGAATGGGGGTTGCGGTCAGTCCGTATCGCTTCGTCTCTGCCGCTCCTTCATGGTCGCTCTCTGTTCCCCTGCTCCAACGTGGGGTCCCTCCCACGGGATGCCGTCCTTCCCGAACGGGTCCTGCGTGGGCTTCCCACAGGCTGCAGCTCTTCAAGAGCTGCTCCAA
>VXAL01013157.1:167559-183109 GCA_013399475.1 Chauna torquata | reverse complement strand
ATGAGATTCTCTGTTCTCTCTGATGGTTATAAAAATCTTAAAATGGCATAGGAGAAGTCTTCACTTCTACGTATATACTTGGCTACTAAAAAGCAAAGACCTGACACAGACAAGCTCTTTACGGTTTCCATGAAGCCCTGAAACTCTCTTCACCCAGTATTAATTGAAAGCATAGTGGCCACAACTATTCAGTTAACATACAGAGCCCCATTAACCACGTCAAGAGAGCTGCCATCATACCAATCATAGAAACTTCGATTGGAAGGTTTAGCTACACAGGAAAAAAATTCCAAACAGACACTGGAGAACACTCAGCAATTGCATTTCTGTACTAACTCTCCTTCTTTTAAGGTAAAAGTGACTAAATAATGGTTATGTTGCATATAAACTTATACAATACACAGTAATACCGGGACATCCCCAACTATCAGATCTTTGTCCATTATACCATCCTACTCTTAAAAGGAAAAGTCAAGCAAATGGCTAAAGATCTGCCTAAAATTCTTTGTTCTACTCCTGTGAACACCCCTGTAGATGAGCAATGATCTCTGTTCAAGAATTTGACCTTATGTGATTTAACACAGATGTGGATGGCTTGAAAATGTGATGCAGATGGCTTTCAGTAATCAGCAAAACATGGGTTGCCTGAGTTATCATTTTTGTAAGATCATCTAAAGGGTGCAGAGGACTAGAAACATGAACTAGGGCGTACTCAGTGGTCATTTCAGACCAGAGGTTATGTCATCGGGTTAGGGAGTATACTGAATCCTGCAAACAAATATTTATGTGCATTAGAAAAACAATCAGGAATGCTGGGAAACTTTCAGACTCGTTTATCCAAAAGCCAAGACTGCATTTTATTCAATACAATCATGTTTACCTCTAGATAAAAATGGCTCCGTAGTAGTATCTGAAAGAGTGGTCATCTCTTGTCCAACCAGGGGGTTGCTCTCTCCTCCTTCAAACATTCCAAAAACATTTACCTTATAGGTAGTTCCTGCCCTGCAATAGTTAAACAAATGTTCTGTAACCTAAGTCACTTGACTAGCTAAATGCTGATACTTCACTTACAAAATCTTCACAGTTTTACTCCACATAAAAGAAGGTGCTAAAATGTGAAGCTCAAAGACTAGTTCTTCCACAAGACAGTTAAGTTTTGACCTGAAGCTGGTTCTAGATTCTATACTTAAATTTATTACAGTCTTCTTCATTTGAGTAATTTAAGACTTTCAATGGTCCTATTTTTAATATGCGTACAAGTTTATATACACACAATTCATAACAGATTTTGACATGCTCTGAAACCTACTTTATAAATCCTGGCCTCTGAGAAAATGAATCAAGAACTAAACTAGGCTTTTTTTAACATGAGTTAAGGAACTTTTCAGAGAAACTTTAGAAATCCTAGCTGTCTTCTCCAGTGTCCCATTAACACTCTCATATGTGAAATGCAGAATACAACTCCTGCCCATATCTTCACTTCTTCCAGTTCCTGTGAAACCACCACAAGTGATGTGAGTAATCTCAGAAATAGCCCTGCCAGGTTCCTTTCAAAGACTGCATCACCAGATCATGATAGCTTATTGACAAAAATACTTCCTAATTTACAGTAGCTTTTGCCAGCCATTAGAATCCCAGATCATGGTTAAGCAAAACCCTAAGCTAAAGTTATTTTAAAAAGAAAAAAAAAAGAAAAAGATTATTATTATTATCCATATTACTATTATCCATACCTAAGTTCCTCCAAAACCACTGTGCTGTCGTATGGTCCCACTATTAATTCTCCAAGATTCCTGTCATCTTCAGTAGGGTGGAAAGTTACTTTGTACCCCTTTACTCTCCCTGGGGCTGGCTCCCAGGTTACTCGGAAGCTGGACATAGTTGAATCAGAAGTTCTCAGATTTCGAGGTGGCTTAAAGGGAGAGGCTGCAAGGATGGAAAAAAAAGAATTTAAATCAGGTCTGCTTATGAAAAAATCAACAAGTATGCTTTTATGTAAAAATGTATATGTAAATCCAGTACCAGTGGCTATCCTAAACTCTTTGTGCCTTTCCTTTGATATAAAGACAAGTATCAAGATAAGAAACATGAGATTCACTTTGCCTAATTTTGGCTATCTAAACAATAGATATGTAGACTAAGTTTGTTATCAAGGCTCCCTCTACAGTCAATGGACTGAAGGATAGATAGCAATTTATCTAACCTATCTGAAATATCCATCTGATCTTACAATGAACATTGACAGCAGGTGGACTCACCACCATCAGTTTTTCTCTCTATTAATTACAAAGACTAGATGACCAGCTTAGACTAGCTATCTTTCATCTAAATGGCAGAGTAGGTAAGCCATACAGACTAAAAGAGAGAAATGGAAACAGCTTCTTCTCAGACCAAGACCAGAAAATCAGACTTTACTGCAGACAAGTCACACCCCAGCAGCACTCAGTCACCAATATCTCAAGCTTCTCAAGCTGCTTCCTTTCCTCCCCAGAGTTCCAGGTCCCAGAGGTCAGGGCACTAAGAAGTTGACTGCAAGGAAGTAAGGCCCCTTTCATTGAGAAAGTTCTGCCAACAGTCCTCTCCCTCTCCCACCCTCAGGGCCTGGCAGTTCAGATAACTTCACAAACCAAAGGTGTGGCAGTATGTCAAAAAATAATTCTTCAAAGGAGTGACAGCCAAACAGATTAAGGTTTCAAGGTCAAGAGCAATTTCACCTGAAGACTAACAGCTACCCAGTGCAGGTCAGTACTCACAGACTAACAGAGAGGTTAACAAGCCTGCTGCTAGCTTCTGCCTCACTTTTGCTTTTGTGTAAATCCAACACAGAGAACTTTTGTGCAGTCCAACATAGAAAATAATGCAGCAGTGTAATCTCAAAGTTGCAAAAATGGGAATTAGAGTGACCAGGAAGTAACCACTGTAGCTTTGAAATGAAAAACTTAAAAAAAAAAAAAAAAGGAACCTATGCAATCCCTGTTCCTATGCAACTGTCTAACTTTAGCTGAAAGATAATAAAAGACCACAGAGTGTGAATTACACAGAGAAACAGTAGATACACTCCCACTTGCAAGGAAAAATACAGCCTTTTTGCATCATCTCCCATGATACTCCTCCTGTAATTATCATAATAGCTTCAACTAACTAGATCGCTCAGGCTCCACTTGCTTCCAGAGTGATTAACACCACAACTATTTACGCTGAAAGCAGAGCATTGTATCTGTATCTAGACGAACATGTCAAAAATCGAAAGAAGCTAGATGATCTGAGATTTAATTCAACATAATTTTGAAGACTGAAAAACTAGGTGTTGGTAAACAACTGATCAAGTTTTCATAACTCCTGTACATCAACCGTATTTTAATTTAAAAAGAAGTCTTCCTTCAGTAAATGAGGTGCTGGTATCTCCACTGTTAGGAGACTTGTTTCTTGTTTCCTGTCACCATTCAGTATGACATATGTCCAGAGTATAGAGAATGACATGAAGTATTTACAGTGTACCCCAGTGTACCTCAGCCCAACAAAGGCAGAAACATCTTGGAAAAATTTCTGTTTTGATAACTGACAGAAGTCAGAAAACTGACTTCAAATCTCCTTGATTTGATCTGGAGAGCAAGAGACCATTTCCTTACAAAACAAAAGACCAGCATCGGACACAAACTAAAAGCAGAGTAGAAAATTAGTTTTGTTTTGACCTCAAAAAATCCCCTCACCAGGAATTACGAAACATTTTAAAGTTGCTGGTTCTGAGACAGAAGACTGCTTGTCCAAAAGACTGTGGTCTCTGAAGTTAGGCTTCCACTGAGGACTCTTTAAAGTCATCTACTCACCACTTTAATTACTTCAGGTTTTCCACAGAAAATATGGTCACCAAAGAAGACAAATCTAAGTAACAGGATGCAGGGTAGCTATTTAATCGATATCCAGAACCAAAAATGCAAATAATGAAAAAACTGACAGCACCTGATTAAATAGTCTGTAGATAAATACTGTCTTCCTCACAAACCACCTTATTTTAACCTCTGCTGACAGTGTTTCAAAACAAATCCAGTATTTTCGGTCAGAACATATACCACATCTACACCCTGAGTATAGCAGAAAGCTGCCTTCAGCTCTCACACTGAAATTTTCAAAAAATCAAACTCTCTTCTCAACCTCTAACATTTTCTTCAATTTGTCTATTATCTCATGATCTTGGCAGACTCCACCACAGCTTTTCTACATGTCATGATTACCAGTTTACAGCACAAAACTTTAGTTATCAAACCCTGTACAAGTATGTAACACATACCTGTTGTTCCTTCTGCTTTTCTTGATTTTCCTTGTCCAAAATCATAAATCGGAACAACACTGAGGTCATATGTAGTTCGAGGCTTAAGTCTCTTCAACACTATGCTTGTGGCAGGAGCATTTACTCTTCCAAACATCTGCCTTCCTCCATTGCGTGGTCGGTAGTACACACGGTAAGACAAGACTTTCCCAGGTGAAGGCTGCCATGTAACTCTCATTGTATTCTCTGTCTCGTTGTCTACTGTCACAGTCCTGGCATTTGGTGACACTTTTCAGTGAAAAAAAAAAAGGATAAATATTTACTTTGTCACATAAAGATATGTTCAAATGCATGCCTACAAAATTAATTTAGCTATAGTAATTTTTTTTTTTTTTCCTTCTTTAAAATTACAGTATTTCACTGGGGGAAGCGCAGGTAAACCTCACAGGCCATTGTTAATTTCTTTTATGATTGTAATGGACTAAATAAACATAAGTCTATTTACCACTATGGATAACAGCAGAGTGAAGTACAGATTACACAATGACACAGTTTAATTGGGAGTTTTATTTAGTAGCACTTTTTGGTAATCTGTTAAGTAATGGATTCAGAATGCTAAAGTAAAAGTGATTAAATATTTATATAGCTCTTTTTTAATGAACAAAATGATCTACAAAGTTAAGATTTTCTAAGTTTTTGGTTTACAGATCTGATACGGTAAATGCCTAAATTCCTGAGCGTTGGGCCCCATACAAATTTGACTTTCCAAATATTTGGAAAATCACTCACCACTAACTGTAGGACAGTATTAGTGCTGAAATAAGGACAAGGACAAATAAAGTATTTTCGCTACAGATTGCAGCACTCAGCTTTTAAGAGATATTTTCCATACTGTACAGATGTTACAAAAGATCTGAAGTGAAATTAAAGGTGTGTAGTGCTGGTTGTCAACTGGCATAAGCCATCTAGGTTTTGGCAAAACAGAACCTCCTTAGCATGCCAGAATCAGTCAGTACTTCATCACACAGTAAGGTAGGCTTTTCAGGCTACAGTATCCTCTCCCAGACCTAGGAACTGAGAATTTCTAATTGTATTTGCACCAGTAAGGTGAAAGGTTAGTTAGTCTCAGGTCTGGGTCCATTGATAGTCCTGGTAGCGAGTTCATGAGCCAGCAGCGTGCCCTGGCAGCCAGGAGGGCCAGCCGTGCCCTGGGTGCATCAGGCACAGCACTGCTGTGCCGTGGTCGAGGGAAGGGATTGTCCCGCTCTGCTCTGTGCTGGTGCGGCCTCACCTCGAGCACTGTGTGCAGGTTTGGGCACTACAGTATAAGAAGGACATGAAACTATCAGAGAGTGTCCAAAGGAGGGCTACAAAGATGGTGAAGGGTCTGAAGGGGAAGATGTATGAGGAACAGCTGAGGTCACCTGGGTTGTTCAGCCCAGAGAAGAGGAGGCTGAGGGGAGGCCTCATGGCGGCCTGCAGCTTCCTCACAAGGGGAGCGGAGGGGCAGGTGCTGATCTCTGCTCTCTGGTGACAGCGACAGGACCTGAGGGAACGGCATGGAGCTGTGACAGGGGAGGTTCAGGCTGGGTGTTAGGAAAAGGTTCTTCACCGAGAGGGTGGTCGGGCACTGGAACAGGCTCCCCAGGGCAGTGGTCATGGCACCGAGCCTGCAGGAGTTCAAGAAGTGTTTGGACAACGCTCTCAGACATGTGGTCTGATTTTTGGGTGGTCCTGTGTGGAGTCAGGAGTCAGACACGATGATCCTTGTGGGTCCCTTCCAACTTGTGATATTCTATGATCCTATGATTCTATGATTAAATCACCCACTGAGGCTCAGTTTGAGGATTGCGAAGACTGAAAGGGTAAATAGCTTGGAAGGGAAGTTCATTGATTCTGTGGGAATTTACCCTGCCTTCCGTCCTTACTCTATCTATATTGTTTATTCCAGCTGATTTTCAGCAGTCGCAAGATCCAAACCTATGAAAGACTGGCTTCAGAGTAATTTTCAGACAAAATCACATCTCAGATTGGAGGTAATTCTTGCTGAAACAAAGTCTACATAACATAGAAGAGACTTTCGTTTTTTAATGGTCAAACAAAAGGCTAGAATTGACTGATTTGAGGTGGGACTTTGTTTTGGGGGACTTTTCAGAAAACAAATATGAAGAAAAATAAGGTCCTTTTTCTTTAAAATATGATAATTTCATCAAGAACAGAATGTTACAAATGGTGGTAATGCTGTACTACACTCACCATCAGTAAAAGCCTCTCCTTCTACAGGGTCTCCTTCTCCACTGCTGTAGGTTGCATATACTGAAATCCTGTATTTAGTTTCTGGCTCCAAGCCTTCCAGCACCGCATCCACTGTATTTCCAGGGACTCTCTTCTCTCCCATTGTATCATCATAAAGTGATTTCCATACTATCCTATAATTATTAACTGCTCCTGGAGCTGGTGTCCATGATAACCCAACTGTAGTGTCAGTTATGTCTGTGGTAACCAAATTACGAGGTGAACCACGTTCTGCAAGAAAGAAAATAACAAATTGTCACTAAAATGAAAAGACCAAAAGTTACCAAAGCACAAATGGAAAACTAAAATGATCATAAAAGCAGAATCAAACTTTTCTCCTATCAACACTAGTTCAAATAACATACATTTGTAGTTCCAGGACAAAACTGATGGCTTTATTCAACAAAATGCTGAAAGTTAACTTTAAGCTATGAATAACCTATCCCATACTATACAAGATCCTTAGCAGTTATGCTTTAAAATTTGCAAAATAAAAATGATATTAAGCAAAGACTTGGAATGAAGCCAGTGCTTAAGTGTCCGGCAGCTCATTTGGGTAGGTTTTAACTCTCAATTAAATAATTTTCTTTCATTCATTCGTCTTCACCTTCACATGTGTAATTTTTTACTGGAGGGTAAATAAAGAAGAGTTTAACCTCAGTGAAACAGTCCATTCAAATTCTCTGACAACCTCATCTTTTTATTTAACATCACTATTCTTATCTCCCTGAATACCGCTTACTAGATCTACCAGCTATGTCATTTTAGCTGTTTACAACTAATTTGCAGTGTTTACAGCAGTTACAGTAGAAAACAGTCTCCATCTTTCCACTTGTAAGACTTGTACCTCCTTCCTCACTATAGTTTGTTCCAGCCAGCTTGGAATGAAGGAAACAGCTCGCTAGTCTGTGAAATCCAGTTGTCAGCTGGATGAGTGAGTCTCACCTAACACACCAGAGTAATTCCACTGCTTAAGAATGGAGCTCATTGGTCTGAAGTGGTACAGTAAAAGCAGTGCCTCTGTTTAATGTTTAACATACGTTTATAACATATGTTCAATTTTCCTATTGCAGTGGCTGGCTTTTGAGGCAGGAAAAGAGCACTGACTGTTGGTTTTAATGCAATAGCCTCACTGTAGCAAAATCTGCAAAAGGGATCTACAAAACCAGATCCATATGCACAGAAGCACTTGGTTCTTCAGCAGGTATTCTCTGTGGCCTTTCTCACTGTACAGGACATTTCTGAGAGACTGCTTAGTGAGAGGACCTAAACACTTGAGCTGGCCTCATGGCATCACAGATAAGTTCCACCTGCACTGATAAAAATATATCTCTATATTATACCACAGCAACCGTAGGACCAGATTCAAAATTCTTTGAACACAGAGAAACTCAATACCTATCCAATTTCCACTTCTTGAGCTCATTGCAAGCACAGACCTCACTGCTTTCAGAAGCATGAAACAGTTTCACTCCAGGACAGAGCAACAAGTTGCTCACAGTCACACGCTCCAAATTTAGTTTTCATAACTCATTTGTCTTTCACTTCCACTGCAACTTTGCAGTGCTTCCAAACATAATACCACTGGAACAAACAGGGTTACCTATATAAAGGCTTCATTTTGGAATTATCTCATTGCCAGCACAACCTCATTAAAACTGAGCCAATGAATCCTACTTGGCTAAATGATGAATGGAAATTAATGTCAACCTATCTGAAAGCAATGCTGACAGTATAATAAGAATCACCAGCTATACAGATTACAGAATCAGAGGGTACCACTCCAATCACCTAGATGACTCTATCAAACATACCTAACAGAGCATGTTAAATAATTCCTTTGTGCTGTAGGGTTTTGTTTTTCCAGTTTCAATTCACAGTCTTGGGACATGCTTTCATGTTTTTCTGAAGGCATTTTTTTTTCCATCCTAACTCTGCATTAGTTCTTACAACTTTACTCTTCAAATCAATTTTTAGCTTCACAATATAAATCACTATAATTTATGGCATCTTCTCTTCAAAAACAGGTTAAGAAACAGGGGTTTGGGTAAAGTTCAATTGTTTACCATTTCACAAAAATAGCAGTTACATATAGTGAAAAAGTTACAGTGAGGAGATCCGATTCAGCTTATGCTTCATGCAATCTCACTGAATTCAGTGACTGCATTAAATGAAAGCCAGGGCAGAATCTAAACTCCAAAGACCAATTTTCCTGGAAGCATGAAAAAGGATTTGCCTTCAAAAGTAAATTACACCAATTTTTCTGTCTGCTCTTAAGCTTCTACTCCCAAATTTTGGCTTTTTCATACAATAAAAAAAAAATTAAGGCAATCCAAATGGAAAAAATATGGAAAACTTAACTTGATAGAATGCACAGATGTCTCACAATAAAAATCTTTCTTTCCATATTTTAATGTAATATAAATATACAAGTCACTTTATTTTGGCTACTTTAAAACATGGCTCTGCCACAACATGATTTCAGTATTAAAGTATCTGCTACCACAGCACAATTTTTTGCAAGTTTACTCTTGGACACTACAGTTAATGATATACATTGGAAACACTGCAAAAATAACTGCATATTTAAAACTGTTATTGATTAAGTCATTATTGAGGTCATTAAATAACGGAGGAAAATAATTTGTTTGGAATGGACTGTAATGAACACCAGTTACTGTAATATGTTAGTTCTGAAAAAAATATATCCTTTGGAACTAAATGTCTTTTTTATAAGGCAAGGTAAGAGAGGGAAAAGGGACTGGGATTCCTACCAAACCACTAGACCTAAATGGAAAATTCTGACTTCAAATAGTTGGAAACTGCTGACAAGACAACTTACCTACTAAGGGAAATTAGACTTTTTATATGTTACACTGCAACTGAGAACATTTCTTTAACATAACACACTAACTTGATTTGCACCTCATGTGTGAGGTGGAAGTTCACTGACAGCTTTTTTCTGTTTCACTAGAATCTCTACCACAAGTGTTTTTGTATGAGGGGAGCAGCTGTGTTTCAGATGCAGTGCAACTGTAAGTCTGAAATTATTAGGATTCCATCAAGTATTATCTAAGCTGCTACACTCAGAGTCAAGAAACATATTTATGCTCCACAGTTACACTGGCATAATTTAGTGACTAGCAAACATACAAGTAGACCTATAAGACACTTTTCCCTCAGATTGAAACAAAATACCTAGTTACCTTGCTTATGTTTAAAAAAAAAAAATCTACTACTGTAATACTGAAGCAGTCATTCTATTCTTTGGTCCACATGTTCAGAAATGCGTGTTGTACATCTGCTTCTCACCTGCTTGTTTAAACAGGATGGATAAGGAGAGTGGAAAGACACTGCACATTGGTAGAAAGAAAAGTGCTGGCTGGCAGGCTCTCAAGTGGTTAACATTCAAATGACTCCTGCTTTTTCCTGACTGGAAATGGAAGCTAAAGTCTGGCCTTCATTTAATATAGCCCCCATGTCATCAGCATGTGAGGAAGCAACTGGTTTTTAAAAATGATTCCCCAACACACATTTAGTCCTGTGATGCTCTGGAGTACCAAACACAGCTGTAAGCCATGGTGAATACACAGGGAAACAAAACACTTGCACAGACAATTCAAACCCCTGCATGAGGAAGAAAGCCAGTCACCTGTTTCAGGCCATCCAGATTCTCCTCTGTGGTCCTTAGCTCAGAACTGCAGTCTGTTTGCAGTAACCTGTCCATCCCTACCATCGCTCCATGCAGACACACTCTAAAAAATTAATTTGGTAACTTTCAGACAGGTGCTCTTACACCCAGTTCGAGACCTTTGCAATGTCCAGTTTCCATATTAAGTTTTTCCACTATAGTATGCCAGAGACACAATACAATGTCAAAGTAGTCTCCCTGCATCCACTTAACTTGCTTCCCATTGTTCTCCAGCAATCATTTTTGTTACTGAACACAAGGCTGTATGAATCAGCTAAAATTAAAATGTTGACATTCATAAAAATCACATGGCTTTATTCAAATGGCCTTTCCCCTCAGAAACATTTACACAACTCCAGCTGACTTCAGTGGGAGCTGTACATGCAGTTTAGGGCCAAAGTTTAAACAATTTTCTGTACATGTTCTTAAAACCAGCTTTCAAAATTAACCTGCAGTGGTAAGCTTCATGCAAAGCCATGTTACATTTAAGTTAAACAGCGGATTGGTCTATGTCAGCATCCTAAAAAGTCAGAACCAGATAAATAAACGAGCCTCCTCTTGCAAAGGCATATACCGTAATTTTATGGCCAGAGTCCTGCTGCCTTGTTTGCAATGGGATCCACCAGAAGTATCCAAGTCAGTAGGCTAGGGCACTGCAGCAGAGGACCCAAGTGCACACATCAGATGAGATGGTGGCAGAATCACTTTCAGGTTGACTCCAGTGGTCAAACTCTCCTCAGCACTGGAGGAGGCAGCCACTTCAATTGGCTGATATCTTTCCTTCCAAGCCACAAAGTAGTTAGTTACTCCTGGAGTACCAGCCCTTAGGCACACTGCCTGCGCGACAGGGGATGTGCACATGGTGTGGAGGAAAATCCTGAAGGACTTGCTACACGAAAGAAATGCTCACTTGACCCTGTCAGACCAAGTCTCATTTTCTCCTGCTACTGGGAATGCAAATGCTCTTTGTTCAGAGCACTCCTGAGTCCCCACTTTAGGATAAGGCCAGCAGGGAGTCATAGTCCTTTTAATATTTTACCTATTTGTTCCAACAGTTAATCAGTTAACACCACTCTCTCTATTGTTTAGAAACACCTTTTTGTAATTCTTTCACCCTTCCTGTGTTGATTTTTTCTTCCTGTATATATTTAATCTGCTATATAAAACTAAGATAGTTTTCCAAAGATTATCAAATGTCAATTTCAAATGTCAGACTCAAAAATCTTGGAATGTATAATTTTAAAAAATGCATGAAACAGCATTAAATATCCTGGAGACACTGTGTCCTTGTTTCTGTCAGGACGGAAGAAGCAGTACACAGTTTGAAGATTACGTAAAGTCCTTGTGATATGCTAAAAACCTCATTGTAAGAAAATGTCACTTGAATTTGTACTATTCTGCCTGTAGGAGGTCATTCATTTCTAAAGCATTCTTATGTTACCATAGAAACAGCAAAAATAAATCATTTATTTACCAAAGAACTACTATTCATTTTATGACCAAAAAAAAGGATCACCCCACCAAAATCCTCAGACTTCAGCTCTAAGAAATGTATACATCAGAAAATAACTTAAAACTAAAAACTGTCACGACAACTTTTTTCTTTAATACATCGAGTGGAGCCTAATTCTCACAACACAAACACCCACTCATCAAACAGGATGGCAGGATTGGGCCCCACATTACTCAAACATAAAGATTCTAAAGGTGAAGGCACTAGGACATAATTCTCAATGAAATTTATCATCTGAATATAAGAAATTACACCATTCTATAAGGTACAAAGGTAAGAAATAAAATGCATTGACATCTCTGCTAATGGAGACTAGCAGTCTCATTTATTTTAAAACAGCTACAGCCATTTATAACAAAACTGTTTCCAGCCTAGAAACCTCAGTGATATAAGTGGAAATATTTTGAAATTTCTCAGTGCCAGCAAGATGGGAATCTGACCACTGAATCTTTTTTCTGAAAAAAGGCTTCTTTGCTAAATGTACCTGAAATTCACGCTTAAAATGCTTCAGAAGTCTGATGCACTTCCACTTCTTAAAGCTGTTCTGAAAAATATGTAACTGCCAGCAAGAGGACACTCATAAAATAGATCAGCAGCTTTCAAACTTTTCAGACATTCGTTATGTTTAAACATTTCTGTACAGATTGCCTAATCTAGCAATGTGTTTGTTTTTCTTTAAAATGACTGCAAATTTTGAAAGTTAATCTATTTAGCAGCTAATATACAGTATGTTCTTTTCATCTAACAGCAAGCTTTTGGGCAGAAAACGAAATTCTTGTCAGACTTGCAACCACCTCTCCTAGAAAAAAAACAGATTAGAAAAACAGTAGCTCTCACAAAATGCTCACTGACTGTTGCATTGACACTCACCGCGCTCACCTTGTCTATAATTGCATTTTATTTCTGGTATAAGATGATTTGGGTAAGATTTTATGACCAAAAAAATTGAAAACCAAATGGGTTGTTTGGGAATAAGAGGAAGACTTTTCCCTAAGGCTTTCCTGTGGTTATTTCTGACTTGTTCTTCAATCTTTACCAAGTACCATCAAATATAATGATTACTGCTAGTTTGTTTAGTTCCCCCAGGTGTCACAAGCCTTGCTTCATCAAATGGCAAACAGCAGCCTGCACTGATTTAGTTTACCTTACCAGTTTTAGTCTCTTTGTGTGAGCTGGGGGGAATCACAGCCAACAAAACATGCCTGAGGAAAATTTTTCCATGGCACCTCTACAGACGGGCTCCAACCACAGCTGTCTAGTGATGGATCACCATTCACATTTGAAAGAGAGGGTATAAAAGTGGAGAGTTTTCTACAGCACATATTTTGCACATGCAGTTATGTTTAATGCAGTATGAAATATAAAGCTCCAGAATTTTCACCTCTGGACGGTACTTCATAACTGCAGACAAAATCAGCCAGTGACTGAAAAAGGCTCTATGAAAGATCAGGGCTCTATAAATTTCCTAAAGTCTGGATTACGGAATTAGCACACTGTTTCTTTCCTTCAACAGAGGGGCAAAAACGTTGTTTCCTTTCCCCACTACACAAAGACAAACAAGAAATAAACTCATTCTCTCTGAATACCTGTATGCACCCTCAATTTCTGATTACTTATTTGCTAAACTGCCTACACTGTGTTGTCTGTGAAGAGTTCACAAAATTCTGGTCCTCTGGCATGTGTTTATCTTTGGGCTGGACCAGATAGCTAGGGAAACAGTTTATAGAGGAGATTAGCTAGAGTTACTTGGGGGAATATTTGCCCTGTCTGTTTTATGTGGAGAAACAGTAAGGGCAAGCATATGCTTAGCACAAAAAGAAAAACGAAAAGAGAAGCAGAGTACCCATCTGGTAAATGATATCAACTCCACAGAATGATTGCTGGGTTTGTGTGGATGGATTTTCCTTGATATCCTGAAGCAGACACACCACCTGAAAACACTGACAAACTGTCGTGTAGGGTAAAGCAGAGGAAGAGGAGGAACTTCCAAGAGCAATTAGTAACTGCTCCAAAATACTTTGGAGATAGCATACGTAACTGAAGGACCTTCACTGAATGCCTAGGCAGACATGTTCCTGCAAATTGTGTTAGAGCAGTTTTAAAAATTACCAGCCCTAAGGGTCACCTTTTGTCTCTCTGCTGAAGGCTACTCTTGCAACTGAGATAAAGTCACTGCCCATGTGAGTTCTCCTACTACATGCAGAGCAAAATAAATCATTACTGAAGGCAGTAAGAATGTTTGTCTACACCCTTAGTCACAGGGGACCATTTAGTGATTCAGTAAAATTCCATAAACATCTGAGAGTTTGGATTTTTCATTTCCTGCCACTTGACTATACAATAGCTGGAGAAGCTACTGTATCCTCAGTTCCTCTTTTCTAACTTTGCTATTAGCGTTGAAATGTTCACTACGTCCAAACTGACTTCTCCTAGACTACATACATATCAATACCATAAATTCACAACTGTCCCAGTTTGAAAGGCAATCTCAGCCCTAGCTCTTGATATGATGATGAACTGAAGTGGCCAGCAACTATGGCATCACTGACTGAATGGCTTTGGTGAGAATTCATATGGTAAAGACATTAAGTAAGCCCCACTGGGATTCCTGATACAGGAAAATACTTAAGTACTTGGTATTTCAGTGCTGTTGGCAATGAAAAACACTCACTGCACTATTTTGTTTCTCAGATGCTATGCCTCACGGAAAAACTAACTGAAATACTAAACACTTTTTTATACTTCCTTTCACAGCTTTTTTGTCATTACTGTTGATAAGTTTATTTCTCCAGGAATTAAGATCTGTCCCATTCCCATCCTCAGTCAGACAAGTTATTTCAGCTAATGATTAGTCAAGTACTCACTTCACTGACCTGAATAACTTCTCAGCAGAGTCCCACCATATTTGTCTTAGCTTCACAGGCAACATGACTTCTTTTTTCAACTAAACTTCTACACCAAGCTTTAAAATTTGAATGTTATCTTTCAGTTCCCAAAATTGCAATCCTTTCATTCATAGTTGTCTGATTTTCCTCACAAGTTTTGTCCTTTTATCCTCCAATGAGTTAAGACAGTACCATACAGTGAAATATTGTCCTATAGGTATTTTAACAGTACCTATTTTCTTACCATTAGTTAGACAGCCTTTTAAAATATCCATTGACTATGTCCAAAGAGTTTTGGCCTAATTCAAATATTTTTATTACTCCATGAAACTGCAGATATGCTGCAATACACAGTGGGTGTTCCATGAGGAAACATCCTAACTTAGGCTTCTGCTGTTATGCAAAAAGAAATTTGTATTCTGTTCTTTACCTTTGATCACTCAGTAATTACTGACATTTGTATATGCTCTTACTAAAAATTTATCTAACCAAGGAATATTTAATAGACAGCTTTAATACAAACAATAACATTTTCTGGAATGCACTGTGATAAGCTTTTCAAATCCAGCTGAATCGTCAAAGAATATGTGTTTGAGTCACACCTATCTAAATGGTAATTATAATTTTTAATTTGTTTTTCTCTCAGCTGAGAAACTGAATAGAAAGTAATTCAGTTAAGCTGCATGAAGGATGCTAATTTGTTTATGTTTATTACAAGACTAAAAATATCACAGAATTTTTGACACGAGGCTTTAACTCAGCTGCTCAGAGGAAGGCCTCTGTGTCCTTTCCAGTTGCAACATCCATTTTAAACTTGGTCTGGTTGCATAAAAAAAACATTCCTGAGCTATAATCAATTATCCTTTCAACTTCTTTGACTCTTTAACCAGTTTTCAAGT
>VXAL01013157.1:142061-160143 GCA_013399475.1 Chauna torquata | reverse complement strand
CTTTACTACAGTGTAAAAGCAGAGCACATCCACTCATTCCAGATCAACAAACACTAACTAGCTTCTAGGCACCTAGAAAGGGAGGAAAAGAACATTTCTCCAATATTTCTCTATTAATTTCCCTCCATTGCTTTCAATACGCTTGAAAACGATAACCAAATCTCCAGTTATTACAATTATTATTTGTATATGGTCAATTTCATCAACATCAATTCTTTTATGTAGCTACAACAACAAAACATTGTTTTACATTTTTTTCATTGCATTTTCTTTATTTCTCTAAGTAACAGTAGTTACTTACATTTTTTCCTTATTGCAGCCAGTTCCTGCTCAATCCGTAGGCAGACAGACTGTGTAAGTTCAAATGATATTCTTTGGAAAGCATCAAAATCCTCCACTGTGTAAACATGGGTTTCAGCAGGAGGTGATGCAATTGCTTCTAACTCTGTACGCACTGCATCTTTCACACCAACTGCAAATACTTCTACGTCTGCATCCCTCAGCTTTATTGCAGGTTCTTTGAAAGCATCTGATGATTTTCCATCAGTAATAAGAATCATGACTCTTGGCACATTTGGTCTTGATCCTTTGCTGGTAACAAATACTTTCTCCCTCACATATGTCATCGCTTTGCCTGTGTTGGTAGATCCACCTCTGTAGGGGAAGGTGTTAATAGCCTGAATTATATCTTCCACTCTGTTGTATCTGTTCAAAGAAAACTCCATATGGGGATCTCTGCTGTACTGGACAAGACTTATCTGTACTTTTCGAGGCGATATCTCAAAGCTTTTAACTAACACTTCCAAAAAGGCTCTTACTTTAACAAAATTGGCGATACCAATGCTGTAGGAGCCATCCACTAAAAACACAACATCAGCTTTTACATCCACACCACGTGAGCATTCTGTAAAGAAAAAGAACCACCACTATAAACAGGTATTCTATAGCCACAGCATTTCAATTGCATCTGCAGTTCGTGCATTATATCCAGTTGTTTATAAAGGAAATAAACCATTCCAAGTAAAGCTCTTTCTTATAAACAATGAAGGCATGATACTAAAGCAAGCATCAGAGATTCAAACAACAAAAAGCTACTGTGTGGAAATAACACAGTAGTTCCTAACTCACCCACTTGAACTTTTACTTGTTGTGTTTTTTCCATTATAGTTATTGGCTCACTGGGGGTCAGTCCTTTCATTGCAAAAACATTAATTTGATATTCTGTGTCTGGAGAAAGATCTTTAACATTCAGAGCAGTAGTCTGAGGACCCAAACTCAGAACATGTTGTTTTCCACCAGCTATCATTGGAATGAACTGTACCCGATAGCCAGTTATTTGGCTTGTGGATGGATCCCAAGTGATCCTAACAGATTTTGAAGAGATCTGAGCAGCCACTAGATTTGAAGGAGGCTCCACCACTGAAAGAAATTGAAAGCAAGCCCAAAATATTAATTACAACTATAAACAGATTTCCTTGCACATTTTTATTTCTGAAATAAATTTAGTTATCTTTGCATAAACTTTACTAAAAATCACATCTATTTTTAGCATAAATAAACACAACTGAATTACAGGAAAGTCCACATGGGGCATCAATGAGAGGTTAGAAATATAAACAATGCATTCATAGTACCCCAAGTGTAGAAGAAGTTCCAGGAGAAATCCTGTCTTGCTCTAATCCTGTTTCAACCAGAAGTGAAAGCTACATCCACAGGAACATAGTAGAGGGTCTGAACAAATACAGGCCTGAGCAGAGTGCTGTGACAGCAGAGTCATCCCTGCTGCCATTTTGGGCAAAGAATAACTAGTTACTCAGTATCTTACAGAGCCAGAGAATTGCAATGATACAGCTTGATGTCTGTGTTTTTTCAGCATTCTCCAGTTTTTGTTCCTTGGTTCTTAACCTATTACACATTCCGCTCCTTCACCAAGCAGATTTTTCCCTTTGGTACATTTTTCCATAGAAGTGAAGCCAGTGTCCAAATTGACTGTACGAGACTCTGATAACTGAACATCACTGTGTAGCCCTTGAAACTACGGAATAATGGAGCTATTCCAAATCTACTGTCACACTCCTGTATTTAAATGCACAAAGCTGAAACCAGTTTTCCACACTTGCTAAATGAGGCAATGGATCAAACTCCAGAAACAAAGCAAAGGAAGTTTGGCTAGTCCCCTTAAACATGCATCAGAACAAACTGACGTCAATAAATGCATTTATAAAAAGTATCTCACCTTCTTCTCCACTAATCAATTCACCCAGCTGTTCATCAACACCAGAGCACACTTGCAAGATAATTTCATTCTGTATATCTACAATTCCATCAAAATTAGCCACATTGAACACATGTTTCAGTGAAGGCTGAGATGCAATTAGCTTGAGTTCTTTTGCATCTGCTGCTTTGATTCCTAGAAGTCACAATAGACAGGACCATGTTAAGTGACCATAAAATACAGACATCTGTGAATGTATTCATGGTATCAGAATATCCTGGGGAAAAGCTGAGTTTAACTCAGTTCTGTCTTCAGTCATTATCAATAACCAAACTACTAAATGAGTTAATGCAATGAGGTAATATACTCCATTTTCAACTTGAGAAAATAATGTGTTACCTTCAGTAATGCCAAGAGTCATACTGCATTTGCCAACCTTCTTAGTCTCCATGTAGGAGCTACAGAATGACTATCAAGTTAATACAACTGCTATGTTCCACTCTGGAGGTTACAAACTGCCCATTTCAAGGCATACACACATGAAAACTTTACACCCAGAATCTGTGAAACGTACAACTTCCTGCCTTAGGAATGCTAATCTCTCAAACATTAAAAAACCTCACCATACCCAAAGAAAAAACTTCAACTCCTATGTTGCGAAGGTCTCTTGCAGGAATTTCAACTTCATCTTGAGCTTTTCCATCCGTAATGACAATTGCTACTTTGGGAAAGCCTTTCCTTGCTCCAGCAGACTCAGTGAAGGTGTTTTTAACCAGGTAATCAATAGCCTCACCTGAAAACAACACAAGTTATGTTTGTATTAGGCATGAATGAACTAGGATTTAAAGCAAATTTTGTGTAAAAAATGAAATACTGCATAAACGTGCATGAGAAATCTGTACCTGTCATTGTGTTGCCACCTTTGTAAGGTATTCTTTTAATCGCATCAATAAGATCACTTCTTCTGAAATACTGATTTAAATTGAACTCTGTTCTTGTGTCTGAGCTGTACTGAACAACTCCAACTCTTGTCTTTTCTTCCCCAATGTCAAAAGCTGATACAAGGGCAACCATGAAGTCCAGAATATATCTGAAGTTATTTCTCCCTACACTCCATGAACCATCTACCAGGAAAACTAAATCTGTCATTGCACTTATGGAGCATCCTGGAACACAAAAACAAAAACAAAACCTTTATTAGCAGATGAGCAATTGCGTTCTTACAAGTCAGTGAGAAATGTCTGACAGACACTTAGTAAATAAAAGCGAAAAACAACAGATACTGAATAGAGTCATATTCTTATCTGGAATATCTTACTTGGGGAAGCATTATTCACCTAGGTGAACACAGCTAAGAGCGTTTTATCAGCCATTACCAAAAAGGAACTGTCACCTTCAAATCTAGTTTTGAGACACCTCTCACTCTATTTTACAAATCTGTTCTCCCACAGTAGATGACAACTCACACATAAAACTTTTTGAAACAGTTTGATGTTACGGGAACATATCATTTTGTTACCACTTCTGCTTTCCATCTTTACCTCCCCGTAACAGCTGCACAGTTTGTTCTGCAATGCCTTGGATCCACAAGACAATGTCTTTTGCTGATAGGACTAAGACACTCATGGATTTGCTTAGATTAGTTGCATGAAATTCATAGTTTCAGTACCTGTTTCGCACCTCATCCTTTCAATGTGGCTACAAATTCCTTCCATCTCAGTCTCTTCCCTAGTTTTCTTAATTCTGGACAACTTTAAAAGTTAATTTTATTGCTAAGTAACAAAGGAACACAGCTTAACTTTACAGGGCCCTGGAACTAGATCTCGCATCTCTAAAACATCAGATAAACTGAAAGACAAAACATCTTACTTTGTAATTGAGCCTCAACCTTCTTTTCCTCTGGTATCCCTGGACCACCCGTCTGAACTGCACAAAGCACAACATAGGCAGGATTAATGGAGGAAATTAGGTTAATTTGTTAACATCAAAGAAAAATGTGTAAGGAATTAGGGACACAAATCTGACAAGCCTTAGAACATGAATACATAAATGCAAGTTATGAATACATTGCCTGCAATTGTAGAATTGACAACATAGCATTCAGGGCAACACAAAACACAGAAAATTGAATAATTAGGAATCCACTGTACTTGTACATCTCTAAGTAATATCTCCAAAATTAACTGCAACATACGTAAATGAAATACCAATATTACCTGTCTCTAACACATAGGGAAACTCATTATAAGTAATTTTGCTGTGGCTGTTTGGGTAGGCTGAGACGTAACAAAATGTGTCATAGAATATAGTCTGCTGTGTTTAACTTACAATTATTAAATATAAATGATAAAAATTTCAAGTCCATATTGGATTTTTATATATATATATAGTGTCACATTTAACTGTTTGATGACAGTAGTTAGGTGGGGGTTTTTCCTTCACAGAAATCCAGGCTGATTCATTTCTTAACTGAGGTCAATGACAGTCTCCCCTTTGAATGCAGAGGCAGTTAATAGGAAGTAGGTCTAGTTCAACATAACCAGTGGCCTCCTGCAAAGAACGCTGTATGAGTTGTCAGACACAGTATATCCATGCTAGTCTCCCCTTATCTCTGCTCCTGCAATGAATTATGTTTAATGCAAAAAAAAAGGCTGTTTGTGCAGCTACATCTGATCAGAGTTCAGGTATGTGCCAATATTTTGTTGAGGAACTGGAACTAAGCCAAACTCTGTGAATGACTGGCCAGTTACGTTATTTGGTTTTCTAACTGGGTGATAGCAGGCTCAGCAAGAGCCGGCAGTGTGGCAGCCGAGAGGGCAAACCGCATTCTGGGATGCATTAAACACACCATAGCCAGTTGGTCAAAAGAGCTGATTCTCCCACTGTATTTAGCATTGGTGCAGCCTCACCTTGAATACTGTGTGCAGTTCTGGGCTCCACAATACAAAAAGGATGTTAAGGTCCTTGAAAGCATCGGAGGGCCACAAAGCTGGTAAAGGGGCTGTAAGGCAAGTGCTAAGAGGAGAGGCTGAGGACACTTGGGTTGTCCAGTCTGGAGAAAAGGAGTCTGAGAGGCGACCTCGTTGCTCTCTACAACTTCCTGAGGAGGGGAAGCAGAGAGGGAGGTGCCAGCCTCTTCTCCCTGGTAACCAATGACAGGACAGGTGGGAACGGCACAAAGCTGTGCAGGGGAGGTTCAAGCTGGACATTAGGAAAGATTTCTTTACCATGACAGTGGTCAAACACTGGAACAGGCTTCCTAGCAAGGTGGTTGATGTCCCACACCTGTCAGTGTTCAAGTGGCATTTGGATAATGCCCTCAGTAACATGCTTTAACTTCTGGTTAGCCCTGAAATGGTCAGGCAGATGGACTAGATGATCTTCAAAGGTCCCTTCCAACTGAACTATTCTATTCTATTCTATTCTATTCTATTCTATTCTATTCTATTCTATTCTATTCTATTCTATTCTATCCTATCCTATTCTATCCTATCCTATCCTGTCCTATTCTAACTGTGTTACATGTACTTACTTGTCAGTTGGCCAAAAACAGGTAGACTCTCCTCTCTTTCATCATATGAAGCTATTGATACAACATACTCTATATCAGGTATAAGATCTGATAAGACAGTTCGGGTAGTGCTAGGTGAAAGAGTAAATTCTTTAGTTGGTCCATCTGCAATAAACATATAAAACAGTTAATGCAGTGTTTAAACGCAGTAATATCAATGACAAGTTGATCAAAAACAACAACAACAAAAAATGCAATAGGGAATAATCTATCTAAATATCCAATGACAATTTTAGAATGATACAATTTATTTTTTCCTGGAATATTCTGAAACATGAAATTTCAAGCTAACCTGTCTTAAGCAGTGAAAAAATTACTGAGGTGTTTAATAAATTCCAGGAAATCTGAAACTTAAAATGCACATAAAAAATGTACTATAATTTAACAAATCATGGTCCAGTTCTGATCCACTATCAGATTTACACTGATTATTTCTAAAAATGAAATACAAAAATGGGTGTCTTACACAACCAGTATTATGGCCATGTTATGGAAGTTACATGACATCACTGCATCATTACCTGACATATGCAATATTTCCCTTGGGATAAGTACTTGAAAGAAGTACAATACAATTCCTTAACTTTAAGGTAAAAACACAGAAGAGGAGCAGAGTGCAGATTTTACCTCCTTGTTCTTTGTAAAGGAAAAGCAATCAAAACATTACTTGCAGTCGCCGAAGGGTAAATGCTAAGGTAAGAAAAACTCTAACTTGGAACAGTCACTGCTCCTTCCTGTGTGCCCTTTGCTGCTACCCAATCTTGATCATAAACTTCAGAAAGATCTCAATAGCTGTTCTCATACCTAACTTAGATATAAGTAAAAATGTACCTAAGTTTTACAAAAATGGAGTAACAAGATTTTATAGAACTCACCATTTGTAGGAACTACAGTTATCCTGTAACCCACTATTGCATCTGGTGGCCTTTTCCATGACATTTGAACATTATGTTCATCTATAATTGTAAAATTCAAGTCTGACGGTGGATTAACTGCAAAAGATTTATACCAGGTGGATGTTTAAAAGTTTGAACAAGCTTTGGCAAATGAATAAATAAAATAATGTTGAGCAAAGCTTACTAAAATTGTCTTTGCATAAATTTGTTTCCAACAAATATAAAGATATGTTGTTGGAAAAAGAGTAAAATAAAAGCTGACAAAATACGACAAAACATCAAAGAGTATACGCATTACAGAGGACAGCACAGAACATATGTTTCTTGAGTTGCCAAGACATTCAAGAATGGCCAGCAAAATCAAGCACAATCGAAAACACGTTTGGATACATGTACAATGAGTTCACAGATAATCACCACATATGCAAACAGTTCACATAACAATTAAAGGAAATTTTTGTACATGCTGGGTGCAATCCGTACAAGCATGCCAAATCACAACCTGCTTACAATACCATGAGATCATTTAGAACATTGAGAACACAGCACTCTTCTTAATTAGACATCAAAGAATTGATCAGCTTTTGAGTATAGTCTCTGCACAGTCATATTTCTTATCAGTTTCACTGAATCTAGAAACTTGGCAGAGAAAAATAAATTTTTAAGAATACAGGGAAAGATTGGGTATTTAATGTTCAGTAAAACAATTTCTGTTAGGGTTTCGATAAGAATATACATGTAAAATGTATATCAGTAATAATGATATACTGATGTATCATTTTATTTCAAAATAAGGAGAGCTCCACCCCTTGGTTCCTAGGAGCCACTGAAGTGACATACTTTGCATATAGCTGCAAAGAATGGAGGAATTAAGGGGTGCATAAATGGGGTTAGTGATGGTTGGAATTTGCTGAAATATTTGAGCTGATGTGAAAGCTCACAAAAATAAGATTCTACCTGTTTACACCACATTGCTGTACAAATTCAAAGGTGTAAACTAATGTTTTCATGTTCCCTTTGCAGCAGGTGTACCCATACTAGTAGTGGCATTTTAACATAAAATGCCAGTATGGTTCCATACAACACAATGGTTAATTATGAAAAGACAACATCAAAGTATATTTATGGACATTTATTTTACAGAATCTATAGAAAACAGCAAAGAGGGCACCAGTGATCTGAACGAATGACTGCAAATAAAACTTATAGGAGCTGATGACAGAAGTAACTGAATAGTACAGAAAGAAATAGTTTTCATACACTATTTTGCAGCATCATGCATATGTACATGAAATGTTGATTATTATTTTTTTAGCTTCCCACAATGGACAAAAGCCTCCATGTACAAGGTTCATTACACAAAGACGTTTCATAAATATTTTATAATGATATTCTCTTTGTAAAATTGTCATGCTTGTTCATGCAATATTTTACTGACTCACTGTCAGTGCATGGTAGGTGTATTATATATTATTGTTTAAATAGGTCTACAAAGTAAGATTAGATTCAGCCATACTTTCCTTTACTACTGCAGACCATTTTGCAGGCATTCTTAATAGACAGACCTTTCTCTGTCTCATGGAAGATCTCCATCATAACTCAAACAAGACTTTTGTTTTGGTTTTTAGCATAATTTAAACAGCAGGTCAAGAAATAAATGCCAGAACATATACTTATGAAAAGACACTGTCCAATTGCAATAAGTAATATTGAGCTCAAAAAATGAAAACAAATTGTGTAGGCATTCTTTTTCCTTTTAACTTACTTTCATTTCCAACCATAGGATAATATGGCTTTGTAATACTGATACAATAGATAAACTAGTATTGAAGTAATTGTTATTTTTCCTATTGTCCATACACAGGCAGTGAGATTAGACCATTAACCTGCATGCACATTTTATTCTTCATTCAGTTTATGAGTATCACAATGCTAGAGATGGCGGGGTAGTTACTTAGTATCAAAATCATGCAACACATGTTAATAGTAAAATACATTTAGGGAATAAGAATATCATTATAAAATATTGTTTCAGTAGCAATGGCTCAGGACAAATTTAATGCAAAGGCAGAGACAACTGACCTGAGCATGCTTTTAAAAAAAAAATTCAGTACATGGAAAAAATAGCGCCACCAACCTTGCAAGTAAATTGGCATGTTGCAGCAGAGACTTTAGGCTTTAACTGCTGAAGGACAGCAGCAGCCCAACTTGGTGATATCCAAATGACCGGATTCCAGATAAACTGAAAAACTGACTGTGAGGAAAAGTCTTCAACATTTTAAAGGATTTTAATCTGTTTCATGAAAATTCAGATGTGGATCTTGGCAGTTAAAAAGAATAGCACATCGATACATAATTAACATATCCATTCATCCAGGTATTCACAGCCTTTTAGAACAACGGTGTTGCAGGGGACCTCAGAAAGTCCCCTAGTCCACCCCATGGCCAAGACAAGACCAGCCATCCCATGTCATTCCTGACATGGTCACTCAGATCATTCTTAAAGACCTCCACTATTAGCAGAACTGCCAGCTTCCCATGGAAATTACTCCAATGCCTCACTCCCTTTATCATCGTAAAGTTATTCCCAAAACCTAAGCCCAATCTTTGTTGCTGCAGTTTAAATCCGTTCATTCTCAGCCTATGGCTGACTCATCAGACCAAAGCACTGAAGTCTTCTCCCATGGAAATCCAAAAAGGAACTCTGCCTGAGTGAAGAAATGCAAGTTTGGATCCAGTGTCATCAAAATGTCTCCTGGATGGCCCGTGAGCTTTTGATACTTGAACAGAACCTCCAAAACATCCACCATCCTTCACATGAATCAAATTTCACCCATGTGAAACAGGCTGCAGGATCAAGACCAAATCATGGTCATGTGACTGAGAGCAGTAAGTTGATCTGAAGTACAGTGAAATATTTAGATGATAAAATCCTTATGGTCATCATCAAACAGGGCAACTGGTACTTCACCAGTTCTCCACAAAATTCTTCTTCCAGAACAGAAGTCACCACTGGAAAAACAAGACAGCTGCAATATGGAATCAGACCAGACCACTAGGAACAAAATGGCCCTGGTTCTGGTGGGAGTTTGTCCCGTTGCAGGGACAAACCTTAAAACTCCACTCTACAAAGGCTTAAGCTTTACTCAAGCAAGCAGTCTTCATGTAGGACTACTTGCCTAAGTGAAGTTGCGCATTCATGTACAGTGCCATGATAGTGCTGACCAGTCTGACCCCGTGTGTATCAAAATCCAAGACAAATCTCTTATTGACTTGTCAAGGTACAGGATCGTGATTGTAGCATGTGATGATATTACAGCGTTCCCTTCATACAGTGATTCCACTGTTGATGTATAGAAATGTATGGCTCCCCTACAGGCTTCCAGTGTAGTGAAAACTTAACCTGCTGGATGATAGTTAATTTTTAATGTTCACACAGCGTTAACTTCCACCAGTCTTAGAACTATGATACGATAGTTTCCTCCACTGTATATCCTATCTTATGCACCACAAAAGAAAAAAAAAAAAATCAGACAATATACTTCATTCACTCTTTGTATTATACGCATATATAATAGTATATTTTCTGAAACAAAAAATATAGAGCAAAGCATCTTTCTCATGTTATGTATGTCTTATATTACCTTGTATTACTTAACAGGTAATACAAACCTAATATGCAAAAGTCTACCTCTTTTTACAGATAACACTATGTGACTGCTAAAGGAATGAATATCGTAACAAGAAAAATATACTCAGCAGATCAAGCAATTTAAATCTAGAACCAGCCTTAAAAGTAATGTAATTTGGAAGTAGCTACAGTCCACAATCCTTACATGAGACAAAATCTGTAATTTCAAACACTAACACTATTAGCATGTAAAGTAACATATTAGCCCATGTTAAAATAACATACAGGCCACAGCAGTTGAAGAAGAAGAAGGCCACTTGCTCTAACTGAGATAAGCCCCACTGAAGCTGGAAGAGGCCAAAACTTCTCATGTACTCTTTTCTTCATATACGGCATAAAATTGACGCAGCTAGATCATGACCCCAGTCAAGCTCCTTTGAAATTAGTCTTGCCAATCTGAATGGGAGCTGGAATGAGCTGTAGCCTAGCAATGTAGAAAAGGGCAGCTTCTCAGCCTTGCTAGATACTCATTGCCAACAACACAGACACATTGTCATCTGTATGATTGCATTTTTTTTTAATTTTACACATATACATGAAATTTCTTCAGAATACTAGATATGTAGTTCACTTAACTGTATTTTGAAAGAAAATCATTTAAACGTATATACTTACACATATAAAGATGTATGTAACTAAATATAATTGCATATATATATGCACACTGTATGCATGAATATTTACCAAAATTGAGGCATGTTTGTGCATATCTGTGTGCATGTGTGTATATATATCAACACACACATACACTTTGCTTCTAATTAAAATTAGGAAAAACAGGGTGTTACAGTCACTGGCATGTATATATAAAGTCATGCTTCAGTCTACATGGCTCTCTCCTTAGGAATTCAAAAATCAACATCTAATTTCTCAAAAGATAGACGTCAGACATCAAAAGCTAATAAACTAACAGTCCCACCAACCAGTTCCAAAGCTGATTAGGCAGCTAACCTTTAAAGTTTCAGCTATCCTGGGTCATCTCTCAACCATTCAGTCTATGAAAATTACTGCATTCAGCACAAGCTTTATTGCATGAAAAACTTTCTAACCCTCTGTAACTGCTGTGCTGCAATTATTTGTCACTTACAATATTGCGTGTCCTGGAGACAGGTTCTTCACTTGACAAACCTTTTCCTACAATACACAAAGGTCACACGCTTGGCTCAGTGATGCCCTCCTTCCCTATACCCTAGAAAACAGACTTTTCTAGGTCTGAAACAATTCCTGAAATGTTCAAAAGTCAGAGCCACCACATGCTGTGGTGAAGTGACTGTGTGACAGTGAAGTCACATGGAACTGATGATTTCCTTATTCCTTTTTTGGGCCTTTGAAAATCCCTCGGTATTAGCAAATGTCATATGCTACAAGAGCCATGACATCATAACAGCACTGCCTTGAGATTATACCAAACAGGTTATTCGCATGCTAATCTACTTGTCTACTTGGCTTAACTATGACTAAAATAATGAAAACATTCTCTTCTAGCAGAAGGATATGGATTCCCCCCCGGCCATATGTGATCAGAGATGGAAAACATGCTGTGGCAGAAAGAATTCTTGACACAAGGACATACACCAAATGCACTGCGGTATTGCAGTGCTGGACTAAAAGGGCATGAAACAACTCAAATAAAGCACAAAATACAGCATCATACTTAAGAAGTTTAAGGCCAGAGAGAGACGTCAGGAGGACTGCAAATTAAAACAAGTACAATTTCATTGTAAAAGAAAAGCACAAAAACACAGAGCTTGAAAACAGATTTGCTTCCTTGTCCAGGATAAACAAACAACTTCCCCAGTGAAATGCCATGAATGCATTCAGACTATATGTTGGTT
The DNA here is from genome assembly GCA_013399475.1 of Chauna torquata. Lineage (NCBI taxonomy): Eukaryota > Metazoa > Chordata > Aves > Anseriformes > Anhimidae > Chauna > Chauna torquata. The sequence continues at coordinate 147,935 of VXAL01013157.1, read as the reverse complement.
TTACCCCCTCTACTGCCACAGTAAATGTCCAAACAGAAACCCCTGTTTTGCTGTATTTCTATAGAAAAGCTCTAACACTGTTACTACACCTCACTGCTTTGCCAACAGCAACAGAGCACTGCTCTCACGAAGGACTCACAGAGCAGCTGTGATGCTCATGAGGAACCAGTTTCATCCTGGAATATTTAGGAATGTGAGCAGCAGTATCAGATAAACACCAGATCTACTCCCAGGGAGACTGAAAAAAACGAAAGCTGAAGGCAGGCAGAATAACAGAAGAACTTCATTGTTCCTTCCCTCTGCTTTCACACCACCTTCCCATCCTGGATCAACAACCTTAACCACATTGTATGCTCTTCTCCCTTATCCCCCTCTCACTTTTTCATCCCATCAAGTGCTGCACATAGCTCTGGGAAAGAAAATTCAAACTACATCTCTTGTGACCACTATAAGGGCAGCCAAGGCAATAAAAGAAGAAAAAAAAAAAAAAGGAGGAGTCAAAAAAGGCACTAAAGAAGCACAGTCATACAACTGTACTAGCACTAGCAGCCTGAGACAGGACTGGTAGGGAGAGGACTTTGGCACAATATGATGTGGAAGCTGGAGGAGTAGACTAAAGAGAGAAACATCCGCAGGAGAAAGTCATTTCAGCAGACAGAAGCTGGAATGAGATCAGAACCAAAGTAAGATCCAATATGCAATGTACAAAATGACGCAAAATTGAAGCACAAAGTTAAAACAATGCAGAAGGATGGCCAGCATTGTCCAAACAAAAAAACACACTGCAAAAGGCTTTACAACAGTAATTCTCACCAGAGCAAGTCCTAAGTTTTCCTAGTTTTGAATTTCTATTTTCAGCACCACTATTTCTCACTGCACTTCCTACTCAAGACACTCTTCTGTTCTTACTTCAAAACTCTGGAGCTATGAGAAATTTCTCTTAGAAAACCGATCCCTGTAAGTCATGCATTTTATTTAACACAAATTTCTGAATGCAGAGCAATGCCAGTCCTATCCAGGAGTGCTCCACAACTCACAAGATCAGGCTCTGTCCATTCTTCTGCTTAACAATGGCATGTGCTTCACAACGAGATCTAAACACACTTGGCCAGCTTGACTGGTAACATATCTAGTTTCAAAAGTTCTTACAAAATAACTGTGCTTCTCCAAAACATTTTTCCAGCTTTCGTTAACAGTACTCAAACTATGACTGTTTTAGTCCACACCACAGCTAAATAAAATGCCTTCACTCATATTTTGAAATACCCCACTCCATAAATATAATCAATGGTGCAGGACAACAGCAACATCACTCAAGCTCTGAATGAGCTCCCTCCTAAAACAGGGAAGAATGCACAAATATGTCCACTCCCTTCTTCCATCAAAATTGTACACTTCCTCTGCTTTCTCTGGCACAGTGGTCCTGCATTTGAAATGCAACTCTGAAATGACTTTAAATGACCTTTTTGGTTCTTCAGCCAACAACAACGTAGCATGAGAGGGAGGCAGTGGGTTGATCCTCTCCTAGGGTGACCAGATGTTGTACTAGTAGCAGAAATGCCATACTTTCCAGAAAGCTGGTCTCCTTTAAGCCTGCTTGCCCCATGTCAGTAGTGCAGCTGCAGGGGGAGATATCCCAGAGGCATCTCTGACACGCCATGCTTTTAGCAGCCATCAGCCAAGGCAACCAGGTCCACAAACAGGCAATCGTGGCAGGCCACGATCAGAGAATTTCTTTCGGGTCAATACGGAAAGAGGAGGGGAAAAACTGAATCACCAGACGCTGGCTTCTGTTTTTCCCAGTTCAAACCCAGGGCGCACCCTATGATGGAGCTGGGTTCCAGAGGTCAGATCAAGTCATTTCAGCACAGGCCGTTCAGTGAGGCCTCGTATCTTTTATTTCTCCTGGCACACACTGCTAACAGAAATGCTCTTACTATAGCCTGAGCTGTTCGGCCCAAGCAGAGGTTACTGCACGCTCAATGCTATCCACCAGGGTGGGAGAGACGCCATGGCGAGTGGGCAAGACCAGCCCGGTTTGTCTCCACAGGTCTTCATCCCCAAAGCAGGACACTGCCACGGGCTGACAGGGACCTTAGCCTCCAGCAAGACCAGGGGCCCATGAGGAGGAGGAGAAGAAAAAGGCCGCTTTAGGGACGACGGCGCCACACGCGTGCCAGAGCCACAGCGGGACCGGGCCCAGGCCCAGGCCCAGGCCTGGCCGCCCTTTGGCGGCACAGGGGATGCAGGTCACGGTGACACCTCCCTGTGGACGTCCCCCTAGGCCGGGCCCAGTGCGGAGGCCAAAGCATCCCCGAGGAAGGGTCAGGCCACCCCAAGGGCTCGGCCGGGGGTCGCCCCACCGAGCAGGGGTGGCCAGGAGGCCAGCGGGGCGGAGGCGAGGGGGCTGGCCCGAACAAAAAAAACACACAGGCGCAGAGAGCCAGACTCTGTTGGAGCATTTTATTTCAGAGCTGCGGGTGGTTGGGTGGTGGGTTTCTCGTTTCCTCTCCCAACGTGACTAACCGCGACTGCACAGCCCAGCAGCTCCAGCGGGCGCGGGGCAGCGGCGCAGGCCCCAGCGGTGCCCGGGGCTCCTCGGGGCGCTGCGTCCCCCCCGGGGCGGCCGCCAGCCCGCGTCCTGGCTGCGGGGCGGTGTGGACAGCACACCAGAGAGACAGAGAGAGGGAGCTACGTTTCGGCTGACCAGCCGGGAGAAACAGAGCACAGAAGGAGCTGGGCAAGGAAGGAGAGACGTTTCTCTGAAGGAGAGAAAGAGAGAAGGTGAAGGAGTGACACTCAAAAACAGAGAGGGAGAGAGGCGGCAGCTCGGGCCTGGCGGGACGTTATCTCACTGGGGGCACCCCGCGCGAAGGGGCAGGGGGGACGGTTACCTTCAGCCTCGATGGAGGAGAGGAGGGCAGCTGCACACAGCGCAGCCACCGCCAAACACAGAACTGTCTTCATTTCTGCCCTTACAGCTCACAGCAACATGAATGAATCTGCAGCAGTGGGGGGAAAAAAAGGAAGAAAGAAGGAAATCAATCGCATGGATTAGAGGGTTGCGTGGGTGTATTCATGAAACATAAAAAAGATGAACCGTGGATTTCACTTTGTTCTCTTATCCCCAGCCCCCACCCACGGGACCAGGTTAAAACCTCTAGACTTGAAAGTCATCCAAAACTGTGACAGATCTGCATGACTAACTGGAGAGTCTAGTCTTGCAATAATGTGCCTTTTGTTACTGAACCCTTTCTAATCACAGTAAGCGCACAGCTTTGACCTCGTTAGGGTTAATTCGATCGGGGAAGCACGGTGAAGATTTGTGCCTCTGCACGGCAGGAGCCAGAAGGGAGCTCCATGACTTCATCACCAAGTGTGATGATAGCTAATTCAGAGGTCATTTCTGCCTTGAATCAACCAAATGTCTCTTTCAGCTGGGGATTTTATTCGGCTCCTTTTTCATAACTGTTGAAGCACTTAGTTAGCTGTGTTTTAGTGGTCTCAAGGCAGTTTGGAAACTGTAATAAAAGTTTTTTTGAGGCGTTCCGCCTACGAAATGTGCTATTCTTCATTTCTCGAAGGTCTGAAATAGATTATACAGAAGTGTGTATAACACAACTGAAACCTGACACGTCTGTCTCTCCACGATGTTTCAACATCTGATAATTCATTTACACATTCTGAGAGAAAATAGGTTTAAAATACACTATAAAGAGCAGGCAGGGGAAAGAGTCACGCAATCACTGCAGGTTGTCTAGCAAAATAGGTGGGATTAGGCCACTTTAGTGGCTCCTAGTTGCAAGCAGCTATATCTTTTTAACTCTCTGTGCTCAAAGCCATGCCAAAATGGTCGCAATTACTCCAGCATAACTTCCAAATGATTTTTCTTCTACAAAAGGGCTAGTATGTATGGCCCTCATTATGTATGCATATAAGTGTTTCCAAAGTTTGGTTTTTTTTTAGCTCAGGAAGTAGGGGAGGGGTAATTTGTTTGAATAAAGCCATAAATGCATCATATATCATACATCATAATTAGGCTGGAGGAAAGAGAACTCCACAGGCAATTAGGCAACAGATTTTATCGGGAAGGTGCCAAGAGTGAAACAAAAGAAAAATACATAAATCATTAGCCTGCAGAAACAGCTGAAGGGGAAAATATTCTTCTGCCATCTAGAGAACTAACCAGCAAGGCACATTTAGTGGGCAGACGCTACCAAGATCCGGGAATGCCTTTCCTAGTTATTGACACCAAGCTTAACAGGCTTCTGCCGGGCATCTGCCGGGCAGCTGGATATATTTGCCTTAGCCAACTGCTTTTAGTGCGCATAAAATTATCAAGAGCACAAAGAAAAACTAAGCAATCGTTTCAGTCCAATGATACCTCCAGCGGGTAAACAGAAGAGTAAAATTGGCTGCAACGATCCCTGACACTAACACGAGAAGGACCAAGGTTAGCATTAACTTGTCCTGAAAGCTCCAAAATCTTATCACCGCTCTGCATGGGAAACAGCTGTCCCTGAGCACAGTTTATGCATTCTGCAGTGAGTTTGAGGATCGCTTAAACTCGGCATTTAAAAGGACTTTTGTCCTGGAAATCTTGTGTGGGCTTGGAGTGCCATCTTTTGATTCTTTAGAAGAGCAACAAAAATTACTCATCTCGCAAAGACACCTTGGAGTTCACCACTGCTGCAAGTCTACCGCTCCTGATCTACATTCTTCTTTCGTGCAATAAAACTGCTCAGCCAAAGCATTCATTAGCCCGCCTAGAAACACTTCGTTCCCGTCTCTCAAACGTAGATGTGTGAAAGAGAGCCTGGAGGTGGCAGAGGAGAGGTACTTGCACTGACTCAGCAGGGACAAAAGCAGCCTTTGCAGCACGACTAAAGGTTTTATCTTGAGACCACTTTAAAAAAAAAAACAACGGGCTTGCGCCAGTACCAGTCCAACCTCACACTAATTCAAACTACCAAAGGTTAACCAAAGCATTTCCAAACCGTGCAGCGAGCAACATTTACCACTTCCGAGCCGAAAACAATAACCTAAATGAAACAAACAAACGGGAAAACCCCACTAGCTATCACAGACATAAGAACTGGAAACGGGAGAAAGAATGACAGGGAGCTGCAGGCATCACGCGGGAGGGGAAGAGAGCGCTCTCCTGCCNGGTGCCGCCGCCGCCGCCTCCCCCGGTGCTTCAGCCCGGGCACCCGCCCGCGGCGGCCGGAGCCGAGGGGACGGGGCCCCCCCGTGCCTTCCCCGGCAGCAAGCAGCCCCCCGGCACACGCGCTTCGCCCTTCCTGTGTCAGCCTTCGGTGCTGCTACCCTCAGCCTATGGAGCATCGCTCGTGTGGTGCACATGGAGAGGCAGCGGGACCTGGCAGGGACGGGGGCAGGGGGTCCCCGCTCCCGGGCAGGCACAGACCTTCAGGGGCGGCCGCAGGGTGCCGGGGCCGGTGACGGGGCAGCTCCTCCGGCGGTGCCCGCAGCAGCAGCCGTCGGACCTGGAGAAAGGGAGGAGGAGAAAGGATGAAGCTCCGGGGGCACCTGGTGGAGGGAGCGGCGCGTAGCAGCGGCGGCGAAGGAGGAGCAGAGGCAGCGGCAACAGCTGAGCGCGGAGGAGACGCCTCGATCACTGTAGCTCCCGACGTGAGGGGTCCGTCGGGGAAGACTTGCCTTCTCCAAGTGGGAAGAGCCTCTTCTCAATCTGCTACTTAATAGAGGGCTGTTCCCAACTCTCAATTTACCCTCGTAAGCGGTTACGAAACTGCAGGGAAGGTGGACTGCTGCCACCGGATGATATATGCGCCGCTCTGCTCCAGCAGGGAAGGGGATCCACTTCTGGAAACTGGCGCATACCTCCGCGCATTCCTG
>VXAL01013157.1:104330-141009 GCA_013399475.1 Chauna torquata | reverse complement strand
TACATAATAAAAATAACTAAAAACAAATATAAAACAAAATAATAAATGCTGCGGAAACAGACAGACGAAGGAGGAAAAAAAAAATCTCCTTGCAGAATTTAGGGCCAGACCAACACCTGTCGGCAGTCTGTTTGGAAGAGGTCTGTAAGATTTCAGCGGTGTGTTGGCCCCCCCTCAGTTTTTTGCACAGACGTGAATTTCTGACGGGGTCCAGCCGGGGTGGAAATGCCCGATAGTGAAGATTGATAGCACTGGAGGAAGGCTCCCGGGCACTTTTCCGCAGGACTGGGAGATCAAGGATGTGTCGACGGAAGGACGTGTCCCTCCTGAACTGAATCCGGCTGTCTTCATCTTTGTAATAGTCCAGTCATCTGCATGAGAACCCAAATGCTGAAAAGAAAGTGATAACGAGAAGACATGCGCTGACATTTCCAGACACTTTGGAAGTGAGTCAGCTGCTCTTAGGGACATGCCACGGCTTTGTCTGTCTGGCATTGATAAAATGTGATTTCCAAAAGCAACATCTCTGCCCATAAACTCAGATACTCTTGACCTATTAACCACCTTGCCCAGCTGTTGAGTTGGATTTTCTCCTTCAGCATTTTGGCATGAGGAATTTAATTTCTTCCTATGCAGATCTGATACGGAAAAGCAGTATTTCTAAAAAATTAATTTTGAGTTTTTAATTTTAATTTCATTTCCCGAGCAAACAAGCCAAGAACACCAATATAAATGCGGTACGTCACGGGAACAATAGCTCCAGAAAATGGATGTCGGAGGTTACAATGAAATATCCTTCCACAGGAAGCGAATTAATGCAAATGAGGTATTTGTACCACTTGTGCACCGAGACTATTTTTTATAATGTGCTGTGGATTTCTCCATCATAGGTTGATCAAGATTTTACATATAATTGTTAAAATCAATTATAGCAAATAATGAGAAGGGAAGAAAATATGTATTATTCTATTTAAAAGAAAAGTCACTGGGAACAGTAGTTTGAAAATGTTTAAATACTTTGCTACTAATTCTACAACTGGATTTAGATGAGCGAATGCGCTGGAATCAGCAGGTCTTTCAGGGTGCAAGGACCTCAGAGTCACTGGTGGGATGATGTGCGATGATGTATGATGATCAGGGCACTCTCCCCCTTTCCTCACAGCTGAGCAGCTTGGCCTAATTTCTTGGAGCGAAAGAAGACTCAGAGATGGCAAGAGCAAATAACTCCCTTACTCCAAGGACAGCAGGATTTCATTCTTATCTTTACTTGTTCTAGCCATACTAACCGTGTTCCTGCTAAATCATTTACATGCAAAACACACCAACCAACTGCATTTAGAGTCTGTGCTGCCATATATCACAGCAATTAAAAGGCAAAACGGGTTGTTTTTAATCAGCTCTGTTGCTATGTACATTCATAGACTGAGTACATAATATGTGATGCAGAAGGCATTTCTGAAATGCATAAACATTTACTAACACTCTCCTGTCTGCTTGTTTCTTAGACAAGTGTTAAACACATTAAGACCACGCACTCCAGCTCTGCCATTTTCTTTGCTGTTTAAACTGAATAAAATGAAACTTTATGACAAATTTAAATGTAAAAAATCAAAAGTTGAATTTGTATTTATACTTTTAATAATGTTTCCCATTTCTTGTGTGGGTGTGTGATAGTAATTTTGCAGGTATCCAGGAATTCCTTAGAAAATTTGGACTGGTTTGGGGTCTAGAGTAAATTAGGCTATTTTGTGCTTCTGGCATCTTTCCTTGTTTCCTCAGGCTATATTGCCAGTGCAGAATAAAACATGACGTTCTGCATTTCAGCACTGTAAACCTTGAATATCATTTTCCATGTGGATATCACACTAGATTTTGCTTCTGTGGCTTCCCGACGGCCAGTTGCAGCTGCTTTTATGTATGAATGTGATATATGCCTTATTCATGTATGTGTATATGTGTGCATACGTGTGTATAAGCTTTACACAGTGGAAGAATCCAAAAAGGTGTCAGCTCTTTGAACATTAAATATTGAATGGATGCAGCATTAAATGCTGTTATACATGCAAAGCTGTGCTGCTACCAGTGCCTCCCTGCACCTGCCCCAGAGGTACTTTGCTGATCTATCACTGCATCTATCTCCACAGTGTATCAGAATTAGACGTTGCCTTGGTACAGTCATGTAGGAGGACCGTTCTTTCCTTACAACACAAAGGTTGACCTTTTCAGTGTATTGTTTATTCCTTTCTAAATCAGTCATAAAACTAGTATTGCACAGTATCGCATCTGCATCCATCAAATGTTGAAGGAAAAAATACAGCGAACCGCTTCCTGCAGGCCCTGCCTTCTCTGAGAGATTTCCAGTCAATGGCATGAGAAGAACTCAGTCTGGTGTTTATTTCTTTGAATAATTTCACTTCAGAGCTGGAATTCAGAGAGCAGCACTAGTCTGACCTCTCATAACAAGGAATGGCTTCATTTACTAACTGTTCTGAGAGGACTGGTTCCCTCTGAAATCCGCTCATTTACTGAAGCAGTGCCCCTGGAGAGTGTTACAGCTGTGATATAATTATCTACCTCGCCAGGTGCATTTTCCTTAGCAACTATTTATTTCTTTAATTTTTATAACCAATTTTTCCCATCATGTAATGCTCTGAAAGAAATGATCATGGCTCCCAATAAGCAGAGCTGGAAAAGTAAATAAATCATTCAAATGCAGAGGTATAAATAGAAGGGAATTGGCCTTCTAATGCGACTGGGGAGTCTTATAAAAGCCAGTTAATTTGTAGGCAGTCATTTTTAAAAATATCAAAGCTTGAGTACTAAAATTAAAAAAAAAATTAGCTAGATGCAACAATTGTTGCATACAGAAATGCACTTTTTATTAAAACATCCCTAAATTAAGTTGCTTTGTTTCAAAGAAGCTGGTTCATCATTTCACAACCAGATCCTAATCTTCCTATTTAGGAAGCACTGACCAGTGAAGCAAGTACAAATTTTTGTTGATTAAAAAGGGCAAGAAAAGGAATTAACTGAGGACAGCAACCCTGTATATTTGTCAGCTGTCATACTGCTTGTTAACGTGATAGCTCCGGTCACCGCCACAAAGATGTGCACATGCAGGTCTAAGCATTCCTCTTCTCCACGGGGGTGAGGGGTACCCACTGAAAGAATGATGATCCACTGAGGAAACCAATCATTTAAAAAAAGAAAACATTTAAAAATCGCTAGTCACTATCTGCTACTTGCGGAACATGCAGTACTACACAATACAGTAGTCTCTGAGTCCCCAGTTTGATTCAAAATACGATGAAAGGTTAATAGCCATGGGTTCCCTTACATTTGGTTACCCGTCAACTCCTCCAATGTAGTCACCCCCTGCAAAGAAGCAGATGATAATAATCCACAACAAGGTGTGAAATGGTGCAGTGCCAGGCTCTGAAGCTGAACATCTTGCTAATTCTTCTCAGTACTTCTATATAAAAAAAATATAATTACATACTGTGACAGTAGGGTCTGTGTAGGTGGCGTGTAGGCTTATGGAAAAGAAAAGCTTGTGCCTGAATGGACAAGGTATCCAAAGTTCAAGCTGCATTACCTAATGAGTGACCTGATCACATTGTTGCAGACAACGAAATAATTAACGATATGGGGGGAATTTTAAGACTGAATACCTTGCCATGAGGCCAGCCACTGAGATGCTGTCGTTCTCTTCCAAGAGGCACAAAAAGGCTCTGAGCAGGGATGGATGAGGCAATTCCCCTGGCTGAGGAGCAGGTCGGAAGTAAGCTGCCAATGCCCAGTTTTTGCTGCACTCTCTCCTGATATGTGTCTTTCCAAGAAGGTTTAGAGGATGTAAAGGTCAGCCCCAAACTTCCTGCAAGTTCAACAGGACAGTTAGGAGCTTGAACACTCTCACAAGTGAATCTGATACGAATGCATAGAACTGTAACAAATGAGTCTGGAAACGATACTGAAAGGCCATTTAGTTCATCCCCCATTATTTAAAGTACATTAAGGCTGCAAAGAGAAATCCTCCATACTACTTAGTACTAGCAGCACGCTTTGGGGAGCTGTTTCCTAATGGTTGACAATAGATAATAACTTGTTTTAGGTGAGTTGCACATTGCCTGTAGTTGGGCTATGAGCACAGCAATCAGAAATAAGTTGTACCAACAGAGCAAAAGCCCACTCACTGAAAAGAAAAATTATACAAGAAAAAAAAAAAAAAGAAAACACCACACCAGAGAAGCCTGTGTATTTTGATGATTCCACAAAAATAGTCTCAATTTAATATGAAAAATTAATTGTTTGTGTAACTGGCATCTCTGCAAATTCTCAGGCTGAGAGCAAAGAACCAGGACTGGGAGATTTCTTCCTGCGTGTGACTGCCAGAGCTACAGACCCCACCAGTCTTGCTCAGAAAACCTTTTGCTGTTCCAGCATGTCTGCACTTAACAGTCATGTAATTTTTTGTCCATTTCTAAAATTCAAGGGCAGATGCATTCCATGGTCATCACCCCCACGCCCCACCCTCAGCCCTTCCTCCCCTTCCCAGCCACAGTGCCTCAATATCCAGACTAGCAGGTTTTGGCACTCACCACAGCTCTTTCCGCTCCATAAGAAAAAAAGGAGTGCGCACAAGGGGCAAAACTGCAGCCAGGACACAGCCAGGGAGCACCCCAGGCCCAAGGAGCTGGATAGCCCAGGTTCTATGTACGTCCATGAGACCTATGGGACCCTTCTGCATGTCACCTATCACAGAAAAGTCCTGTTGATGAGCATGGAAATTTTGAGTTTTTGTGGAAAAAAAGGGTCAAGCAAGAGCTTAGCTCACAGGCATTAAAAACACTTCCTAGGAATCACCTATCTGGACATTTATGAACTCCATATGAGCTAACCTTAAGAAAGAAATTTGTTTCTCCTGCATAAGTCATAATTGTCTGGAAACTAAAGGGGAAAATACATGGAGCAAAGGAATGCGGATTTAATTTTATTTTTTTTTAATGCAGCCTTGTGGCTGCTGCTTCCCAATATGTTGAACGCTGACAGTTCCAAATACCAGAACATAAGATTTATTTGGATTATAAATAGATGTTGCCCTGTGCATCAGTATCAGAAGCACTCTGTTGTGTAAACAGAAAATAATTGGGTTTTGTTAGTCCTGTTAAGGGTTACTTGAAAGCTCCTACCTATCCTTTTCTGGCAGCCTTTTTCACCTGTTGGAGTTCAGTGTCTCTCTCATGTATCAACACCTCTGCAATTTGCAGAGAGCCTTCACAGGACGCTGTTAAAATGTCTCCTCTCACATGCCCTTTCCTCCACTCTCTTGGGTGCTTTCCATCTGGCCTCACTTCTCTGTCAGTTTTTAGTCACTCCAGTTTATTGAACATGCCTTGTTTCTGGCGTTGTCCTGATTTCTGTTATAATATATTCTTGGTCTGCAGAAACGTGCTTGCTGCTAGCTCCAGTGTCTTTTTGTTTTGTTTTGTTTTACCCCCCCCCCCCCCCAAAAAAAAAGGACAAAAAGAAAATCATCTGCATAGTATTTTTAAACAAATGGTTTTTCAGGCACAACTTACGTTCTGAAACACCACTTGGCTTTACTCTGTCATGACCTTCTTCCTCAGTTAAGGATAGCAGCAGTTACAAGGTGAAGTCCCTTTCTTTCTGCTAGGAGTAGCTGTTGGGACCTTATTTTCTAATAAAAACTGCAAAATCCCCTTCTCTAGCCTCTGGAGAGGCCGAGAAGGCAGACAGGATTGTGCTCCCTGACACGTGCATCTCTGTCGCATCTTTGCTGCTCAAGCCCATTGGCTGCACCCATTACTCCGTCCTGCACGATCACCTCGGGTGGCATTCAGCTCTGGGTTAAGATACTCACATTTAGGTGCCTGCGTGTGAACCCAGCATCTAAACTCTCACAATGGCTGATGAAGACCCAGTTAGCAGTGCACAAGCAGTTTGGCCACCGACTGTCCACAGTGCTTGGTTCAGCTGCTGACACACGGGGCTCTGGAGCCATCCAGAGCCAAGTTTAGGCAACTGGATTGAGCACTTCTACTTTTTATCTCTGGTATTTTTGTAAGCCAAGTCCTTTGTTAGTGCCACACTTTGTAGTCTGCTCCTCTAAATACCTGCTCACTGGGGACCGGGATGAGACCAGCAAATGTACCTGATGTTAATCAAAAGCTGTTTGGATGGTAGTGATTTGCAGTCCCTAACCCACCTGCTTTTGGATCTCAGACCTGAACGGAGAGGTAAGGATTGTGTCAGATGCTCCTGTCCGACTCTCTAACATACATCACATGCAACTTTCACTGCCTAGTCACACAGATTATGTCTCTCCTGCACCATTCCCAAGCGTTGAGACTTCCTTTCAGAAACTGCATTTACACCCCACAATCAATTAAGTGGGGTAATAAAAAGTTGCCTTTCCCCTCTTCTTTTCCCAGAAATTTGGACATACGTTTGAGTACTAATTCCAGAAATAATAAAATCCTTCAGTGTTGTTGTTGTAAGATTGTTTCTATTATTTATATGGTTTTAATAGAAGAGAGTTTCTTGGTATTGTTCTTCTGAAAAATCAGGCTATTTATGTAAATGCTTGAATATAAACTTAGGAGTCTAAGTTTAGGCACTCGTTTCTGAAAATCACTGCCAAAGGAAGAAGGTGTACCAACCTCCCAGCGCGCCGCGCTCCAGCGCCATGACACAGTGGCCCCAGGGCAACGCTCCACGCGCAGCACATATTAGCGCACCACACTATATTTAGCAAAATGTGCCCTACCGCTCCTAAGAGATCACTGAGTAAACCTTGATAACGAAGTTGGCCTGGCTCCTTTGGGACTTGTAGCTTCCCACTAGGCAGTAGAGATCATTAGGTGTTTTTAATCATATAATTCCCTTTTGTTACGGCAGATAAGATTGCAAGTGCGTGTCAGCCTTTCCATTATAAATTTCAGGTCCCGAGGCATTAGTCATCCAGAGCAAGCGCTCATGTTGAGATGAATCAATGTGGAACTATTTTGCTACTAAATAAACACAGATAATTAAATTAGTGAAAGAACACATTTGTAGCTTAAAGGTCTTGCAGGAATCCCGACCTCCTCCTGCAGGAACAGGAGCTGCTCACGGGCATTGGGAGCAACCCATCTCAGCAGGTGAGGCAAGCTCCGGCAGCACTGAATCTCCCCACCACCCCCCATTTTTCCAAAAAGCGTCCCTGAATATCTATGCATAACACTCCTGTCACATTGATGAGAATGATACCAGGAGATTTGCATAAGAACTCTTAGAGGAATTTTAATTTGGTGGTACAAACATTATGGGCGGATCACGTACTTCAGTTCCTGCACAACCCACTTTTCTTGGTAAAAATGGAAAACTTCCATGGAAAATGAGAGACAGCCATCTACAAGTATTTATTTATTTATTTATTTTGCTGCTGTTTCAGATTTTGTTAAAACTGGACAAACAACCGTATGTCTCTTTCAGCCCTGAGAAGTCCTCTACAAAATTTTTAATCCAAGAAATTAAAAGACAGTTCAAGTTGTTCCTGGGTCTTTGTGGCAGCTGAAGCACTTGTGGATAAGCACACACAAAGCATCACAGTCGAATACCTTACTGTTCTTTTCAAGGAAGACATTCTGCTGCTGCTCCTGGTGAAGTCAGAGGGAGGTGCATCTGCAGGTGAATTTCACAGACAGCCTCGAGTAAAGAGTTATTCCTTAATGCAGCTCTAATGATAAAGATACCTTTTTATTACACTGACACATCACAAGACACCCTACTCCTCTCTATTTTACATCTCTGTTGTCAATCAAACGAGTATGGATTGCAGAGGAAAAAGAGCACCTACTCTGCAGTATGCTTTTAAAGCAATACTGTAGCTTTGATCATCTCATTTGTCGTTTGTAACAATTATATTTAGGAAACCTTAATTCAGGTAACTCTAAACCTCCAAGCCTCCTCTTGTCTTCTCTACTGTAGTTTCTTCCAAGTTCTGCTATATGTAAAGCTTATCTATTATTTGATCTTACCTGATCATCCCTTTCCAGTTTATTTCCATGATCACCAGACAGCACCAGTCTTTTCCGCAACCAGCAAAGACCTGCCAAGACAGGGGACAGACAGTTTCTCCAGTGAAAATACCAAAGCTGGTTGTGACAATAAAATACTGGGGAGGGAGAGGAAAGATAATTACAGGCACCGCACGTGGATCACAGGAGAGGAAAGACCCTTAGCTTTCTGAAAGTTCAGATTGGTGGGCTGGAAACTCAAAGAAAGAAACATGTTAAGAAAGGACAGACTCATCCCTCTTCAGCAGTTTGCTCTAGGACTCCGCAGGCTATACGCTGTGGGAGAGAGTATTTTGTGCACAGAGTGCGCTGGTCACAGGCAGTGGCACTCCCAGCGGAGCTGAGACCAGGACTGCCGGGCTGGGGAGCGCGTGGGATAACAAACTTCTCCCAAGTCCCTCAGCAGCCCCTGCAAGTGAATTTAGCTTGCCACAACACTTACAAACAGGAATCCTGGCCAAGTAGCTTTTGCGGGAAGGACATACCTTATTGAGAAAACAGAGGAAAAGCCTGTGATCGGTTCGTCTAACAGAAAACCTGTGAACAATAAGAGCAAGTGTGGAGAAATACTGAGACAAGACCAAAACATATCTCACAGCTTGTCAGTGCTGCCCACTGAGCTTGAAGTCTTGAATATGCACATTCTGAAACACAGCACAGCATAGCCAAGGGATCCTTCTCAGACTGTGTTTCTGGACAAGCCATTATTTTTACAGCAGATCTGACTGAGTAATGCAAAAATAAGTGAAAGGGCTCAGGCAAGTTAGACTAAAAAGGAGTTATTATTAAAAGGAACTTAAAAAAAAAAAAAAGAATTTCACAAGTATGCACATGAAAGATAAGTTGGTTCTGACTTACTCATCACCTACACACCTTGCCTAGGGTCAAGTCAGGTTGATCAGATTGATTTCATCTGTCTTTGAAGGTCTGATTCATACTGACAACTATGAAGGTCAACTTACAGCTCTTTCAGGTGTGACAAAATTGGGAAAGAATGGGAGAATAAGGAAGCACAGCTTAATACAAAGGATGCCAAAATAAATTCAGCATGCCTTCTGCTTGCTCAGAGCAGCAATACCCAAGGTAAGCAACGTTAGAGAAGTCGTATTTTTACTCTGGGATTTGGGAAAAGAAAAAAAAAAAGCACAGTTAAGATCATACACTTAGAACACTTAGAGATCTCTTTGGCATTTTCATTTTACCTCTGAGAGCTTGTGAACTTTTTTCATGCTCTCTTTTAGGAAGCTGGTGCTGTGATACTGTACAGTATTGGTCCTCAGACTTTTACTGGGGGAATTTTTGTGTGTGCCAGGCCACTTGGATCTATACATACATTTAGCAGCCAAGAAAACATAGCCCAGGGCACAGTTCTAAGAGTAGATAGTTCTGAGCCATCTTCCCAATGGAGAAAGTAAAACATGATCTGTACATCTGGAGCCTCAGAAAGGGGTGTTTAACCTAGGAAAACAATAGTTCGGATTTAAATTTCATCTGTTTCATCTGTCTGATTACTATTCAGATATTGACTTCTCTTACAGTGGCATGAACAATTCTGCCAAAGCTGGCACGCTAGCAAGCTTTCTTTGCTAACCTTAAAACCACGCAAGTTTAACAGGTTAAATAATGAAAAATAGGGTGGCAAGGGAAGTGGCAGAGATGGAGTACTCAGCGCCTATCCAGCAGAAAACGTTCTTTGTATTTTCAGGGTGACATTTAGAACAATCCAGCTCAGTGGAGGCCAGGACAGCATTCCCATGTCCTCAGCTCCCAGAGGCGTTCCTGTCCTCTAAAGCATTAACATCACAAAAATCATAGCTACCATTTCTAATGAAAGTAAAATGAAAAGTAAAGTTTACAGGAACCAGAAGTTCTCTTTTGGGGAAAGAGAAGATTCTCTGTACACAAATCAAAAACAGGGCTGCAGTAAGGTGGCAATATTGTACATCAGTATAATACCTACCTCCAGAAAATATTGATGGAGAAGGGTAGCAATTAAGCACAACAGTAATAGAAACAGACAAGAAGAGGACATAATTTGAGCGCATTTAACTGTTAGCAAGCTGTGACTTCTTATTACTGACCTTTTTTTATTTTTTAATTTATTATTTTTCAAGTTAGCAAGGAGTAATACAAGCTGCTCATTTTAATTTCTTCTACTCTACATAAAATACTAACAGGGACATTGAAGGTTAAGATCTTCAGATAATTCTGAGCACGTTCCATTAATTTTAGCCCTACAGAAGACACACAGCTCTCTTTTTGCATTTTCCTAGAGAAAGATGGCAGTGTCAGCACCTGGCATCCATCCTCCGGCAGCTGCGGATGCGGCCACACCTGCAGCAAATCACCCGCACAGGCATTTCCAGGGGATGGGGATGGGCATTTCCCTGTCAGCTTTGCAACACAATCCCAAAAAGCAGCGTGGGGCAGTGGCTGCGGTCTCGCCGGGCTGCATCCTGCCAGTGCTCCTGCAGCAGCGAGCTGGTGGCTCCCACCATCCCACCGGGACCGCAGTCTCCTCTGGTACAAAAGTGGCCAAGCTGGGCCCTTCGTTCTTTGAACAACGATTCAAAGTCACGTTGCCCTTATTGTTGGCCTTCAGTACTAAAGATTTTCCTCGTGCCGGGCTTCACTTTGACTTGCAGAACAGCCTTTTGTCAGCAGAAGGCTTCATTGAAACAACACTGCCAGGCTCTGTCCGTAAATTCAGGTAACGTTATGGCACGAAGCTCTTTTTGCGAGCTGGCTTTGTGCCACCCCCTAGCAAGGCTGCTGCCCACAGCAGCGCTCACAGCTGGTGACACTGCAGGAGCAAGGATGGCTGCATGGTCTGCTTAGGTCGCACACAGAAATGCACTTTTCGCTGCCAACCTCATCACAGCATCCTTGTGATTTGGACTGTTCAAACAATTGCCCTTCTTTTCACATTCTTCATAATTCCTGCGGGTGGGAAAGGATGTGTGCTTTTAAAAGATTCTGTGCTTTAAAAGATTTCTTATGCCACCTTCCAGATTCCCACCACTCGGTGCACATGTTGGTAGCTGTACTACCTGGTCTGGCCGGGATGGAGTTAGTGTTCCCCACAGCAGCCCACACAGCGCTGTGCTCTGCGCTTGCAGCGAGACCAGCACCGATATCCCACCAGTGTTTGGTCTCCTGCTGGGCAGCGCTGGCACAGCACCCAGACTCTCCACCCCCCCCCCCACAAGCCAGTGGGCTGCAGGGTGGGAAGAGGTGGTGAGGGGACATCACCAGGGCAGCTGACCCAAACAGACCGAAGGGATGTGCCATACCATACGATGTCACATGCCAGAATAAAAGCTTGGAAAGGGGAAGGAGAAGGGGGCTCTCGTTATGAAGACGTCTGTCCTCCCGAACAACTGCTATGCATATCGAGGCCCTGCTTCCCAGGACGTGGCCGAACATTGCTTGCTGATGGAAGTACAGGATAATTGCTTTCTGCTTTTTCCCACCACCCCCCTCTTTCCCTTAATTAAATTGTCCTTATCTCAACCCATGAGCCTTTTCTCCATCATATTTCCCCCCCCCATCTCTTGCTTTGAGGATGGGAAGTGAGAGCGGCGTGGTGTTTAGCTGGCCGTCGGTGTGAAACCACCACAGTAGTAATGCCAGGCATGCTGTGGTAGCAGAAGCCTTGCCACTGTCACCGAGAGCAGAATGACTCCTCATGCAGTATAGTTCACCATGCTGTTAGGTTTCTCTTCCTGGCAGGTATCAATGTTTATCTTACAATAAGCTGTATCCCATCTCCCAAATCCTCTTCTGAGACATCCCTCCAGGCAGCTTTTACCACTTTAGTCATATAGCCGGCTAAACCCACCAATGCACAGAGACTACCACTGAGGGGTATTCCCCCACACTCCTTTTCTCAAGATTTTTAATTCTACTTGAGTTCTGAGTGCACTGCCCCTTCCCTTCCCCTTTGCCTCAAGTTTAAGGAGCACATTCTGGTTCTCCCAGATAGCAATAAAAAATTTTAAACCAACTTAATCCAGAAGAGGCTTAAAATAGCACTGTAATAGGAAGCTAGATTTTTGTGCTCATTGTCACATTTTTGAAAACCCACTGTTTCCTTGAGAGGAGAAACAATGGACTATTTTGATGATTTTTTTTTTTTAAGCTCTATTTGTTACATAGTCAACACTAGACTAACAAGGACATAAAGGGGGAATAGAGGATTGTTATTGTAGATGGCAGCAACAGAGGGAGAGACTGACTGGAATTCCAAGATTCCACCCTGACACACGCCTCTCACCTCCCTGGACTATTAAAAAAAAAAAAAAAAACTTTCCACATATGGAATTACATAGTGACCTCAGGAAAAAATCCCACATATGCTATGAGAATGGTGTTTTCAAAATATACCCTTCTGGGATATGGCCCAATGTTTCATTTCCACCTTAGAGTGTGGAATAAGCTGAAAACATTTTTGAATGCTGCCCCAGCGAATTGTCTGAATTGTTTTCCTTCAGACAGTCAAGACAAGTTGTACTACACATAATGAACCACAGGTAGCAACTCGACAGCAAGACTACAAAGGCACCAATTGTGTTTACAAACATAGAACCTAACTGGGGATGCACAGCTAACACTGGTTCTCAGAAATGTTTTTCCTCAGTAATTGCAATAGTAAAGCCAGTTGGAGGCATGAGGGTAGCTTGTGATTCTCATGTTACCCAACAACTTAAAGATGCTTCCTAGAAGCAGATTTTTTATAGCAGGCATTCTCACTAACAGCATTAGCATCAGCTACTTCAGATGGAATAGTTGTTCCTAAACATGATAGCAGCTAATAGCTATTACTGGGCAATCTTCCGGCAACCGGAGTTGACACAAAGATGCAGAATAACTATCAAATCCTCAACATTAACTTCCATGCAGGTTTAATCTAATTCTAAACATTTATTTCAAGATTAGTTCACTCGACTAAAGCAAGAAGATAAAAATCCTGTAATAAAGACAAGGTATCGCTTTCTCACAAGGATTCAGGGCGTTTAACTCACCTTCGAAGTACTAACATAAACCACACACAAAGAAAAGACACTCATAATTTAGAGATCTGCATATTGATCAACTCAATGTACATTTACCGGAACTAAAACGCACTCTAATGAAGGACACATGGTACAGTCCATACCACCTCAGAGCAACATAAAAACTGCTTTATTGATTGCAGTTAACATGTTACAGTTAAATTATGACTTCAAGCATTAAGCCAGATGCTTATAGTAAGTATAAGCTGCCATCGTAGTCACATGGAATTGGACGAAGAGATGCTAGTCATTGGGACATCTTGAACTGGAGTCATTTCTGCTTCTTGGGCATAGAAGCTACCATCAGCTCATAAAGAACATAGCATGTTCCTGAAGAAAGAAACAAAAAAAGATTTTCAGAATGGTAAACCAAATTTCTTTCGAGTCAGCTTTCCTTTCCCAGTTTGTTCCTGAAAAAACATTGACAATAAGCAACACAATTCAGACACAGCACATTTCCACAACCATGTCTCAATGACTTTTTTGGTTCATATTTTAGAGAAGAAAAAAAAAAAACAACCACCCTAAATAACTCTCCATAGACTGCATAAAAAACTAAAGGCACAGAAATAAAGGAAAAATTGGGAGAGGGATGTTTGCAGAACCTACATAGATGATAATAAAGTAATGGCTACTCATTCCTAAGGTAACTGAACAGAAAATCCTTTGGATTAGTTAAGCTAGAGGCTATTACAAAACCATGTAACAAGCAACAAAGAGGTTAAATATAGGCAGTACCATAAAGTTTGCATATATTCTGCTAGTTTAGTTTTCACAGCATGTGAAACCTGAGCAACTCCAGTATCACCTAGCACTAAAAAGAGTCAAACTAGCAAGAAAACTGGTATATGTATGTGTTATTACTACATCTTACTCCTTTTCAGAGTAAGCTTCGTTATTCTAGCTTTGTCTAACATCTTCACATGAATTCTGAAGGAGTACTCAGTACATAGTACTATTAGGGTAGGGGGAAGGTTTCAGATGAGAAGCTAAATTTGAGAAAACAAGTATATAGTATGTCCAAAGCATTTTTTTTTTCCTTCTCTATATGCACTTTGCATATTCTAAAGAACAGACTTCAGGAACCGAATAACTAATTTACAGAGGAAGTGTCAGTCATGTAGTAGATTGTACCAAAAAAAGTATTTTAACATTAGCAGGTTGAAAATTGTACTAAAGCATAAATGTTTTAATAGTAGCCTTACCAAAAACTGTAAGACCCATGGTGACTCTATACAACAGACCATCCATTGCACCACCTTTAAGATACACTGGGAGGCCATTATCCTCCTAATGGAAACAAGGGAGGAAAAGAAATTATTTAGATACAGTTCTTGGGATATTGGCTTAACATAACTAGAATTACCTTGAACAAGAATTATTTCCCCAAATTACCTTCACAACTCTCAGAAGACTCTGAAAATCTTGAAAACCTCATTTAGATTCAGCCTCGTCTCCCAAGTTTTTGATCCGATATCAGGTGAGCACTCACTGCGTAAGTGTAGTAAAGGTGCGCATATTCTTTTCTAAAACAGCGACTGACATATCCTTGAACACTTCTGGCACCAGCTGCCAGACACCTCGGGCCCACCCCACAGTCTGTGACTACTGCGGGAGTGGAGCCTCTCTCTACTGTCACCTGCTATCATACAGGAAACTGTTTTGCTCCACCTGAAGTGAAGCTCCCTGGACACCAGATCCACATGATCTTTACCCTTGCTAGCAAGTTTATGTTGCTCTGGAATCCAAACCTGCCCCTAGTGCTCGTGATGTGCAGTCCTGTCCAGCTTAACATGCTGTCACACAAGAAAGGAACTGGAGGAAGAAACAGTACGTGTTATCTCTGTCACCTGGCTGGCCAAGAAGAGATCACCTGTCAGCAGAAACTGAATCTCAGACCTGCCCCATCAACAATATCCTGCTTCCCCTTAGCTGTCAGTGAACACTGTGCTCCTTGGGTAGCATCCCAACAAGACTGGCCTTCTCTTTCAGGGGAAGGGAAAGCAACAAGACACAAAAACTATTAAACTGTTAAACTATTAACACTCTTCCCCTTTCACATTGCTAAAGTTCAGTTTCATCTACCCTCCGTACCAAACTACTGCTTCAGGTTAAGGCACACAGTTGGGAGAATGCTCTTAAGCATCCACTACTTTGGCATTTGCAGAACCACTAGTGCTCACTAGGTGGCCTACCAATCAGGAAGAAATGCGATCAGAAATGCTTTTTAAAGATTCAGTATTTTTCTAGGAGTAAATCCAATCCCCTAAGACTTTTACTGTTTTCATAACTGAGAAGCATGATAATGCCACATCCTCACCAAGAATTATGGGGCTCATACATGAGCTATGGATACATCTGTAAATTACCAGTTTGATTTTTCAGTGTAGTTCTGTCCTCTCACTTGCTGTTGATCTTTATTAGTTCCCCACCCCATTTCAGAGTATTCTGTCTGTGTCTTTGTACAGTACCCACTACTCATAAGAAATCATTTCAGAGCAAAAAACTTTGGCGCATCAGCAAGTCAAGTATGCATTTACAAATAGTCTTAATATCTGTAGAAAATACCTTTGCGTATTTGAAACACTGTAGTCACACAACTGATTGCTAGCAGTCACCTCAGATGTAAAGAGGATTTTCAGCAGCTCTTTAGAAACAACATATATGCAATTATGATCTACTAAAACCTTGTTATTCTACTATCAGTGTTCACTCAATACCTGAAAAAGCCTCTGCTTCTCAGGAACTCTGTTTTCAAGCTGCCTGCGTGAAGCAGTGCTTATGGTCCTCTGGGAAATTTGGCGAAGACCCTAAAATAAAAGATAAACAGTGTTTTAGAAGCAGTGAAAATTTTCAGTTCGTTTTTCAAACAAACAAACAAAAAAACAAACACCTTCACCAAAAAACCACTGGTTTTAAATTCAGTAAATCTTTCAAGAAACTACTTAAGAGATGGATTGACTGGCTACCTAAAGGGGAAAAATTCAAAACAATTACTTTCAGCAAGAAACAACAAATTTACGGGTCTGTAGGTCTTCTTCATTAACACCCTTTTGGGGGAAAAATCTCAGCCCCAGCCCCTCAGATCTCAGTTTTAGGCACCATTAGCTGTAGTAATCACCTGACTTCAGCAATAGGGGTTGGGGATAATAAATGTTCAAGACTGGTGTGTTGGTGCAGACCAGTATTTTGTCTCGCAGCTACAGCTCAGCAGCTAGCGGCCAGCACAGGAGCCAGCCTTCACAGAGCTGAAGCAGGCAACACCCCCGCACAGTTTACAGACATTTTGCCGTGTGCGAAGCTAGGATCTGCTTCCGCAGTCAGATCACAGAGGTGCTCAGGGCAGGCCACCAAAACCAGTAATTCTTCCAGTGGCTCAAAGTCTGCCTGCATTAACGTGCCACGTCTCAAAACTAGGACTCAGCTGAATCTCTAAGCTTTGAGCAGTCTCCTCCAAGCAACACCGGTCTCCCCTGCTGCCCCACGAAATAACCACGGCTGAAGCCGCTGCTACGGGACAGGAGCGCGGATGACGCCGGTTGCAAGTAAAGCACCTCCTCTCGGCACCCACCCCAAACAAACACACAATAAAAGCTCTCTCCTTAGAGACAGGAAACAAATGTGTAGATTACGGCCGCGACCTAGGCCTGGCGATTAAGCTCCCGTCCCTTCAAGTGCTTAGTGCTGGTCACTAGGTGGAGCGAGCGGGACAGGACCCGAACGGGGAGCACC
Organism: Chauna torquata; assembly: GCA_013399475.1. Lineage (NCBI taxonomy): Eukaryota > Metazoa > Chordata > Aves > Anseriformes > Anhimidae > Chauna > Chauna torquata. The sequence continues at coordinate 124,145 of VXAL01013157.1, read as the reverse complement.
CCCACAACCACCAGCAGCTCACCGGCAGCCCGCAGCCCCCAGCACCAGCGCGGCCGCTGACCCGCCGNGGCACCCGCGGCGGTGGCCGCCCCCCGCGGCCCCCAGGCCGGCCCGGGCCCCTCACCAGCAGGTTCCGCCACATCGCGGCTGTTGGTCCCGTCACCTCCCGCCGGCAGCAAGGGCAGCGGAAGGGGAAGCGGCGCGGCCGAAAGCACCGCCCCGTAGCGTCAGGCAGCCCGGCGGCGGGGCGGCGAGAAAATGGCGGCGGCCCTGAGGCGGGGAGGGGGCTTCGGTGGGGACGGAGGAGCGGGCAGAAGGGTGAGCCCCGCTGCTTTTTCCAGTCTGGCCTGGTAAAGGCAGCTCCCCGGTGAAATGATCACCGCGGGCAGCAGCGTCCCGACACCGAGGAAGCCGCACGATGAGCATCCTGTCCGGCCCAGCCCTCGGACCGGGGGCTGGTTGCTGTGGTATTTGTCTGATTTCTGGGGGGGCTCCTCGCTGCAGTTCCCCTGCGAGGCCCGGGAAGCGGAGGCGAGCTCTGCGAGAGCGGCGTGCAGCAGGTGAGGCCGGAGCGGGACGCTTCTCCGGCAGGGAGCCCAGGGCAGTAGGTGAAGCGACCCGGCTGGGGGTTCAGAACCGGAGGTGTTTTTCTGCACCGCACAGCACGAACCGCGGAACCTTGCTGCCACAGGATGCTGCGGCTGCCAGCCGCTGCCCTGCGTGCAAAGGGCGCTTTTGACAAATTTGTGACAGAAACATCCCTCAGAGCTGCTAAAGATTTTCGAATCACCTTTTGTCAAAAAAGTTTCTGGCCTTTTAGAGGGCTGGAAGCATGTCCTGGGATAGTGCCACCGCGTGCTTTCTCTGTTTGATACAGACACTCTCAACATCCCAGTTTGGCCATCGCTGGAGGCAGGATGCAGAGCTAGGCTCAGCTGTGGTCAGACCCAGTCGAGTGGGTCTTACGCCCCCTGGGATAAATGCGGCATCCCATGTTGAAACTGCGACACACAAGAAAAACAAAACCAAAACACATACCTGCCCGCTGCCTCAAACTTTATTAGTAGCAAGGATACTGAGTAACTCTACATGCAAAAAAATAAAACCCCAAGTCACTTTCATGATTCACAATATATAATTACAGACAGTGAGGTAATGCCAGGTTTGTATGAAATGCAAGCCTATTTGAATCTAAAGGAAGAATCTGTTTGCCCTTTAAGAAAGCGCTCTCAGAAGCTTGTTTTCTGCATTGCAGATCCAGCCCTGTAACTGCATCTTCTCACGCATCAACCTGACCCTGAAATACAGTACTGTCAGGACCACTGTTTCCTGGCTTTGCTGCAGTTGCAGTGCACGCAAGGTTTGGCATTACGCTGCTTTTGCACTGGTGCCAAACCTCATGATGAATACTGTGTGTCAAAGACAGCAAATCAGTGTTCAACCTAGTATAGAAATAACAAGGATCTCAAAGCACAGCACTTCTCAGTCCGATGAGTTGCCCCAGAAAGAAACTATTTAAAAATACAAAGGTGAAGAGGTATTTATAGATACAGCCTTAGCTGAGTACAATTTTAAAAATACCCTTTAGTAAGCGTAGTCATAGAGAAAAATGCATTGTAAAAAAGGAAAAATTTGGATGTGTTATTTAACAGTTTCCAAACACTCAAGCAGTACTATTATAGAATAACACTTAGAATTACTACTACTGTAAGATAGATTTCCATTCATTGCTCTTGAAATCTTTCATCTTATGAGTACATAATATTTATAATCTTATATACTCGGTTCTATTTAAATACTAGTAAAAGGATCATGATCTGCAGCGAAATTATTATTGCTTAGTTTCTGCTGTGTGGATTATTTCCTGGTATGTCTGAATCTGAGCTTCAGTGCTATTGCCTATCAAAATACACTTTACAACAGAAAGGCCACATTTAAAAGCTTAGTATGTGGGTTGTGTACCGATCAAAGCTACAAGAGGGTTGCTCAGAGCAAGCACAACTGCTGTCTTCAGTGTTCATTATTTTATGAAGAAATTAACAACTTGAGGGAAAGGAAGAGAAATGGCAACTTGTAACCTCACGGTTAGGGTATTTTACTACAAGCAAGATCAGACTGCCTTTCCCTAAAAGGCTAGACTAACTTTTTTGACTGTATTTTATCGAAGAACAATTAAATTGTTAATCAAAATTCATTGTTAAACTTTTGTTTAACAGCCCTGTTCATTCAGACGTAATCTATTTCTGATTAATAGCTACTAGCATAAAATTGTTTTACCTCTTTAAACTCATAATGGAAGGTATGTAAGCCCTGCTAAGAAAGATCACAAACTATTGAGTTAGCATTCAACCCACCTGTGGAAGTGGAAACTCCTGGTGGAGTGGGATAGGTGAACATGACAATCTTTTTTTAAACTTCCTCTGGAGCCTTGCCTGCCCACTGGGTTCAATTTTTTTCTGGCAAACAAAATAATCGACTAGCCCAGTTAAAAGCCACATTGTGTATGATAAGAGAAAACACACTTATTATTTATGTTCAGTTGTAGAATACACTAAAATTGCATTAAAAGAACTTGCTGATGTTACAGTGTATGCTCTACTTTGAGGTTTGGGTTTTTTTTGGACTGACATGCAGTACATTGCCCATTCTTACATCAAGTGCACAGCTTCCTGGGGAAGACCGCTTTAAACACTGCAGAGACACAAAGGCAGCAGCCTTCTGGGATGTTGCCACATAGAGTCTGCTTCCAGTGTCAGAGCCAACAGCTTAAAAAGACAGCAAGCACGACCAGACATGGCTCTAAACCGCGTAACTTGCAGCTAACCAGAATCTCTCCTTGATTGCAGTAAGAAGCTGCAACGTAGTACTTGTTTTCCCCAAGACAGAAGCTTTGTATCATAGTTAACATTAGAAGTTTCGTATCTTTCTTTGATCGCTCCCCCCTAAAAGCTTACAGAACAAGGACTTGTTCCAAAGTTTACAAGCATCTACTGTGAAGCATACACTAATTTCAACCACTTAATTCCGGATGTACGCCTGGAAACAATCATTTCTTCCAAGAATATCACGGCCCAATCTCTCATTTTCATAACAGAATTAATGTGGCCATTAATTAACTACCTGGCCCTCTACACTACTTATGTTACCATTTTATTTCGCAAAATCCAAGCACAATCAATTGTATATAACTCCGGTATTAAATTTGGTTCTTTTAGGTCATCTTTAATTGAAATCAGGGCTTGGGGAAAAAGAACTCCACCCACTCTTCCAATTTTTTTTTTAAAAAAACTTCTTCAGCTTCATTAATTAATGATTCATGCTTTTATTCCTGCTCACTTTACTTCCAACAGAAAATGAGAACAATCATTCCAACAGCATCTTCAGACACAGCAGCAGTTGGCATAAACTCAAATGACGGACAGCATTATTTTATTTCAAATGCTGGTTGAGCACGTTTGGAATGGGAGACTCAGAGTAAGGCAGTTTCTTATTTGAGACAGGTCATATAAGGATGCTAATTCTTATCAGACTTATCGTAATGGTCATCAGTCTAAATCAAAACTGTCAAGTGTTCACATTTAAGGCACAGAAGGTAATACGCTAATTAGAACAGATTCTGTGAGTTACAGTGTATGGTATTTTTACATTAAAGTACTTCTGTTGATCTGAGGAGAGATGCAATCGGGCTTTCTATCTCAGAGCCCCTAAATAGACTGCATTGCTAAAACAAAAGCTAGGAATAAAAGTAGCATGAAGATTCACATTTTTTCCCCTAAGTGTGAAAGTGAGAGTTATGGCAGGCTGTTCAACACAGACAAGTACTTGACACGTGACTTGTTTTTATTTTTTTAAACTCATTGACTAGGTCAATACAAACCCTTACAGGACTGGCTTGATTTTTTTTTTTTTTTTTTGGACATTCCTGAAGGCCTTTGCATTGTTGCCTCCTAGCTATAATGCATTAGAAAGGAAGTTCAGTTGCAGGGAACAATGTGAGGTAACAAATACAGAATTTCTATAAAACAAAAGATACAGGTCTTATGCAGGACCAAGGTTAAATCACAAGTTTTCAGGCAAGATCAGAAACAATGCATTTGTCATAGGAACTGAAGATAGAATCATTTTCAGCACTTCCAAGTTACTCCATGGTTACAACTTGTTCATCTTCAGCAGCTGCATTCCCATCAGTAACTTTTTAAAAAATAACTGAATGTACCTTCTGCATTAGGCTTAGCTACATTTTTCCACCACACACTTCAGCTGAATTTTGGACATCTGTGTCTACAGACATTGTAATGCTGATGTTCCCCCACTGCAACTAGGGCATCTGAGAAAGGTGCAGTCAGTAACACCTGCTGTAAATCCAATGCAAACATCAGTATATTCATTGTGCTATTTCACAGATTCAAGCGGATACATATGCTTGCAGATGTTACTTGACACTGGATTGTCATGGCCTTTCCTCCCAAGGAGATTTCTATAAAAAGATGAGGCTTGCATTCTTCAAGGTTTAACATTCATAATTAAAGCAAAACCAGGCTGCTGAGAACCTAGTTTCAGTGCCAATGTGACCTTGGGAGGCAAAGGCTGTGAAGGACCCTTCACATTCAAGTTAGAAGCTGATAACTCCTCCTCCTGACTCAACAGAGTGCAACCAACAGCTTCCCAAATAGCCCAATGCAATTAAAAAACACCAGAGGGGACAGTCTGCTTTGTTACAGGCATGTAGATTTTAACAGGAGACCAGAAGGAAGTTACTCACACACAAGAGAATTTGTTTGGAGAGCTCCTGCGTAAGACAGAGACATATCCTAGTTTCCCAAATTACTCTCTACAGGAAAGATTCATTCACAAGCAGGCTCTCCTAACACAAGCCACTTCCAGGAAGCTTACAGTCTCACGCTGTGGGCACTGCCTCACCTAGGTGAGGCTAGGAAAGTGCTTGACTGGCACTCAGGAAGGAGAGCCACTGCTCTGGATTTCTGAGCCCTAGTAGCAAATACCTCTGAAAGATGCCACTGAAGAACCAGGTCACAGGTGGTCAAATCCAAATATAACACAACACTGAACACTGGGAAGCAACACTGTCCTCCTAAGTGTCAGATAGGGACACTGTGGCTTCATCTTTGAGCACATGACTTATGGGCAACTTACAAGAAATACAAAATCCAAGGATTTCAAGTTATCTACATGTCACCAAGGCAAACGAGCCAGAGTAAAATAAGAGTCTACAAATTTGACCTAGTATTTTAAGCTCCCCAGGCATAATGTTCATCAGGAATATTGCCTGAAAGTAGCAAGAACCAGACAGCAATTCTTACCCCGATGCACTTCATTAAGAAGATCCACACAGCACTGACAGCCACGGTCAACAGGAAAAAGGAAAGGCATTAAAAAATATTTTAAGGTAGAGATAGAAAAGTATTTTGTTTTCAATTTTGAACACAGCCCAAAAAGCACTATTCCCTACTTGGAAAAAGATAAGGATAATGAATAAAGCAAAACATTTATATTTCAAGTGACAAACAGTTTAAAAGTCAAAATATTCTAATAACCGGTAATTGTGAGACATCCCCTTACTCTGTTACTGCATTTTGGACTAGCAACTACTCTTCAGATACAAGCCAGCTTAACATTTTGTGCAAGTTTTCTACCTTGCAATATACAAATACTATACTCTTATTCTATAGTTCCAGTAACATAGATACAATACTGTAAAAAATCTTGAAGTCTTGGGTATCTAAAAGCCCTATGCTACCACACTGTACCATGCAAACAAATTATTATACACCATTACAGAAATATAGCACCCTGGAAACATTGCCTCATTGCACAGTTTATACAGACCTATACAGTTTAGCTGCTAGCTGAAAAAGGCTACACAATTCAGTAAAAATAGTCGTGCGTTTGTGATAAATTAATAGTGTTGTTTAAAGCTGACTATAGATTAAGCTATTAGACTTTTTGTAACAAATATGTAGTCCTAGAAATACAACTTGCTTAAACTGCATTCATTCTTAATAAGAATGTCTTTTGATCCAGATGAAAATAAGTACATGTTCAAGAAAATAAAATCTCTTAATAAATGGTTTGCAGAATTTATTAGGTCTTTTTAATATACTCGATACTTTATCAAGCTAATTGCATATAAAGTGATCTCCACCATATACATTACAATTTCTGTGCATCATCTAAAAAAAAAAAAGTATTTTACAGGTTACAGTTAGCTTCAAATTAACCTAAAAGTGAACCCTTCTGTAGTCTGATTTAAGACACTGACACATCATATCCAATTGCAATATTTAAGTTAGGTTTTACAGCAAGCTCAACCTGCATTTGAATAACAAGAGGCTACCGTCATCTCAACTTTTGAATTTCTATAGTTTAGTATCTCAACACCACAAGAATGTGGCGTTTACTACAAATAAGGAAACAGTAAGATTTCCTTTACAACAAAGCCTGCTCAGCTCAGAGTACATATGCTTCAAGAAAATTCAGAAACTTCTTCAGGAAAGAAACTCACCCAAATTTGTGAACAGACAAAACATTTTAGGTTCATCTTGGTTAATGCTTGCTGGTTTTGCTTTTTACGAGCACTTCCAAGCACAATAGGTAAACTAGTATTGGATAATGACAAAGCAAAGCAAACTGAAAAAAAACAAGTTCTACCTGCAACAAACATTTCCCAGTTTAGAACAAAATTTAAAAGGGATTCGCACAGATAACTAACAAATAGGCTTTCTGATATCTTCACAGGATGCTAGTTTACTGGCCAGGCACATTTGTTGCAAATGTAAAAGGAATTCCGAGTGCTGTAATTCACACTGCACTTAAAGGATTTAACATAACAGAGGTGGGTAGGACACAGGAAAAATATTTAACAACTTATATAAATATATTAAGATTTCAGCCAGAAATGTAAGAGTCCATGCACACAAGACAGTAAATTGAAAAAACATTTAAGACTCAACTTTTCCTTTCAACAGCAGTGACACCTGAAATCTGGTAAGTTAACAATTTACACAGTATCTTACAACAGTCTTTCTCCACACAATCTGTATGTACTGAATCATACTGACATTACACAGCACATGAACAAGCAGCAGATGCATCAAGGGAACCGGAGCTATATGCATCAAGTCGCCTGCCCAGTTAGAGGCAAATACCAGAAAACTGCTTCTGACATAGGCAGAGATACAATCAATATAGCTAATTGTATACCCATCATTTTCAAGAGTCAATCCACAGCAAGGGGAAAGGGGGGGCTTTAGATAAAAATTATGTACCCAGTCTCAGAAGCGAGATTAGCAGAGATTTACCTTTCAAAAACTGGGTCCATTCTGGACTGGCCTTGATGCACATGCAGTACATTTACTTTCAGAATGCAAGATTAATTGGGAATGTCAGCACTAGTGTTTCGATTTCCGTATTTGTGATGGATGATCAGCAACACAACTCCTAAGAAGAAGCATATGGACCCAACAGTGATGTACGCAATTCCCAGAAAGGGGTTTTTGCCTCCCATCCATGAGATGGTGCTTAGGATCATTCTTTTACGTCCATCGAAACTGTACACAGGGTAATCTGAGAGACATATAGGAAAACAAGAAGCACATTCCCAAACCTAGCTGTATTTTGTCAGGCACATTAAACTATTGGATCATCTCAATCAGGATCCAAATACTAACATGCTTCTTTGAACACTCAAAGTGCAAATATTAAAAATTTAGCTCTTCTTTTAGGCAAAGACTAGCCTTCAGCTACTCTAAGAAAAATGCCACAGTACAGACGTTAACCTATTTTAAGTGAAGAGTAAATGCATGATTTGTGGGTTTTTGAAAGCAACTTCAATAAAAGGAGGGAAATCCAAACTAATTCTTGAATATATTTTAGTACAAAGTTTTTGTTAGTGACTTCATGTTGATTCAGTTTTACATGCACTCCCTGCAGCAAAGAAAAATATTGCAGTAGTTATTTAAATGATCATTAAGAGCTTTCAAGTTTTAAGAATTCAGTAGCTATGACAACCCGCCTCCTCTAGTCTCCTGCACTTCTACCTAGTCTTTTGTGTGTCCAGAAAGGAACGGCAGACCTCCAAGCTTTTCCACAGCTCTGGCCTTTTGTATCAGTTCCAAAGTCAGTCTGCCCTAGGTTACGTATTGTCATTCTCTACCCGTTATCTTCAGGGTATAATGTATTCTCAAGTTTCTGGGCTACTAAATAACTCTGTTCTTTGCTTTTTCTTATGTTTCTCTCAATTCCTTTACAGCATCCAAGCCATCCAATTTCCCCCTCATTATGAAGCTATTAATTTAATTTTATGCACAGACTTGAGCAATTGAGCCTGGAGAAGAGAAAGCTCCGGGGAGACCGCATTGTGGCCTTACAATGCTTAAAGTGGGCTTGTAAAAAAGATGACAGCAAGTTTTTACATGGGCAAACAGTGATAGAACAAGGCGGAGCGGTTTTAAACAGTAGAGGAAGTATCAAAAAAAAGTAGTATTGAAAAGAAGTAATTTAAAAGAGGGGACAGTTAGATTAGATGTTAGGAGGAAATTCTTCACTCAGAGTGTGGTGAGGCACTGGAGCAGGTTGCCCAGAGAAGCTGTGGATGCCCCATCCCTGGAGGTGTTCAAGGCCAGGCTCGATGGGGCCCTTGGGAACCTGATCTAGAGGGTGGCATCTCTGCCCATGGCAGGGGGTTGGAACTAGATGATCTTTACAGTCCCTTCCAACCCAAACCATTCTATGATTCTATGAAGTTTTACACTGAAATCTTCCCTAGGATTAACGTCTCCATTAACTCCTCACAAAGGCCTCCTCTAAAGGATGTTTTGTTTGTTTGGTTTTCCCCTTGTGGTTGTGGTCTCTAAAAAACAAAGAGCAACAACAAAAAAAACAGTATTTTCATCCTTGCTGAAGACATAATGCAGTTCGATGTGAACTACACAATAGTTTAAGAACATTATGATTAAAACTAAACTTACATTAAAGAACATAAGCCTAACTTTGAGTGAAAAATTTGCAATAAGACTATGAATTTATAAATCATTCCTGTATTTGATTATAATCTGAAGATCCTGCAGCAGCATTTTCCCCCTCCCCAGGATCAAGCAGTGTGATATACTTTCAGTTAAAAATGAAACAACAATGAACAGTCTGTGCATCTCTAAACCATGATACTCTCCAAAACATAATCTCACTAGCTCAGACAACACCAGACTTCACATAGCTATCCTGAAATCAAATTGACCTGGTCATTTCCTTTATGAAGCTTAAAAACTGGACTGAATTTTATGTTCTAACAGAACAAACACAAGTTAATTCTATAAACTTGCACAGAAGTACAGGACAGTAATTATGCCACCCAATTCTCATTACCAGTTTTCAGCCACCACTCAATACCATCTTTTTAAGAGATGGTAAGAAAAGAGGCTCATTTGATTTGGACTTTCACAAATGTAAACCTATGCAATCCACCTAATGCCCTTAGCAGCTTTTAAGATTTTTTTCAAAGGATACTGTATGCAATATCCAAAGAATATTTTCCAGCCTGTAAGGTAGGCTGTAAGTTATTCTTCCTTTCAATGAGACGATATAGCTTGCGAAATGTTGGCAGAGCAGCAGTACGCATCCACACGATAAAGTCTTCATTGATAAAGCCGTTGTTATCAGGCTCTGAGTCCAGCATATACACTGGCTTCGGCCAGTTTACAGGCTTTGTTGTGCCTAGAATTAAACAAAAGATAACAAAAAGTATCTCAAACACAGAACTAAGTGACACATTGGATCACCAAAATTCACTCCAGTATTACAAAAACAGGTATTAAGTTCTAAGTAGTATCAACAGCCAGGTTGGCTCATTACTATTGCAAGATTACTGGACTGCTGAAGAACTTGTTATTTTCACAAAATGGCTGAGGTTGGCAGGGACCTCTGGAAGTCACTTGGTCCAACCTCCCTGCTCTAGCAGGAACACCCAAAGGAGGTTACCCAGGGCCATGTCCAGATGGCTTTTGAAGGTCTCCAAGGAGGGAGACTCCACAACCTCTCTGGGCAACCTGTGCTAGTGCTCCGTCACCTGCACAATTGCCAGCTTAAATAGCAGTGCATATCCATTTATTCTCATGACAGCACTGTCTATTAGCTTAAACAAGTTCGCCTCCCCTACACATTTATATAGAAAGAGTATTATTTTCAGACAAAGACTTCCTACCTTAGTGAGATGATTTTCCATCACGATGATAACTCCTCTGCTCTACTACTTCTTGGACCATAAGCAAATAAAATTATGTACACTATTTCAGATAATGTCATAGTAGTGGCTTTTGTTAACTACTGGAAATACAGTTCTACACTGTATTAGGGTAAGGTATCTGCCTTTCCAAGAGTAGTATCACTTTGGTAATATATAAATTGGCTGTTAATAAGCAAGAAATCCACATCAGCTATATAAACCTATTATATACCTTGCATATATACACAGACCCTAGAGTCCTGAGGAAGATTGTTTTTAAGACACTGCCAGCCAAAGAATCTTTGATTTACCAGACTGCATTTAACCTAACAAATGAGAGAAATCAGTCACTTCTACTCACAAAGAATCAGATTTTTAGAAAACTTTGCACAACCTACCAGTAGAAGCATTTAGACAAAAACTCCGTATGAAGAGTTTGGTTAAACAACTGCAGGATTTCTTGAGTTAAAACCAAGTATTATAGCAGTGCACATACGAGGGTTTTCTCAGTATTCAAGGTATAAAAAGTTATCAGAAAATAAAAAAAAATCAAAGTATTATTTGATATTTCCGTGTCCCAGACAGCACCTAGTACTAGAAATAACATTTAAGCCAGGAACCTTTTAACCATAACATAAATCAGACAAGCTGCCAAAGTGAAATGCCACTGGAAAGACAAAATAAGTAAAAACTAAATAACTAAATTGCCATGAGCAGCATTAAGAAACTAAAAATCTGCACAATTCTAAGTTTAAAAATAATTTTCTATTTGAATACCTGTCGGACTATTTTCAGCACTTAATCTGAATGCACTGAATAATCATTACCTGTCAGATGTGTACTACTAGAAAACCCCCGCATCAGCTAATATGTTTCTGTACTAATATCCCGAGAGCTGCAATGGAACAGGCTTCCCATCTTCCCTATGTAATCAGGATAATAAAGCATAGCTGAGATCTAGATAGCCTATAAAAATATAAGAACAGAACAATACACAAAATAGGAGTAACAGGCCTAAGTTGATGCCTATTGATTAATCCGATGCCAACCTACTGAAACAGCTTTTCTGAAATTTCATAAAGATTAAAAAAGGAATAAAAAGAGGTCCTTACTTCACAGCTTAAGTGATTACAGTAAAATTACAAAAAAAAAACAAACACTTTCACATTAAATTTGAAACATTTATTGTTAACAGACAACTCTTCTAGACAGAGTAGTCCTTACCTTGGATTTCTTCAGAGAAGCACAATGTTTTTAATTAGTATGTTCACTAAAATGTAGTCAGTGAGGTAAAATCCATGGGAATCAGTATGTGTTTGAAACGTTTTGTTCTTAAAATTTCACATCTTTCTTACCTTGGAAAAGTAAAGTTAAATTATTTCCATCTCCCGTAGGATTCCTGAACTTCACATTTTTATCTGTCCACCATGCAATGCCTTTTTTAATTAAAGTAATAGGAGTCCTTGTGTCATTTTCAATGCGGTATAGTTGCAGCGTATCTAAGGAGAAAATCAGATTGGAAAACTAGGTAGAGAAACTTTCATTAAATGAATGATCCTGATAGGTAATGAAACAATTATCTCCTGGAGAAACAAAATGAAAACTGGACAAGGCATTTATCACCCGCCTGCCACAATCAAAACTGTTCTGTTATAATTCATGTACATTAGATAGCCGTGTGTTTCACACATATATAGTATCTTTAAGTCTAGTCCACAGCTGTAACAGCCTCTCACAACAGAGATTTCAATCCCTTGTGTGGTATCAAATTCATTCTGATAGCAATTTGGGAAAAAAAGCAGCAACAGCAGCACAACACAAGACACTTATTTTATTCTGAACAACGAAAGTGTGTTAATTCAAAACAAAAAGCCCATGATGTCTTTACTCAGCATAGTTTGCAACAGCACAAAACACACAAGATCACGAAAGCGTCTAAATAATAACTTGGAAGTGTTACCATACCATTAAACATACTGTTGGCAATAGCTCCACAGGGAGCAATGGGTTTGTCTTCATTCGTGCGGTAAGGCTCACATTCCTTACTTGGATTCTGACAGTTAGAAAGAAAAAATGCAGATCAGTCTGTGCTAGTTTACCCAACTAATCTGTTTTTTACTACAATACTTCAATGTGTACGTCTTAAATGTACCACAATCTTTTAACAAGTTAGATTATTTACAAATACTTCAGCATTTGATGCTAGTCAACATGATTGATTTTTTCCTTTACAAGCAGGAACAAAAACTAAATAAAACATGAAGTCAGAATCCCATATGACCATACTAAAAATAAGGCTTTGCTTAGAGGCTGTTAGAACTTTTTTTTCTTTTATCTTTTAATAGAAACAGTTTTCCAACATGAAGTACTCAGGTATTCTTTTAATAAAGGGTTGTTTTGTTTCCAGTATGTGCCAGTGTTAGAGAAAACAGACTGTACTAAGAAGCCAAGCATAACATAAAATGCAAAAGGTTGCAAGGACTCCAATAGCATGCCCAATAACACAAGTGGAAAAAAAAAAAAAGCCCCCAGAACCCAGTGGCAGTCATCAGCTGTAACTTCCGGAAATTCTCCCCTTGTTTAAAAGTTTACAAGTAAAAAGAGAGAATAATTCTTGCTGGAGCAAGAACCCAAATATATTTCCACTCCTTGCAAATATTAGGAAGAAGAGTGGTCCGGCCCTAAACACGACACAGTGCTTTGAGCAGAATACACAGTACTACTATTTTCCAATAATGCTGATGTTCAATATTAAACCCGATCCTATAAAAACAGATGCATTTAGCTGCAGTATCCAAACCAAGTCCTAGGTAACACTATTTTATACTGAAAATGAAAGCTTCAGACAGACTAGATACAAATAGGTACTATCGACTGAAGGTAACAAGACAGTCGAAAACTATTCCATTCTGAGAAGTGTTCGAAGTATTGCACTGCTGCCCACTGAATGAAACTATTGCCATGAAATTACAGCATCCTACGTTTTCTATAAACAAAATATCAATTCCTTATTGTTGTTTTCTGGTACGCAAAAATTCTAAAACCTCATTATTATTAAACTACATACTTTGCCACGTGATGATTTATGCAATAGTCAGTTGTTAGTTGCTTATTAATATCAAAGCACGAATACCCACAAGTAGTGAACCATTATCTCCATTTAGTTGGCTGTCATCTCGAGATTTCACATAGCGACGATGGTTTTGATAGAAGTTGGAAAGTCCATAATACATGAATACATTACTCTACAAGATGGGACAAGAGGGCTTTTAATTCACACAACAGATCAATAAAACATACAAAACACACTAGTTACCTGAAAGCTTAAACTTTAACCTCTTAAACTGTGTTTATTTTATAGCAACACTCAAAGTAGTAGGAGGCTCAATTCTCTTCACACTGAGTACACAGAATACTATCCTAACATAAGCTGACATCCTGAAGTCAAATGTATCAACACACCATAAACCATCAGAACGATATTCATCAGTACTAATCCCAGCACCTATCTTGTCCAATGTTAAGCACGTATGCCTTGTTATTTGCCTCCAGTTTGCCAGAAAGCATGTATTTGGTATTGCCAGTTCTTGCTGAACTCAGTTCTAGTTGTGCAAGAACAGCTGATCTACCTGCCAAATACACAACATATACCTAGGACACAGACAGTAAAACCAGATGTGTAAAATGTAAGTATCCCATTTAATGTTGTGCAATTCCAGATAAAGAGAAGCATTAAAAAACATCTCATCCCTGCTACTGAAAAGCTAGACAAACAGATCCAAGTTCCCAGGACTACTAGAAATAATCCTTTAAGGTAGAAAAAAAATTAAGGCTATGGGGATGCAGTTTTCCTATCAATTAGGAAATAAACCATACAAACTGTTCTAATTTCATTTTGCATACAAGGTTACATACCTCAAATGAATGTTCCAGTGTGAAATTGATGGTGCAAGTACATGGCGTATCCCAGGATACATTTAAACATTTGTTGCAGGGACTGGAAGGCTCTACTCCTGTATAATCAATCTATAACAGGAAAAAAAAGTCATTAATTTACAGTGGGAGAGTAAAGAAAATCAAATAATAAGCCAGAGAGTTGATGTGGCATTTATTCTGCAACCTTACTGCACATCTATTCCAAAAGCCCTTTCAGACCTGTTTGATGATGAAGAGGTCTCTTCCAAGCTAAACAATTTTGTGATTCTGTCTATATCTTCAGTTTCAGCCTCAAACAAATCTAGCACTGGGGTGGGGAAAAAAACACCAAAACACAAACAGCAGATACTCAAGACAACATGATGTTTCCAAAAACACACAGTATATAACAAGTAGATTTGAGCTTTTAAATGCTCTCCAGAGAAGTTAAGTTTTTAAAAGTCTACCTAGATATTTAATAAGAAGAAAGTTTTGCATAAGAAAACTTGCTTTGCTGCCCATATTTAGGTATTGAATCAGTCAGAAGGATTTTCAAAAAAAAAAAAAAAAACACATCACTTAATGCCCAAGAACTCTCCCAAAATAGGGAAGTAATACTGGTCTGCAAAGAACAGTAAAATACCAGCAGATGAACAAGATGATCACTGTTAATTTAGCTTATTAAATACCTGTCTTTAACAGTGTAGCTACAAAAGAAATGTATTTGATATCTGTACATTCGGGCTACCTGTACGGTATACATAATGCATACTGAGCAGCCGTATACTCACTCTGTGGCCCTTGCCAAATGAAGTCGCATGACTGCATGAGCTTGCTCTCTCACGTATAGCTTCAGTATGTGAATGACAGGAAATAATTACCTTGTGTTCAGCTGCTTAGCTCCACAAGCAGGAGGAGAAAGCTTCCATCTGCCTATGAACTATGTATTTATATGCTGAATAGGAGCTTCCTATTTAGAATTAAAACTCAGATCAGTGAAACACATGCCAAGTTATGGCAACAAAATTGTTTTACATCGTTATCATTTGAACTACAATTCCTGCATTGTTTTGCGAAAGACTGTTGCACATTGTTTGTTCTGATTTATGCTTGTAGTCAAACGTTATCAAGAATTAGGACGGATCATAAATCCTTCTAATAACTGTATTAAGGTTAAATAAAACAAGTAGTTTCAAGGTTCAAGGAACAATTGAAGCCTATTTTCCTCTGGATCTTCTTCAAGGTCTCTTGTAGATTCTTTGGTATCTGCTAAGAAATGAGCTGCAGCCCTTCCTTCAGCGAATGCACTTTATTAGCTGTGTTCTGCTGCCAGATTTCTGACAGACAAGACCTATACCCTAATGAGCCCAGCCGAAACAAGTCAGCTTCAGAAGCTACGAGGTGGGGGAGACAGACTCACGTAATCTTTGCCTCCTTCACTGAACTAGATGCTGAGTTTGTGCTGATCTAGAAATAGCACTGCCTCAGCAGTCCTCAAGAGCTCTGTTCAGCTGCAGAACGCAGACCAACACGGCTCTAAACAAACGATGCAACTCATTTGTTCATCGCTAACTTGCCTTTTTTTTCCCCTGCTAAAGCAAGAAAACAGCATTTCCTTTAGAAAGAACTTTAACCTCTCTATTCTGAGCTAGTTCTTCAGTTATTGCAGAAGTTTTAGATCACAAACTAAACTCAAATACTTGAAGACTGCAAAAGATTTAAGAACTTCACTTTTAACAAGAATTCGCTAAGTTTTGTGGAGCATGAAATTGATGTACATCAAAACAGAACCACACTTCTGACCAATGCTACCAACTTCAATGCTGTCCACAAACTTTCTTGTGCAGTAGCTGCAGACAATTTTTTTTCCTGCATCCACATTTACAGTTTACGTTCAACAGGCAGCTTAATAAAAGGGATACAGGTATGTTTTCATCTCTTGACAAATAACGAAACCCCTACTTTAAGAATGTAAGAACTGATTTACAGGGCCAAGGCAGAAATCCACCTGAACCAGCACTGGGTCTCCCGGGAGTGCCAGCTGGGCCTTCCCAACAACCAGTAGGTGCATCCAGATTATCTGCCACCAACAGCTTTTCAGGCTGTTGATGTCCTTCTCAGTTGATTTACATTTTTGTAGTGGAGAAATAATTTAACTATTGCATATAAATATTCTCCAAACCATCTATAATTTTGTAGACTTCATACACTGTCACAAACTTATCCTATTCTGCTTGGCCATTTCTTGTATAAAAGGGCATCCCAAAACTCTGCTCCTCTCTGTAGATTTCATTAAGTTCTGTATCATTTTTGAGGTGGGGTTACTGCAACTACACACAGCATTGAAGATGCATGCAACAGTAATGTACTTTCTTTTAATTCTTTATTCCTAGTAATGCCTGCACGTCTATTTGGCATTTTGATTACTGTTTAGTAATTCACAGCAGCAGTCAGAGCATAAGGATGTCTTTCCTACCCAATTAATGTTCTGGACATTGCTCAATTCATATCACATTTCAATGTGCTGTCAGTATGATTCTTACCCATTCTAAAAAAATAGAAGTTAACTCCTTCATCCTTTAATAGTACGGGGCAAAAAATAGACACTTATGCAGCTTTTTCCTCATTTTCCACCTAAATGAGGAATTTTCCTGATAGACCCAAGGTAAATCCTAGTGCATTTAAGCTGCTGGACAACTTCCACATTCAAATTCACAAGATAGCTTATAAAAGAAATCAGTGGAAAAGCTACATTTCGCTGCTCAGTCCTTGCATCTGTAAGATGTAAGAACGGTGCAGTTCTCAGATGCTAATGGCTGCAATATCTAGTTCCAGCAGAGGGCTAGGGATGATTTGAACTGTACACAAGAATGTATTTTGGGGACATAAATTATACATTCTATTCAGTTCCAATACACAGGGTTTACAGGCAGCTATATACTCACACTGACACTTAACAAGCAGGCTATTGTCCGAGGTGGGTGTAAATAACTACCTCTGCTTCCTCCCCCAGTTACATTTAAAAGAGCTTAGTCACTGCACCTAGCTTTTAAAAGCATTGTCTCCCAGAGTTAAACTGACAGCTATTTGTGAATAACATTTGGAGGTTACTAACAAAAGCCAGCATACCAAGCAAGGACCTAAGCTAGAGGTACAGGTGACAGCTGTATCTCAAACTGCATCCCTCACTCGTGTCCAGAGCCTGAATACTGGTCTGTAAAATACTTCATCTAAGTTTCGTTACTGCTACTGTAAGGTCTTTTTTGATTTTAACTCCCCACTGCCAAATTCATCTGGAGCTACCTGCCTTTAAAAAGAGAATCTCCTTTGCTGTCCATGAAAATATACATATATGTGTGTGTGTGTGTGTACATATATGTGCACATGAATACACACACATACACCCCCTCCCCACAATTTTTGTATTAAAACACTTTATAACAAATGCATGAGGATCAGAGAACAGAACGCAAACCTCCTCATTGTCACTTGCATACCCCAACTGTTTGATCATGACATCAAACTCACAGAAGGCAAGAACTCTGTCCTTCTTGTCCTCAGGAAAGCATTATGATCTGACTTTGGAGAGCTTCAGGTGAGGTGGACAATACAACTGATGAACGCACTTAGTAAAACAAACAAACCGATCTCCTTCCTATCTTGAATATTTTGAAATTAGACGAGGCAGAAGGCCACCACCTGCCATCTGGTTTCCAGATATAAATGGCTAACACTGCTTCATATATGCCATCTGATTGTGCAGGGGAGCATTAGTCATACTCCCAGCTCACCTATGCTTTAAGTACTGCACATGTTAGGTGGGAACATCTATTTTGCGGCTCCTACTTCAACTTCACAAGAGTACACAGCTGAGCTGCTAACTCAGTAACTAAGTATGTAACTACTGAATATGTACACAGGAGGAATATAGTCACAAAGTCACTTATGATTTTAGACTCAAACGAAACTGTTGAATTTCCTGTCCTTACAGAACAACCAAGATCCAGTCATAATGGAAAAAAGAGAGATGTATTTATCCAATTATATTTATCTTAAAATCAGTACAAGATTGTGTTGCTTTAGTAAAAAAAAATCTTAAATGCAATTGCCAAAAAAAGCATTAACAAGCCTTCTTTTTTCTCAGTTTAGTGTCATGTTGAAAACAATCACCTGTATTAGCCTTAAATATGACTATAACATGGCATTAAAAGCCAACACGTCCACGACAACTGGACAATATTCTCTGAAGCACCTGCGTCAATTTTCAGATGTTGTGCATGCCCTCACACTTCCAGGCAAGAAGCAATTGCTTTTCAAGAATAAGCTTACATACAACATCTAGACACTGTAAAATACACTTCAGATTTTTTTTTCTCCACTTCAGCTTTTCCTCCTTCACTGGAATTTTAGTTCTTAGCATACAAGAAAAATGAACCGTAAAATCGTTGTATTATAACACTGTGCACATTTTAGCGGATATACAAAAAGATAATACCATTCACTGGCTGCCTCATGAATTTTTAAGTTATTTGGTTTTGTTGTTGCATTGCTATCACTAGTCAAGCTACTGTTTTGAACATCGCTTATTGGGAAATGACAGTTTACGCTAATAGCTAGAATGATTTGATCCACCAAATTCACATTCTCCAACACATCAATACAACAAAGAACTACAGATTTTCTGTTTTCCTACAATCAATGTTGGTTCCATTAGCTTACCAGAACTAATTACAGCTGTCAATTTGCTTTCTAAGGTTGTCCCTAAGCCCTTTAGGTTGTTTCCTTACAACACAAAGTGATTCTGTTATCAAACGGGTTTAATGATATACAGCTAAGTTTTGGGTTAAAGCTCAGCAGCTTTTTCACAGCAGTGGTGTGGTTAATTATCAGATGTAAATGACTGTCAGTTTTTGTAGGTAGAATGAGAAAGAGTCGCACTCGTTGGACTTTGTTTCTCAGTCCACTCGTGACACACTGGTCTCCCATGCAGCATCTCAGATGTTAAATTATCACTACATATATGAATTATGGCAATACGTTCACCACAGAGTTCTGCCTTGAAACTGTAATTACTCGGGAACTTTTTTAATACGTGTTATCCATTACCGCAAGACAGCCCGGGCGTGACGCACACGCTCCCGGTCCTGCTGCAAGCAAAGCTGACACCGCGCTGCGTGCCGATCAACTCCGGGCACCGACTTCCCCGGAAGCCCACTGCGGGGCACTGGCAAGGCCGGCCGAGCGCCACGACCCGCCCGGAGGATGCTCTAAGCGCAGGGCGACCAGCGGGCGGCCTGTGGAGGAGCGCAAGCCCGGGGGCTCGCCGCAGCCGGCAAGGCGAGGCACCGGTCCGCCACGCACGCCATCGCCGCTTCGCTCCCAGCAGGAAGAGACAAAAGCGGATTTCGCAACGAGGCGCGCACCAGCCGCCTACGCCGGTTCCCTTCCGGTGTCTCTGCCCCCGGCCCGGCCCGGCCGCCTCGCACCTCGTACTCGCGGATGTTGTTGGAGGTGACGAAGATGCCGATGCCGATGGGGATGAAGATGAGGCCGATGATGAAGAAGGCCGGCAGCACCGTGCCCGCCGTCAGGATGGGCTGCCAGGCCGGCAGGCGCTGCTGCTTGAACGCCGTGTTGTCCGGCTTGCGGGTCTTCACCGCCCC
>VXAL01013157.1:70995-104302 GCA_013399475.1 Chauna torquata | reverse complement strand
CCGGCCACCGCGCCTGCGCTCCCGGCGGCGGGCGCGCGGCTGATGACGCACCCCCCTCCTCCCCCCCGCGCTGTGTTTCCCGGCGGCGAGGGAACGGCCGCGAGGGAGCCGCGCATGCGCGATACGGGGTGCGCGGAAGGGCGGGGGAGGGAGGTGCGCGTGCGCATTGCGTCCCCTGCCGCCCGCCCGCGGCAGGGCGCGTGCGCGGTGGGGGCTCGGCGCCTTTCCCGCCGGGCGGTGGGGGGCGTGGGGCGGGGGTGGTGCGTGTGCTCAGCGCTGCTAATTAATCAGTCGGCTGATTGGAAAGCTGTGTGGGAGGCTGTGCTTGTATCCCCCAACGCCTGCTTTACTGGGCAGCGCTCAAGCCAGCGCGACGCTGGAAGTCCGTATTTCTCGCTCTGTTGGCGCTTTCCCTTTGAAGTTTGTTTTGTGAAGGCTGGGGCGGTCGGTGTAGCCGACGTCCGACCCGAGGGAAGTATTTATGAATTTGTAGGATTTTAGAGAAAAAAATAATTAGACAATTTTGTAAGTATGTAGCCGAGTCGGTGCTTTTTGGCTGTCTGGGGAACAGTTCCCCCCAAGCACACGCCGTTTAGTTCTTGGGGTAATCGAAAATACCAACGAAGAGCACTTGGGGGAGGAAACGGCTTGTGCGTGTACGGGCCCGCGCAGACCAGCAGGCTCCAGCCTCTGTTCAGAGGCAGCACAGGAAACTTGGACGCCATGCTTTTTTAAGCGTCTAAAACTTAAGAGTGAATTTGGGGTCTAAGCAATTACCTGGGGCTCAAAAATGAATTGTATTCTTTGCAGCGTCTGTGCTGCAGCTGTATCTCGTTGCTGATGTATCCCTCCCAGCCGCCGGCAGGCCCTACCTTCAATTGCCATTCCCCATCGTCAAGCCCCTTTACCCTATTATCACCCTTTTTTTAATTACATTTTGTCTTCTGTTGTCAGCTACAGCAACTTTTGCTCACTCAGCCTCCCATAAAATCCAGTGAGGGAGCTGCTTGTAAACCTGTGCCGTGAGATGGCAGGAAATTTCTCTGGCAGCCAAGGGGAGGTACTGGGATGCTGCTAACCTCTTGCTGCCAGGTCCAAGAGGGCTGGCAAGAAAGGACACATGAAATTCCCGTGGGAATCTGTTCCTTTCTATCCTCTGCATTTTATTGACTACCCAGGAAAAAATCATCAAGGGCCAATCACATTCCCTCCGTGCCACCCTGTCCCCTCCTGGACACCCAGCATCTTTGTGGCCTCCATTGGTGAGGGGCTACTTGAACCGCTGACAGGGGGCTGAACGCAGCTGCTGTAGAAACTTGGTGGAAAGGCATCCATTCATCCTTGCAGAGACACGCAGGGCACCACAGGCCACTGCATTTTGCAGTCCTAATTGGGATGGTGCTGGGAACTTTGGCACAAGGTTTGTCACGCAGGGCCTGCCATCATGCAGCGAGACAGCCAAATGCACCTTCCACTTCTGTTCTGCAAGCAAACGGTTACATTGGGTACGGGCTCTGTCAGCCCTTGGGGAACAGCCCCATGCGTGATGCAGGGCAGTGGGCTACAGTGACGAAATGTGGCACCTTCATTTGTGTGAAACAGGCACAACAGTGGGGCACTTCCTAGAGGATCCTGCAGAGAGGCCCTCCGTCAAGAAACGTTGGCTGGTGTGAAAGTTTTCCTTTAAAAACCAACCTGCGGCCCATGGGAACAGGCTAAATCCAATCCAAGGAAACCTCAAATTATGGCTAATGGAGATGTGAAGAACCTCAGAACTTTCACATGCGGATCTGCTCCATTTGTATCAAATGACATGGTAATGGAGCCATAGCCACAAAGCCAAGGATAAAGCTGGGAAATGTGTCAAAAGGGGAGAATGGGAGAATTTCCTCCTTTCCGTCCCAATAGAATCAGCTGCCTTTTTCATGCTGTCAGATTTTGAACTGGACACATTTAAAAACGTGTAGAGTACACATACTCATGGCTGAGTCCTGCTTTGGGGATAAGTGTTGCCATATTGACAAAATAACTGAAGTGTCTAATTTCTGTTCACCATTCTGTATGATGTGAAACAGAAAAACAATTTAATGTACCACAAGGATAAGATCCTATGGAGTGGTGAGTGCTACCACTGTTATTAGCCAGTTATAGCTCTCTTTTTTCAATTAGTTGTATCAGAGGACATAGCTCATCTATAAGCTTGGCCTACGCATACGTTTTCATTGTAACAACAAGGTTAATTAAAAGCATGATTTTTCTTTTTACCAAAATAATTATATCCTCAGTAACATAAACGTGGATGCAATCACAGGGAATATCTTACTTCCATTCTTTCGAGAAATAAAGAATATCAGCACGAATGCTTCGATATATTGGTATTACTTCATTGCATGTAAGCCAAGGTCCTGGTTGGATATTATTCCATAGTTTTGTGCTACGGCAAATTCATTTATGTCCGGGCAAGTACAACCAACACAGTTCATGCTCATGAAATTTTACACTGAGGTGCTGTGCAATGTAGTGCACTTCACATTGGTTTGTGTGCAGTTATAAAAAAAAAAAAAAATTGTATAAAAACATACATTTATAAAATTCCTTTTTAATATGTGGAACGGTAAGCTGGTTTATTAGGCATTAACTTAGCAATGAATGCTGCACAGACATATTATATAGTCAACATCTCAGTGTGTTACATATATTTATCTTTAAGGCAAGGAAGAAGCAAATCTATATCAGACTACCTGAAAATAAAGGCTAAAATTACAAAATTGTAATTTGAAAACTGAAGTCTGATTTCAGGGGTATTAAATGATCCTTAAAATTGTACAAAAATTACAAAAGTGAATGTGTTGTAGTTAATCTGAAAGACCATCAATTGGCATTTACTTTTTAAGTGTATTCCATTAAGCCCCCCTAAATGATCTTCTGGCATTTATCGCATTCTTAACACTCTCCCATTGTCCACTTATTTCTAGAAAAGATGTAAATAATTGATAGTCTTTAAAATAAATCTAAAGAAATAAAACTTCATGCTGCTAAAACCACTAATATGTAGAACAGTCAGTTAAGGCAAATAAAACACATTAACTGCCAAATAGATTATTTCAGTAAGCAAATCTACGTAGATGAAAACAAGTATTAAATACAAAGTCTTCAACTTAAATGTTGCTGTTCAGAGGAAGAGCTAAAAACCCAGCAATTCACAGTGGAACACAGTGGAAAGTGGAACATTCAGGGCAGTAGCCTCCATTTTCTATTTATATCTTGTTTTCTGCGTTACAGATGGTTCTACAAAGCAGGTAGTTTTATCTCCTCTTTGTGTCCAGCTGTGTTTCATGATGCAGCAAATGGAAAACTCAGTGGCTGTAAAAGAGTTCTCTAGAAATCAAAGTATTTGAGATTTTTTAATAGACGTAATTTTATCACCTATAATTATACTAACACAGGTCTTTCAATCCTTTGTAGACAATAAGAGTTCTTTAAGGGAAAAGCAGATCTTTCACTGATTTTCAATTACTTAAAAGCTACTGGTGTCTATAGCCCAAGGTAGCCTCTACATTGTCTTAGTCTGAAAGCACTTCATGATTACTTCCTTTAAAACAATAATACTCATAGAAATTAATCACATTTTCAGTCTACATTAATACATTTCTTCCTGAGTGTCCCCAACATATAGGCTAATTATGGGGCTAATGCGCTACATTTACTTGCTTGTTCTAGATTCCAATCCAGATTAGGTAATGTAGAAAATGACCGGGAATGTGAATGCATTGAAGATGAAATACACCTGTCGAAGCACCCTTTGTGCATGTGAGTTTTACTGACCAGGCATTTTAATGAAATACTTTGCTGCTTGCCAGGTGTCAGATCAGAATTTATTATTCTACCTGCATAAACCACTATTGATGATGCCATGGTGTATGTCACTACTGATCTTTTAGGACCAGTGCTGTCATTCTCCTCCTCTAAAGTGCTGCAGTTCATCTAAAATATTTTAAAATATAAATGATTTCAAATACATCACAACTATATTTATGCTTTAAACAAATCTTTATTTTTTAAAGCTTAAAAACTTTATGCATTTGCAAAACCGTAAATGTTTATGTATTTGTTTAGGAATCATAAAACCCAAGGGGACAACTTATACATACACTCATATTGAATCAGCTTTATATTAAAATCTAGACAAGGCAAATATTTTCCACCTTGTTTGGGATCTTTTAAATCCAGACTCCACTTGAAAGTAAGATTGTACTTAGATTTTACTCATATGTAAAAGTTTTTTTCAGGCATGTCACTGTCACTTTAAAATAGCTGGCAGTTTCATTCCAGGTGACCTCGTGGATAGTTCTTCATTCACAAGTGATGCTTTGAAAATAGAAGACTTGGGTCAGTACCACGTTCATTCTACTGCACAGTAAATTGAAACGTGGCACATACTAAATGTGCTTCGCCTCGAGCTCTATTACTCTTTGAAAGCTGGAATTCTTCTCAACTC
This sequence comes from Chauna torquata, assembly GCA_013399475.1. Lineage (NCBI taxonomy): Eukaryota > Metazoa > Chordata > Aves > Anseriformes > Anhimidae > Chauna > Chauna torquata. The sequence continues at coordinate 99,804 of VXAL01013157.1, read as the reverse complement.
ACTCTAAAATATGACCTACAGACACAGCTATGTTATTGGCATACATTGTCAGCTGTAAAAACAAAATAAACAAAAAAAACTCTTTAACAAACTTAGTGTACCAGCTGAAGTCCCGGTGTAGTCCAAAGCTATACCAACAAATGAGTTTTGCAAGTACAAACAGCATTATTTTGTTAAGATTACTCAGCAGAGTTATATTAGCTAACTCTCCCAGTGCAGATCAACTCCAAGAGAGTTCATACAGGTCCCAGAATATCCTTCCTCTCTACAATTTCAGCATTTGGTGTGGAGCACATATTAGAGAACAGCTCCAATGGTTGGCAAACAAACTAAACCATGAAGATCAAATTGACTACATACCAATGTTATTCCAGCTTCAAAGGTAACTGGCCTACTCATCTCAGTGGGATGCTGAGTTAATGCACTTTTTCTGGCATCCCACATTGTATCTCCTGCAAGCGACACTGCTTTCTCTTCCAAAAAATAGTTTCTCCCAGTAGCTTCTACAATTAAAAAAACTGTGGTATTTTAAATATGTGCCAATGACTTAGATTAAAAACAATTAAATATGAGATGTGTAAGAAAAAAAGACCCTGCATGGGTTTTATCCAGCTTTATGTGTAACTCATTCAAAAACCATTTGAGGTGTAGCTGCCAGAGAACTCTCTGGGTGCCATTTGAAAAGCTACAGCTACCAGTGTAAAACGCATAGCTCACCACATGGCATCTCATTTATACAGTCCTATTAGTCTTGCACTAAATAGTCTGATAATATCAACTGAATGTCTCTGCCAAAGCAGTGAAAGCACCAGGTTAGACACAATTATGTCATTAAGTGTTTGGTGATAGATCTCTCTTCACATTACAAACCATATTAGAACCAGTTTTACTGGGTACATCACTGTGATACTGCAGTGAAATACCAGTCAGAAAAAGTAACTTCCAAAGCCATACATTCTGTCCCTATAAACAAATACATATGCAAATACTGTCAACACTAAGAAATTAGAGTTAAAATTGAAACACTTGATTACATTTGCATAGTTGTGAAAATTTATTAGTTACAGTGTAATGAAAATCAACTTTTTTGGTACAGGTAGAAGTAAAAACATACATTATATAGAAAAAAATCACAGCTTTAAAAACTGGCTTACATTGTTTAAAATGAGTAAATCTGGTTGTTTTTCAAGGCATTGGACTTTAATACTTAATTTTATGCCAAACCATCACACAGTGCAAGAAATGTTCTGCAATAGTACAAATTCCATACAGCAGTCTTCAGAGTATTTAGTCTCACAGAATCATATTGTGGCAAAAAATTGCTCTGAGTATTTTTCCATTTAAACACAAAACATCGCTGCAGTTAAATTTTTCTTTCTTTACATACTCTCTATTACAAAAATATCAGATTGCGAATTTGACAGTGTATTCTACAAATAAATGCGCCATGGACAACAGGAATTGCAACTTTGGGACAGTTACTTTACAAAGTGTATTATAAAAATAAATTATATAGCAAATATCAAATAAAATCAAGCGCGTGCCTTAGGCTTTGCAAATAAAAGTGAAATTCAGCTGGCAGAAAGACTGCTTCTCTCCCTCTGACTGTATCCTTTCAAAATATCAGCAAGGCCCTTCGTTCTTAAAGCTCTGCCAAGATAAAATACATAAAATCTAATGGAAGCAATAAATACTTCCATGAATAATCAGTAGCACAAGTGACCCTGGTGTTGATGGTTGAGAGCTTCTACAGTGATCCATCCAACTGGTAAGGAGGGTAGTGCACGCAGAGGGAATATATCAGGGTGGTAACTCATCTGGAGTTCATGCGTAACTGGTGGATGATGACACTCTCTAAAAGAAAAGATAGCAAAACATTTGGTTTTATGGAACTGTAAATAAATTACAAGTTACTATAAAGAAGAACAGTTACACTGGCAAAGCATTTTTCTGCAAGAAATATGTTGCAGACTTACTCTTACATCAGATAAAAACTGCTCCAGCTAATGCTACAAGGGGAAACTTAACCAGCACCAGGCTAGGGCTCAGGAACCCTTGCCTTCCACTTCAGTGTCAAGACCATCACTTGGTCTTCCATGGAGAAAAAGAATAATATAGTTGAATAAATTGAACCACAAGAACACAAAGGTTCCAGTCCCGCGCCTGAATCAGGTGGAGGACGACTTGAAGTTGGGTCTCTTGTATCCTATCTGAGCAAAGCCATCAAAAACCTGCTGGCAATTTTGAAATAGGGATGAGAAAGAGGTATGGGGTTGTTTCTTGTTTTTAACTGAATTTTGCTTTAGAATCCTATGCTGCTTCTATTCAGCAAGTCTGCATGAATTATGCTATTGACTTTAAAGCACATAAATTCTAGCCACAGTATGCAAAATTGCCTTGTCTTTGAAAGGCTGGGTTTAACTTCGCTTTGGGTGTGACACAGAAGCTCCCTGATTAATCTCCAGGCTCTGCTGAAATACTAGCTAATGACCTGGTCTTCGGTACCTCTAAGTACGCTGCTCGGACAGGCAAGTTTTTTAATATAAGAATTTAGCTATCAATGATGTTTTTTCTGAAAAGATGTATTTTATGTATTTCAAATAATATAACTGCACCAATGCTAACTAGAAACATAATAATATACTCTCATAAATACTCATTTTCTTAATTGAAATTTTGTGGTTTTTTTTTTCCTTAAGATTCTTTCCTCTGTTAATAGCCAGAAGATTTTTCAAAAAGTATGCAACCCAAGAAATTACACTAACCTGTCCCTTCTACATTTTTGTTGACTTCTGCCTTTGTCTGCTAATATTTGCAAGATGCTTGAATAAGTTGTATTATAAGAAAAAAATATTTTTTGTAGTCATGCCAGAACTTTGCCACTAGATGGCAGATTGCAGTTATGCTTTTCAAACACATTGAACCAGAAAAGCAGGACTTAAGGCAACATTCAAGAAAGTATGGGATGGCAAATGAAATAATAGAATTTCCTAAATAAAAGCATTTCTGTTTAATATAATTTAGCATTAACAAATGATTTTCAACAATATATGCATACCTGTTCTCAGAAATTTGAGCAATGAATATGAAAGAACCACAAACTACAGTAAAAAAAATAAATAAATTACCTTACAACCAGCGCTGTTCTCTAACTTCAAGCTCTTGAGGAATAAGATGCAAAAAGCTGCATTTACTTAATATCAGATTATAGCCTCAGGTGAAATCTCCCATTCACTTCAATGGGAGTCACATGAACTCTATACAAAACACTTTTTCTTAATATTCAGTTTGCACATTATCTATTAATTCAGAGTTTAGTTACAAAATTCTAAAAACTAAATGGGCTGCAGAAAATATCATCTTCCTTGTAAAGGCTCAATTACTGAATGAACCGCAAAAATACAGCAAGTTTCTGAATCAGTCTTCCTCCTACAGACCAAATATAACAATTTTGCAGAAAAGAGTAGGAAAAATATTAAAAAAAAAAATTCCACTTCTGGTATTAATTTCTCACGCACATGTATATGTATGCACTTAGTTTTTTTCTAACAATTTATTTTGTATTAAAATGTTATATACATAATGTGTATATGTTATATACATAATGTAGTTACTAAAAAGAGATGTCCAAATAGTTATTAAACTGAAATTATAGTATGGTAGATTTTGTCAGAGTTCTGTAGGAGTAACCTCTGTAGGATTATCACATTTTTAAGATATGATTACATAGATTTTTCTAGGGTTATAGGTCTGAACATTTCAAGGAGCTATGAATTCACTTAAATAAAACTGAAGTTATTTTAATGACAGGAAAAGAGAACGAAGGTATGTTAATGTAAAAATGCTAATTCTGATTTTAGTCTCCCTGATGGAAGTTGGAATTTCTCAGGGAAACACAGCTTTAACAGATGGCCTATCAAAAAGTACCAATTCTCGTAATGAAGCACATCGACTGACATTTTAATATAGAAGTTTAATTTCTTCTTACAGTATATACAAACAACACCAAATGATACAGAAATGCACGTACCACAGAAAGTGCACGCCCAAGCAACAGAAGTGAATCATATATCAGTATTTCTATTTTTAAAATCCTGTTGAAAAGTTTTTGAAGTGAGGAAGCATTCATACCCGAATGATTATTTATACCTGAATCTCAGAGCTGAGAGCTCTGAATTTGAGAGTAGTTAACCCTGATTGCATCTTCCAAAAAGCCAAGTAAGAGCAGTGTGTAGGTAGTAAGAGAGATTCAAAGTGAAGTTAATATCTATAATGAGAAATGTTGGATATAGGTTTGTCAGAGTGAGCTCAGTCAGAATTAAGGGAAAGGGGATAACTCACACTGACATAGGGGAGAAAAACATTCCCCTAAATGAAAACAAGTTCAAAAGATGAGCTCATAGGAACTCCGGCAAGCAAACTACAGGTTTCAAACTGACTCAATGAAATCGGCCACTGATGTGTGATAGGAATGCATAATTGGTCTGAAAATTGTCCTGACTGCTGCAGCTTATGCCAAGCACCTGAAACACAGCAGGACAGTAATTTGCTCTCTTTAAAGACACGCACTTCAACTTCTGATCAGAATCACCAAACATTCTGGTAAATATTGAGCGTGTTTTAGAACACATGTAGCATGTTTCAGGCAATAACATACGATTTGGCATCTAATTGGCATGAACCAACATATTTATGTGACTTCAGAGAATATTCAAATGCTGCTAATTGCTATGTGCTGTAAGAGGTTGAGGTTTAAATATAGTTAACATGTATAGTCTGCGGGCATGTTCAGAAGAGTCACAAAGTGTTTTGTGTTTTTTGAAGAATCACATTAATGAGTGTCACAAAAGGAAAAAAAAGGTGGGCAAAATAAATCAAAATCTCTGTTTTTCTTCTACTATTTACTTAGTATGTTTAACAACATGAGAGAGCTCCCCCAGACGTTAGAGATGAAGTTCTGTGCTCCCTCATTTTCAGCCATACTTACTCAAACATATCGCTCTGCTAATGACCACATTAGCAATACTCATATGTAACATAATTCAGGTGACAGGACCTAATCTAGAGAACGCAGTAGAAAACTTTTTAGGGTCTAGAATCAAAATCCCACAGATCAACTGGAGAATTGAGTGTGCACCTTCTCAGTCAGCGTATGCTGATCTGTATCTGCTCATGAATGCGCTGGCACTTTCCCTGCTCTTCTGCGTCTCCACCTTACTGCTGTCCTAAGCCATATGGGCCTGAGTTATCACTACTGCTTGTATGGCTACACAGTCGGCCAGAACAGGGCATCTCTCCAGCTGACATTGAAGCCTACTCAAAATACAAAGATTTGCTCTCAGCCAGCTCAGTTCCTTGATGAAGCTGAACTTAGGCTGTCTTAGCACCAGCCCGGGTACAGGGAGAGGAGCAGAAATCAGAGGCTAGCAGCATGGTGACCTTGCTGGTGTGAGCATGAATATAGATTAGCTAAATGCTATTATGGGCCTGTTTTCTGATTTAAAGGGATGAGGACAGAGACTGCAGCAAGAGATATTCAGATTAGATACTAGAAACAAATCTTCACAGTGAGGGTGGTAAAACGCTGGAACAGATTGTCCAGAAATGCTGTGAAATCTCCATCTTGGAGAACAAGAGGGGAAACGGATCTGAGATCTTGTGACTTGATCCATAACTCTGGACAGACATGACGGGTCATTATTGTGACAAGCTTTTTTCAAAGACGAAAATTTTCAAGGCACTGGTGACCATACCCAAATGAGGCCTTTGGCACTGCTGTGATTAGGCAATGGGAGGAGGCATAACAAAGAGGTGGTTTTCTGCTAGCTTGAAATGTTCATGGCAGCATGGTCTTGCTTTTGCAAAGCCGACTCTTCTACTGGAATTCAGACATGTATTTGATGCATCATCATCTTTATCACCCACAAAGAGCATGGCAACTTAGCACTGGATCCAGAAAAAACAGCATGCTGAGCAGGAAGCCACCTAAACCCAGCCAAGATGGTAATGCTGAGGACGAAGTTGTAACTTCTGAATCCTGCCCTGCCTCTGAGGTTTAGGTGCCTTGCTAAGCCTTGCCAGAGGCTCCTTCCTCTGTTATGCACTCACAGGCTGCGTGCAGTCATCTCATGAAAGTAGTGAATCAGGCCCTTTCTCTCAATACCTTTACAATATTTCAAGATCTTAAAAGGCAAAGAAATGGAAATTTTTACTTCTTACACAAATATTCCACGGTAAGAGAAGTATTCCATAATACGGGAGCTTTAGGTTCAGACTTCACCTGTGCCTGAAGGGCTTCAAATCGGTATCTCCTGTCTTTCAAAGACCACTGTAACCAACACTATTACACTGAGTTGAATGCATTTTGCTACTGAACCTGTGCCACTTCATTAAAAAAATCAATACAGAGAAAAAGGGAAGGGAGAGAAAGCATGACAATGATCCCTGATGATCACCTGGGCAGAGGAAGCTTGGTTTCTGCATTGTAATCCAGTCATGTAGAATACACAAAATGAAGTCCTGTAAATAAAGGCCCGAATAATTTCCTATGGATTTGTGTCTCACAGCTTGATCCTTTGGTGCCTAGTAAAATCTGAGGTCTGAACAAAGCTTGTCCTTGTGGCGCTTCTGACATCACTTTCTTGTATTCGTTCTTTGATATTGTATGAAGGTGAGCTCGTGCTACATTCTTTCGCGCAGTGGGGTTCTGGTAAGGTCTTGCTCCTTTTCTCAGTCGTCCTTTTCATTAAACTGGAAGAACTCTTGAGACCTCTATTGCTTTGTCAGGTCTGGTTGAAATCAGTTGATGTGTTCAATGTTATTCATCAACGGAGGACAGATGGAGGGACGGATGAACACAGACAGACATTTCATCCTGTCAGCCTTCTTTTCGCAAAAGGCCAGGCTCAAAAGCAGCCTTTGGAACAGGGACCAGAATCTGGGGGGTGCTGCCTCCCCCTAGTTCAATATCCTGATCACTCAACCACTCTCTTGTTTCTGCTCAGTGAATACCGAAGTCCTCCATGCAGAACAGCACGGCCTTTACAGGAGGAAATGAGAATGCCATCTTCTTCCCCCTCAACTGTCTGTCAGTGCTGTTGGTGAACTTGTTGGAGCTGATCTAGGTTTGAATCTTCTCTGATAGTGGTGAGAAGGGGGACCTGTCTCATACCTTTGAAGGACAGGTTCAATCAAAAGCTTTTTAAAATAAGCAGCACTACCACTCCATATCCGTACGGTGTGTGATCTGTTAGGAGGCATTCATGATTCAACAGCAGCTGGTTTCCTACACCTTTCCTTTCCCCTTCCTCATTCTTTTTCTGGCCCAAGAGCCTGGAGCTAAACTAAGTTAAAATCAGCCTTTTTTTTTTTTTTTGCCAGATTCCTTCTAGTTCAGATCAGTTCCCCAGTTAAGTTAAAACACTTGTGCCAATTCATGGGATATCCAGATGGAAGCGAGTACTTTCTTGGTTGGAGCTGACAAAAACAGGACTACAAGTTTTGACTCTAGTGGTGGGTTATGTCCTGACTCTAAGTGACCATGAAATTGTGGCTTGATTTAAAGTCTTCAGAAGAAATAGATGAATACCTAGACTGTGCATCTCGGTTAGGTTCAGAGGCTGCAGTGCTAGCTGGGTCACAACTGATACACTGCTGGCCAAGTGCAGCAGCAGAACTTCAGGTAGGTCTTCAGGATGTCTCTCGTGCTCAGGCACCTCTAGGCAAGCAGGTAGGTGAGCTGGAGCATTACGGACTGTATTTAGACTTGGTTGTCTAAATCATCTTTTAGAGCTGACCTACTGAACGGACCACTGAACGTTACTGTAGTCACGAAACATAGCTGTCTTCAGATTCAAAAGAAATTCCAATATAATAAAGACAGTTATGCTTCAACTTTTAGGACTTATGAACTATAGGCTCTTTTTTTTTTTTTTTTTTTAATGGTATCATCGTCTTACGCTTTTTCTGCCTTGAAGAAACAAGAATCTTAGGTCAATTAAAACAGGTATTAAAAAACGTTAAGCAAAACTAAATACATATTTTTAGCTAACAGTCATACTAGTTGCCTGATTCCAACTTTCTGGACTTCTGCTGGGTTGGCTATGGTGCAAAAGTTCCTTTTTGTTGTGCTGCCCATGGGAAAAATAACAGGATCCTTGGTCTGACCTGTCTGGAATTTCCCAAGTCTGTCTCATAAAATCCTACTGACTCTACAAGAGCAATTCTTAGCTTGTGCCTGCAGTTCTGGTTCAGTTGTGCTAATCTGCGCCTGGATTTCAGGTACTCTAAGTCTGGCTTGTTTCTTCAGGTGAACTAGTTTCTGAGACCTTATGGATAACAAATTTTTCAACCACAGACACACTTAGAATATTGCCCTGGGTATGGCAACAGTTAACTAAGGAATAGCTAGTTTATTTGAGAAAAGGATTTGAAAAGGAAGGCTTAAGCCAGCTGTAGTTCATCACTGTATCAAGTCACATTAGCTTGGGGCTCATGTTTGCAGTATTATTTAAATGACTGTTTTGAACTAAAGACTTGCTTCAGTGCCAGTATTTAGAGTGACTATCCAGCTAAAAGCTCTTAATTATGTGTTTTCTTCAAACATCTGCTAAAAAGTCTATCTTACAATAGACTCAGCAACCATTCTGAGTAACATCTCAGTAACCATTTATTGACAAATTGAGGCTTTTAAGTGATAACAATTAGTTGAGAGGATCTGGTGCATTTCTGGCATGGTTACTCACATTGCTTGATAATTCCAGCTTCCCAGTTTTATCTGAAATACTGGGAATGTGTTATGAAAGTGTTATGAAAAATGCTGCTAATATGAATCTGATTTGCAAATGTCATAGTAACCAGAACCTTAAAATTAGCAGGTATTGCAGGTGCTACACACATGTAGAAATGGAAGCCCTTTTCTTTTCGTATGTGACAGCAGCTTTTACATTACAGACAAAATGTCCTTCATGTTAATAATAAAATGCCAGCTTTACTCTGGGATAATGGCCATATCTGGATCTTAAATTGGAGAGCATTGCAAAGTGCAGACTGAAGACTAAACATTGCTTGGATTGAATATAATTTTGCTGACCTTCTGTGGCAGATTCTTCCATCAAATCTCTTCTCCCAGACAGAAAGCCATTTAATATTTCACCCACTGGTGCATTTTCTTTTCTGTGAATTGTATTTATTATTTATTGGTTGTCTTCCTGCCCTTCCTTCCGAAAGCTATTCCTAACCATTATGTCCTTTACATTTTTCTGTGGTGGTTGAGGTATGTAAGGTTTAAAACCCTTATTTATCAGCTTGCTCAGCTTGGTTTCTTTTGATTGCATCTTTTTTTTCTGTGAAAATTGATCACTTAATGGAAATGCGTTTTAATAACTTTAGTGTTATTAAATAAATAATCATAACAATCATCAGCATCCACACCATTTCCATGCTGGAACAATTCCTTAAAACATGCTTAAAAATGCAAACATATAAATGAGGAAATCACAAAGAGAGAAGAAAAAAAGATGAATCTCCATGGTATTCTGAGGTGGTCTGTATTTAAGACAAAATATTTCAAACAAATGAAAATTGAGAGTAACTTACATACCAAATCTTACATACCTATCTCTTTCATTGACCGTACCTGAGCTGTGTCTTTAGATAGCAATTTCTGCATACAGCAATCTGTGTTGACTTCCCCTCTAACACATAAGGATGCTTGGCAACTCAGGTTTAACTACAAAGCACAAGTCCGCCCAACAAGGAAAACTGCAAACCTAGCGAAGTCAGCCGAATGACGTGCTTCATAGACTTCCATGGTCTTTCGAGCAGGCACAAATGGACTGTATTGATTTTAGCCAGATCAATGTTTCTCTGAAGCTTATTTTTAAAGACCAAACACCTTTTGGCTCACTTGCCTTCATCTAACCCCAGAGCTGGCAGTAACCCAGTCTAATTCAGGGAAGAGAGACCCAGCTGTAGGCACTGACTACAAGCTTGATCTCCACTTGGGAAGAAATGCACAGCTGCTTAGTACTGCTGCTGCCTACACTGTGCAACCTCCATACCCCCTCGAATTTTGTCACCACCTTGAGAAAGCAGGTCACAAATGAGAAATGCTGATTTAGAAGAGAGACTCCTAGAGAGAAGGCTGGTCACAAAGTGTGGTCCTTTCTCTCTGCCTCTCCCTCCTGCACCTGAGGCACTAGCTTTTATTAAAATAAAACCTCAAGGGCACTGCATCCTGGCATTGCATCCCTAGGCAACGCAGCATCTCAGAAATGTGGTTGCAGGCAGGTGCTCCATCCAATAGCCAGGGTGGAGAGTGATCTGCTAAGGTGGAAGACAATCTGTTAGAAGTGACTGATCTTCCTTCGATCTTATAAAAAGCGACCAAATCTATCACTAAGAATTCCTGGGCTGGATTAATAATTTGGTGCGGTTGCCCATTCTCACTTCCCAGGCTGAACATATTCCTGGCATACACTGCCTTTTTCATAGCTTTTTTTCCCCCTTCAGTAAGAAAACAAAAGGATGTTGTTACTGAAGTAGTCAATGCACACACTCATTAGTTTGTTGTAAGTGACAGCTGCCGGGCTTCGTTAGTACGGGCAAACACGGACAGGGGGCTGACTTCGTGGTAGCAGTAACACCTGCAGAACATACCCCCTGAGCACTGCCATCAGCCCTGACCCCCGCCCAGGGAGCCAGAGCTGCTGGCTGAAGATTTCTTCAGTTCTATTTTCATAGACTGAGTCTCGGCACGAGGCTCGAATTTTGTCACATTTCCTGCTCCTGAGGCTGCCACTACTGGCTTTCCTGCTTTCATACCTTTTGACACAGGAATGCGGGTGGGTGTAGGTCTCGCAGATGACCCATCCTGTCCTGTCTGCAAAAGAAAGACAGAGAGAGAGAAAAATGATGTGAACTGAGGACTTTTTCTTCCCATGTATTCTCATCTTATACTTTGCACTGGTTCTTCATTTACCTCTCAAGCAGCAATGTCCCGAATCACGCCTATTAGCAAATTAATGTTCACACTTGAAACCTGGCAGTAGCAAATACTACTAGAGTTTTCCAGAGCTGAGGTCCAGCATTTTGGATCAAGATGTCAGACGAATGGGAATCCCTGCAAAACTGATTCTGCAGCACAACACAATACAGGGCTCACTTAGAAGCTACTGAACCACTGGCTAAGCTGTCAGACAGGTACAATATTAGCATCATGCACAGAGATGAGCGTGGGCCCTCAAAACAGAATAGCCACATGAGGCTACTGCTGAGCCCTTACTAATTGCCGTATTTTCAGAGCTGGGACAAGATCTCTCAGCCATGTAGATAAAATTGAACTTTGCTTCCCCAAGTATGCTGGGCTATGGCTGGGGCCACTTATTTTTGCACTGGGAAGTACAGGGGCAGAAGGATGCGAATAGGGCCAGGACAGAGAGACAGGGCAAAGATTTGGATTTCCTTTTCCTGTTGCTGCGGGAGGAAGGACGTGGGAGCCATAGCCACAACTTGATGACCTCTGGAAAAAGAGAAGCAAGCAGACCACATTTCCAGGGCTACCTCAGGGTAGTGTGGACGTGGTCATTTTACCAGCTCTGCCTCGACAACAGTCTACCTAGCACACTCATCCTGAAGTTTGGGGACTTCAGAAAAATAAAAAAAGGCCCAGAGCTATTTTTAATGTTTATTTCTTCTGGAGGGAAGCCAGTTGAGGGCCCAAGCCCTCTGCATGGGGCTGGCAGATCCAACACAGCAGCTACCAGTGATCTGTGCCCACCTGGAGTGCCAGCTGGAAGCCAGGCAGGCTATCCTACAGCTCTGAAAACGGCAATCCATACATATGTTTAGGCAACTGAATCCCACTGTGCAAACATACAAGGAGCACTTGGATAGGACAAAAAAGATTCAAAAGAGCCAACTTGGTCTTTTTTGGCCAAATAATGTTGACCAAAACTGGAAGCTACCCCTTATGGACCACGAGCTAAAAGAAATACTTATAACAATGACAGCTCTGAGAGGAAATGTCTTTTACCTTCTGCTGTGTGCAATATAGACACAAATGTTAACAGTGACAACTTCTCTGGCTCAGCTGAATGTCAAATTTGGCTTTTTTCTTTTCATATTATAGATGAAGATTTTGATCTTACAAAAGAGAACACTTTTCATAAGATCTTGCAATCCTAGCTACGCCTATCTACTAAATGACTAAATTCTGCAATTTATGGCATATAAGCAAAATAAAACTAAACTGCTAAAGCAGATTGGATTAGGGGATTGTGTCAATTGTAACATATATTTGCACATCTACTTTAAAATGCTTTTAAAAAATGCTCCACGAAGGAGCATTTTTCTCTCTCGAAGGATTTACAGCCAGTAGCATCAGAGCCGTCTGTCTGCATCCTGAGTATTCAAAAGAAAACCATTCCTTAATCTTCTAAGAACAGTTCAAAACCCCATGTGTACACAAAAAAAAATCACAATTGGAAAACTTGAATGCTGTCTGCCTGGCAGGAAGGAAGCCATTTTCAATAACTAAAAGCAACATTTACAATAGCAGTCTAAAGGCTAATATGGAACTCACATGTAGATGTCAAAACAAGTTAGGTCCATACAATTCTGTAGGGCAAAACATGCAAATGCATTCCATTAGCCCTGGAAAATATGTCAACATCCCAGGGAACCCAAATGACAAACATCTTGTACTCCCTGAAAGAGCTCCACAGTGTGTAAACATGAGGCAATCAAATGAAGTAGCTGGAATCTCAGGCATTTCTTCAGCTTTATTCGCATGTAAATTATTAACTAAGGATTTGGGTGCTTTCAAGTTACTCATTTCAAGCCTAAATCACTCGATCACTTTGAAAAGAACTCTAACTCGCTTTAAATTTTTTAGTTTCCTTCATTACGGCATACAAACATGTTGATTATATGGAAGCTAATGCCTGCTTCACAGACAGCTGCAAAAGCATTTTGTGTTTGCTAAGCAAAGAAAAACAGCACAAAGGTGGCTCTTCAGCCGGCTGTCCCCTTTGGCAAGAGTGACGGTAGAAGCAGGCAGGGGACACTGGTACACTTCAGTAATGTCTGTGGCAGAAAACCCACACAACTGTCTGTCTCTTGGTGATTTCTTCCAAGAGCCAAACTCCAAGCAATCGCCTTCAGCCCTATTTGTCTGTAGGCTGCTGTCTTTTCTTCTGGTTGATGCAGGAATGCAGCCCCAACCAGAAACCCGCTCTCAATTCTTATGCAGCCAGCATGGAGCGGCCAAGAAGCGGCTCCACAGGAACGCAGGGTGAAGTTGCCTGGCTCTGAGCTGGCTATACAGGGTACTGGAAACAGTACAGCCAGCCAGAGCTAGGCTGGTAAACACGCTACTGCGCTCTGATTGAGAGATAAATACACGCAACCACTAAGCTGTTCAGGTCGATAATCAGAGCCCACTGCAGACACTTGCAAGTACATTAAGCAGTGAGGTTGGACAGCTGCATTAAAGCAATTTGAGTGTACAGAACACTTAGAGAATATTTTAGTGGTTTGTGACAGATCCTGTGTAGTGCATTTGACGGATACACAAAAGGAGAGCTTTCATGCACGTGTTCACTTTCGGAATATTTTAATAACGGTGCATTGTCAGCATTTGTTCTTGATCAGATCAGGGATCAGCTTGCCCTGGACAAAAATGGTTCAGTTCAGTGGCTGACACAAAGGTGTCTAGTGCAATTTGAGATGTTCTGGGCTATTCAAGCTATCTGCACAGGGCTGGTGGATAAGAGACGGTCTAAGGAGACCTTCAACCTCTGATAAAGCAGGTGGAAGTTAGGTAGGCTACTTGACAGCACTTAAAAATGACACAAAAGAAGTATGTGTAGGCAACTGAATCCTGAGAAGGTGGGGCTTGAGACGCAGTCAGTACAGCCAGAGGAGCCCAGTGGACAACCCGCTCTGAAGCTAGCGGCATCTCAGCTGAAGCACCCGCCAGTCTCCAGCATGCAGGGCTCAGCGCATCAACCAGGGGACCGATGAGCAGGGACTGGTTCAGTCACCCGCACTGAGGCATCCTGTCCGTCTGAGCTATCCTGTCAGCTTCCGCTGCAGAAAGGCACAGCTCTGTGTCGTACCTACCAGCCCCACGCATACGTCTGAACTGCCACAGGGCGTGCAAACAGCACCACACACCTCTCCATGTGCAAGTGGACTGAGCGCTGGGTCTCCAGTAACTCTGTCAGAAGCTTAGAGGACAGATGAGATACCTACAAAGAGCTAAATTTAGGTTCCGATCTCAAACTAAATGCTGCCCAAATGAAAGTAACCTTACAGCTGCTTTAATGCATGCCCAGTGAGCGCTGGCACCCAGCAGCCTCTCAGCTGTGCCCCGCTCCCTCGGTCACAAGAGGCCCTGGGTGGCTGGTGCCGTGCCACCACACCGGCTCTGCTGCAGCCAGCGATTCCCTCTGCTCCTTGCAGATTTGCATGTGACCGGATTCACCGTGCACCCTGGCAGCATAAACAGCCAGCCTTGCATGCTGGTCCTGTAAGAGGTGGGGAGCACAGGGATGAAGAGATTACAGGACTGACACTCATCCCGGTAGCCAAAGCAAATCCGAATTCACCAGCAATGCCACTGCCAAATTTAAGTCCTAAAGCGAAAACCAGGATACAGGCACCACATTTGTTCTTTTCCCAGAGAATATTTGTTTTTATTCTCTGTTATTTTTAATGTAAACTATATAAACTGTCCTGGGAGCAAGGACTTGGGCTAATGTCCTAAGGCAAGCCTAGCAACCAGGCCACAGTTTCAGGCTGCTGTTGGTCTGTATACTCTCTGGTCTCACAGTCTTGAGTTTTCAGTTGTGCTATGGCCTATCTATAGTAAAAAAAAAAAATCTGCTAGGTCTGCTAGGGTAGTCAAAGTCTTTTCTTGGGAGTGGGTTTGACTGTAATCAAGCTAAGGAGGACCAAAAACCAGTTCTTCCACTTCCATGGTAACTACCCAAATCCACAGGCTATCATAAGAGTTACAATCAAACTGGCAGCTTAGGGGTGGGTTTGGTTTTTAAAATCAAAGTGGCTATGGTTATATGTTAAATGCTGAATTCAGTCCAACTCATCTAAGTCTCCATCACCTCAGCAGCGTGATGTAGGATGCACCAGAGCTCCTGGCTTGGAGACCCAAGGGAGACTGGCCCATGGTGGGTGGCAGCCCCAGGCTTGTGCAGCAGGGAGAACTTGAAGTGCCTCTGAAACATTCAGGTCCCACTCAGAGAAGCCAGGGAGTTCAGGTGCCAAAAGAGACGCCGTCACTGTCCAGTGCCTCTTTTGATCTTTTCGGTTACGTGCTCAAAAACTTCCTGAGTTCTCCTTGAGGTGCCTGCGCCTTTCTTTGGATCAGGGTCTCATTTTCTCTAAGTCAAAACTGGTGGAGACTCAGAAGAGGACATGGATCAGGGGGATAGAAATCTTCAGCTACCCTACAGTGTATGTCACTGTAAATCAACACTAACGTCCCTTAATCCTCCAGCTGCCTAACTGGTCGACCATGAAACCACAGTCTCTGGTTTTGGACTCTTAGGCAGGCAGACACCACGGGTCAGGCTGAACCTTTAAAAGTACCATGTGTGCACCTTAAAATTAACTTCTTCAGTACCTGCAGTACTGAAGGCAACTCTATAAATTAAAATTGGAGAAAGAGTTAAATGTTTTTAGATATGAAAACAGTAACTGCAAATTTTTTGTAGCAACACATGAGAGCGAGGTACTTCCGACTTACTTCCCCCTTTGTAGCTCAGTACTGCATTAGTACATTGTACAGAGGATCTTGTATGAGGAGAGCTAAGAAGAAAAGTAAAACCAGTGAGCTAAGAAAGCAGCTTTATATCAGTTTGTCTTCTTTGATTTTACAAACTCACACCCTCATGATGGTATCAGTGTTGGTTTCTTCTAGGGTTACTGAGTAAATGATTACAACTTTTTTTTTTCTGCTAGGGGTATTGCATGTGTTTATAAAAAAAGCCATTTGCAAAACAGATGGTGAATATACAACTTCTATTTTTTTCAGAGGGTTAGGGAGGAAAAAGCACATTTGGGCTTGTTAGAAGTTCCCTGCTAATCTTACTAGGGGCCTTAAAAAACAAAGGAAAGCATAAGATAAAGTAAATCGTATGGTTGAGCTATTTTCCTTACATTCCAAGTCAGGGATGAAGCGAAGAAAGAAGCCACTTTTTAGCCAGATGAAAACAAAACAAAAAAAGTTTTGTCTGCCATGGTTCAGTGCATCATCACAGAAGAGAGAGACATCTAGTAAAAAAGAATGAGGAATTCTTTTTTTTTTTTTTAATTTTTTTCCAAGCTTCTGAGAGATAAAGGAGTTTATAACGGAATTAATTCAAGACTTTTTAAAAAATGAGCAGTTGCCTCTAGTATGCAGGAATCCCTGTAAAGTATATACATTACATTACATATGTGGGGATAGAGAGAGTGCACGTGCAATCCCAAATAGATCAGTATGACAAATGCAAGTGTTCTTAAGTCAGGGGCCTTAAATGGGAATAGCAGCACCTCTCCAAAAGTGTGGAAGTGCTTCCATATCTTTGAAGGTATCTTACATACACTTTGACATTTCAGCTTGGACAGAGATGGCTGAAGAGCATGTTATCAGGGTCTACAGACCCCTGAACGGCATGGGCAAATGAACAGGGGATGACCATGCAGTAGTTGTCAATATACTAGAGGCTGTAACCAATGAAGGTATTGCATAAAAGGTATCAAACAAAAGACAGCATTTTTCCCATAGCCCACACCCGAATTCACTGCTCCATGATGTTGTGGAAACAACAGTATAAATGAGTTCAAAAAGCAATTAGAAGAATAAATAGAAAAAAACTCCTCCACAGTCTATTAAACACAAAGATGTGGCTACAGGCTCTGGTTCAGAAAGAAACACCCACCTATTGCCAAAAATTGGGAACAGACACCGAGGGAAATATTTCTCCATGTTTACTCATTTGAAATAATCCTACCCTAAGCATCTGCTACAGGCTACTGTCCAGCTAAATAAGCTTTTGGACTAATACAGTACTGTTGCTTTTTTATTTTGGTCAAATTATTCTTTCCCAACTAAAACAGTGCAAAATGACGTCCAAGGCCTAATAAATCTTGAGGGGAGCACTATCGAAAAATCTTGCCCAATGTGGTTACATACAGAGGTGAGAAACTGATTTAAATTTGAATTTCTGTGAAAAAGAAGCCAGGGAACCACCACAGAGGCACAGAGAGAAAGCAGCAAAAAATATTGTAGAGGAAGCACTGTCGTAACTTGGCACTTATAAAAGTTGAGAATGTCAAAGGAACAGAAAGAGGTTTAGTATACACTGGCTGCAAAAGACTTGGAGCCAAAAGCAATGATACCATGTCTGGCTATTCATTCCTTTGGAGTTCAGTATTATAGCAGATATTAATTAAATTACAAATATAAGGGGATTCTACTAGAGAAATATCGGCCTGCATGATCAGACTCTAAACACTCTCCAGCTGGGCCAAAAACCGTTAGGAGTATTTTCAGAAGTCAGAATTTGCACTGAGCAAAAATAAAAATACAGTTTCTTGCTCTGTCATCTCCATCAGTCTTTGTCCCTCTCTTTCTCTCACTTGGAATTTTACAGGATTGCCATTATTTTCAGTAACTTCGCAGGGACTTCTTTTCAAAGTTACTCCTTTGGGAGATAATGCCAAAAGTATACTAGTGTCCAATACTGGCACAAAAATATCCATTTCCACCACAGGGGAATCAGGCAAAATCTGATCTTATAGTTAAGCTTATATCTGAAGCAAATGTGGGGAAGTCAAGAGCTTCTCCTCTTCCCACCCATTCTTTCCCTGCTGGTGTCTCAAACCGAAACTATGGTATCCCTTCTCCTTACCATGCAAACTACAAAATGAGACCATGCTGCTTACCACTGACTGTGTTCCTCGTGTGGAAGACGTTGTAACAGGAGTTATAGTGATAGTACTTGTCACCTTGCTCGCTGCAGGTCGCGAGGACAGGTTGTTCCGGGGTGATCGAAGGACGGTGCCAGTGACAACTTCTTTCTCGGCTGCTATGTTCACTGGTCTGACTGTTATCACAGGACTTGCACCATCCGGTGCAGCACTGGGAGAGCGCTTAAACTGGGAACCTAAATGGATGTGGATTTTGTTGTCTTCTGTTGTAATAATGTTGGCATTGGCATTGTATTTCCGGATTGGAGTTGGGACGGTTTGTTTTTCTGGTGTTACTTTGAAGACAGCCCTTCCCATGGTCATGTCTTGTGACTGCGGAGAAACAGAGATTTCTGCTGGTGCTGCGGATGTCGATACTGTCATAATCTGAATTGGTGATGCGGGTCTGTCAACGAAGGGTGCTCTCCCTCCCTCTGGAGACTTTTCTCTGGAGAATGTTGTTATAGTGACTGGAGACATAGAACGGTCTGGGCCCATTGGACTTTCGCTGCCTTTTCCTTTCTGGGGCATAACATTTGGAGAGGGAATGATGGTTATTCGTGGTTTCTGATTTCCCAAAGTAGGAATGACAGTGGTACTTGAAAAAAATTCCTCTGAGGTTGGACTGGTTATCTCCAAAGTAGCTGTGCTGTTCTCATGGTCTGGTGTCACCCGAATATGAAGAGGCTGACCCTGCTTTGGTGAAAGTACAACCTCCCCAGGATGCGCTGGACTACCATGGGTTCGGGCACCTTTATCCGGAGTTGCCTGAGCCCCAGTTTCCCTCTTTTTCATCCATGGTATCCAAGATTTCCTCATTGCAAGTTCATTCGCTGCTGGAGGATATCTCTCAAGCACCGAAGAACGCTCCATGGGTTTTTTCAGACCTACCTGTCGCAGATTGCTCATGATGTGATTCTCCTCCTGGAAGGATTTCCTTATAAACACAGCTGGAGTTTCTTCTTCTGCTACTTCACTGCTTACAGCATCTGTTTGCACACCAGTGGATGTCACAGGAACATCGACTATTCTTCGTCCATTTATGCTGGGCCTCAGAGCACGGCTATAACGCTTAGAAAGTTCTAACTCTCTTGTTAGGTTCAGAACTTCCTGCCCCATGCTCTTGTTTTTATTTTCTTCTTCCATAAACCTTTGCTGCAGAACAGAATAATCAACTTGGAGCTGAGAAAGTTGGTCTTCTTTGTTCATCAGCTCATGGATTTTTTCCTTAAGAGCTTGAACTTCTGCTTTCAAATCCCTGCTTTTAGCCTCTTCCAGACGAAACCTGTGCCTCAACTCTGCCTCCTGGCTCACTGCTTCACCTTTTTCTATTGCTTTGGTTTTGGCAATCTGGAGCTTCATCTCCTCCAGCTGTTGAGAAAGTAAGTTAGCTTTATCCTGCTCAGTCCTAAATTTCTGCTCTAGCTGATCATATTCATCTTCTGTCTTCATCAAATCTCCTTCAACCACTTCCAACTGTTTGAGACGTTTTTTCAGTCTTTCAATTTCAATGGTAAGTTCCTTAATCTTGTTGTCCTCATGACAACCATGCTCCGGTCCTTTTCTGGCTCGACCTCTCGTAATTTCTCTTTCTACTTCCTCCATACCATCAATTCTTTTCTTTAACAGGTCAACTCTACAGCTTAGTTCAGAGGATTTTTCTTCTTCACTTTTAAGTTTGCCAATTAACTCATCTCTTTCCTTTGTCAAAGTAGATACCTTTTCCTCCATTTCAGATTTCAGTTTCAAAAACTTCTTACTTTCTTCTATCAGTTTCTCTGTTACATCCATAACTTTCCCTTGTTCAACTTTAAAATTCTTGTTTAGACCCTCAACCCTTTTTTCCTCTTGTTTTATTTTTTCCATCATATTTTTCCGTTCATCAACCAACATTACAGTAAATGACTTCAGCTTTGTAAGGTCATCTTTTAAGCTTATTTCAGCCTTTTCCAACTTACTTTCTGATGCCTCAAGGTCTTTCACTCGAGTCTTCACCAATTCCAACTCATTTATCAAATCCTTAGTTAAATTCTTTTCTTTCTCCAAGTTTATGTGTAGCTGGGTGCATTCAGACTTACTTTTACTGAAAGCCTCTTCCAGCTTCTCTAGTTCTGACATTCTCTTCTGCAACTTTTCCACTTCAAGTTTCAACTCTTTGCTATGATGCTCTTCCTCTTGCAGCTTATTTTTCAGCTCTTTACACTGGGATTCAGTTTTTGTGATCTCTTCATCTTTTCCCTCCATTTCAAGCACACGCTTGCGGAGGTTTTCCACTTCTGCCATTAAGCTAGAGTTCCCACATTCCCCTTTTGCTATTTTATCTCTTAGCTCTTGAAGCTCCTCCTCAGCTTTTTGAAGACTTTTGTTAGTTTCCTCTAGCTCCTCTATTCTGCGAGTCAACCCAACCAACTTAAGCCTTAGCTGTCTGTTATGTGATTCTTGATTAGCCAGTCTAGCAGTCATCTCCTCATGTTCTTGAGAAAATGATGCTGTTTTGTGTTCAAGTTCTGTCTCTAACTTCATCAGTTTTTGTCCATCTTCCTTTGTTTTTGCAGTAATAATTTTAAGCTTTTCTTCTTCTTCCTTTAGTTTTTGATTTAAATCTTGTATTTTCTGGCTTTGTTGACCAAGTTGTTCAATATGCATTTGTCTTTCATCCACCAGCATGAGTGCAAATGACTTGAGCTTGACTAGTTCTTCTCTTAGTTTATTGAGTCTCTTTGTATGTTCTTTCTCCTTCCGGGCTTGATAGATCTTCTCCTGCTCAAGAAGTTTCTTCAACCTGAAACAAGTTATAACAAACGCATTAAACTAAAATATAGTCATATTTGGTGCATTTCTCAGTTTGGTGTATTTCTCCATTTTTAACTCACCATTATTTTATCAGGATTTTTTTCCCATTAATAACCTAGGTAGTCTTTCAACAAGTAACTACCTACTACATTTACATTCCCCAGCCAAAATATTTTAAATTACAAAATTAACAGAAAAGTATATAAAATCATCTAAAATTGTGAAAAGCAGCGAAATTTTATACATGTATGTATAGCAGATGTGTTGGTTTTTAATTCCTTTACATTTATTTCTCAGTTACGATGACGTTGACAAGGGTATATCAGGACAGGTATATCTATTCACCAATCCATTTATACTTAACAGTTTTTACAAGGTGGTTTCCTCAACAATGTCTTACATATATAAAAATGTATAAAATAAGATTTAAAAAGAAAAAAAAAGAAAAAGAAAACTAATTGCTATATGCAGCCATAGATAAAGGGATCGATCCTGGTTATAAATAAACCAGCTGGGCAGAAGATTATGTTAGCATATGACTGAAAACTATCTGGGCATCCCAGGATTAAGAAATTAGCAGTAAGAGAAATTTGCCAGCAGAGTGATTATTATGTTAAAAGGTTTGTTCTCCCTGTCACATTTCCATCTACAATAGCGGATTTTGTTCACTACAAGGGTCAGACTCATCAAACCTTTGGCTACAGCTAACCTTAGCTGGAAAACACTCTACTTTGTAACCTCTAAAGCTGTATTTTCAGCCAGTATAAAAGCACAAATCAGATCTATCCTCAGAAAGATAATGTAGTCCTACATTTTCCAGCATAGGAAAATGCATTACCTATTATCCATGCAACATTTCAATGGGGAAATGAAACACATTTACAGGTATTTTGTATCTGTGATTTATAGTGAGGATACATTGACATCAGCACAGGAAGTGCCTGCACATATCATAAGCACAGGTTTATGAGGAAGGTGATTCTCAGCTGATAAAGAGGTACAGATAACTCAGGGATATATCCCCTACTAATGTAAGAGCCTTATTGTAAAAGCAGCAGTATGATTTAGAAAAGAACACAGAGGTACGCATGCTGAATTTACTGTGAAATGACATGTTTTTCAAACCACTGTCAAAGCACCTGCAACTCCCATATCAAGAAGTGTAATGATTCAAATCCACTTGCTTTGCTCACTCTATTCCTCAAACATTTAAACTTCTTTTAACTACGACACATAGTGAAGTGGTAACAGCAGAGCAATTCACCACCACAATTTAACTTGTAATAACTGAAACGCCCAAATTCTAGCGAATACTGACTTTAATCAGTAGTGCTATTTAAAATGCTGGACTGTAAATGGTAGTGGGTGAAGCACAGGTACACCCTCCTCTCTGCTGCCCCTGGCAATGAAGTGGTGCAGGGAGCCCCAGGGCACAAAGTAATACAACAGGGATGTCTCCCGGAGCCCTCACCTGAACTCTACACTCATAAAACCAGCCGTGTTAACTTGGTTTTCCAGCAACTATTCATTTTTCACCCCTTGTTCCTCAGGGACCAGAAGGAGCAGGAACTGGAATGAAAAGCTATCAGAAAAGAGAAGGAAGTCAGAAAGCAGAACAGGATGCAGTAGGTAGGGAAGGAGAATGCTGAAGAATGCATTTGAAAACAAGAGTCGGATAGGATGTGGGAGTAAGAGAATAGTAGGAACCAGCAGGAGAGGGAAAAACAAACAAACCTTGCAGCCAACCTTGCTGGGTAACAAAAATTCTCTTTAGTTTTGGGAACTCTTTGGAAAGAACTGAAAAGACATGCTGGTGTATGCCTCATTATGGGTCAGGTTAGAATGTCAAAAGGTAAAAAAAGACCTGCTGTCACTCACAAAGCACTCACTTTTCACACTGAAGGAGGAATATTATTAGCATGCAATATATTCCCTAGCTACTCCATCGCACCGCTTTATGCACAAGTTTCTGCCAAGAGCTCTTCCTATCTCCCCCAGGCTACATTTTTAAAGAAACAGGATGCATCCCCTCACAAAATATTTTTTGCTGCGACAGAACAGTGGGACCTAGCCTGGTGGGGCTCTGAACAACCCATCTCCCAAAGTCATGAACATATATATGAGAATATGAGATCTTAGAGAAAATTTTAAGGTGGCCCCTATAAATTAAAAAACCAGAAGACTCTTTTGTTTTCTTTTTAAAAATCTTCCCATTTGAAAACCTATCTAGAGATGCTCAGAAAATTGCGTAAGATTTTGAATTCCTAGGCTGTTCATAAAGGGCATGTGTGATCTTTACCTAGCAGTCGCTACAGGCAGCACATGCCAGCCAGGATGCTACACAGAGTGCAAAACAATTCACTGGCCCCACAGTTATCTGAGAGCTTAGTGGGGAATGCTGCTGAGACAATCCCTCACTGAAAACAACAACAACGACAACAAAACCTGTTTGTTAAACTAAGACAAAGAAATGCCAGGGATGAGACTGAGCCACAGCAGAAGAAAGCACATTAGCCCTGGTGCCATGCTGCACCTATCAGGAGAGTCAGCAGTGCGGAATAATTGGACTTGCACCTTCGGGAAAGGCAAAAATAAACTACCATAACTGTGCCAATACAACTAGGTGAATTAGCTTGTGTCCATGTTGAGCAAGGTAGGAAGCACCGTGGAGCATTTTATCCTGCCTCAGCTTTTAGACAGTGAAACCAGGCTGCCTAGGATCTGACAAGTGAGCTTTCGCAGAAGTCCGATACTTGATGACACTTCTGTATTCCACAGCCAAGGAAGATGCTTCTGTGAGGGACGGATGGAAAGCTGCATCCAAATCTCCACAGGTGCCAAAGAAATAAACAAAATCTACAGCTTTTCAGTGGTATTTCTAACCATTAAAATAAAGTTGAGCTTAAGCTTGCTCCTGCTTTTCTATCTTCTGTACAACTCTCATACCTCAGTGGCTAAACTGGAATGTCAGCAGGATTGCAAAGTGATGTTGCCCCATCTTGACCCTCACAACTGGTTTGTTACCAGGCTCCTCATCCGACTGCTGCTGCTAATGTTTGCTGAGCGACACCGACCCGCGTGGGCTCCAACGCAGCACTGAAAGCACCTCAGAGCACGTGTGTCCTTAATGGATTAACCAGAGCAACTGCATTCTGGGCTGTCAAGAGGATGAAAGCACCTGCATTCAGGGTCAAAATATGCAAAAAGGAAAAGAGACAAAAAAAAACCACTTTAATAATGAAATGTGAGCTAGTCAAAACACTGACGGGCCAACAGTTTGGCACTCTGAGTCCAGTCCCTGTATTTGCTGTCTTGGCTTGCTTTTTTTTTTTTTTTTTTAGAGATGGGGAGAAATATTTGGATAAAATTATATAATCCACATTCATCAATAAGAGTCTGTAAGGGCTCATAATCCGGACTGCAGCAGGGATGAAGGCCGATCTGCGCGACGCCTTGTGACGGGGGGATCGTAACGCCTGCTTGTCTGTGGAAAGCGCTGCTGAGATCTGCGCGGCACCCTCCTGTGCCCACGGGCTTCCATAAATATTATGTCGAAACGCACAGTCCAAGTCATTCTCTAAGTACACAGCCTTCTGCTCTCGTGAGGGTCCAGGTGCTCCTCCCTCTCCCTCCTTTCTTTTGCTATCGAAGAACAGGTGCACATTCAGGACATGCACGCTCCCCTTTACAGTAAATTGGATAACTAAAATAGCAAATCCTTATCTATGAGTACGTGCAAACTGTTAGCTGCCTCAGTTAAAAACATCCTAGGACAACGCCGTTGCCTAATTTCATACCACAAAGGAAGATGCACCTGATGCTGGTGCATCAGGCACCTGGTGCTGAGGCAGGGCACGGGCCTACCGAAGCTTCTGGCGCAGCCTGGTGCGGTTCGCGCTGCGCTGGAGGGATGCCGCTCCTGCTGCCCTCCACACCCTGCCGCGCCAGCACGAGGGACGCCTGCGGGTACTGACGCTGCGGGGTTAAGAACTGGAAGATTTCCGTAAATCAGTCTCAGCTTGCAGAGCAGGCAGATACAGGCTTGGTTTTTACCTTCTTCATGAGCCGTGTGCTGGAAAGAGCCAGCAAGGAAGAAGGTGGGAGTGGATGGGCACCAAGCCCTCCCGGTCCTCCTTCCTTTGGGTTTGGTGCTGAAGCATGTCATTGCACAAGGTCCTTCCGCTTCCCCTTCCCTCCTCCAAGCTTCGGATTGATTGTCAGAAGCGGGCTGGGATGCCGATATCCACTGAACCCTGTCCCTCCGGAGACGTGGCTCCATTTCTTTTGTTATAGTTATGTGCCCGTGCTTTGTCCTACCAGTCCTGAATGACTTGTTCAGGCTGGGGCTAATCACTCCTTCAGGTCTAGAAGGCATTTTTCCATAAAGGAAACCTGGCCAAAACCATACAAGTTTCCCCCCTCAGCTACATGCTTGCTGCCAGAAAGTCTGGCTTTTGTGTCGACATATTTGTAAGAGAGAGTTCTGGATTACAGGGCAGACTCGGTTTGTAGAAACGGCACACTGGGTACGTTGTGAAGAGGCGTCCAACACCGGCAGGGCTTCAGCCTGCTGCAAGCACGGCTCCTGCCTTACGGGGGCCCCTGACTGTGCCCTGAAGGACGGGTGACAGAGGACACAGACGGCTGTCCCTACTCCTTCCAGTGGGGAATGAACAAGGGCTGAAGGGCTCCTTGCTGGAGTCTGCACTGGATTAACTCTGCTGGTTAGCCATCGGGATGGTTTAACGTTCCCTTTAAGTCTGATCAATTCATGGAATTACTACAGCTACAGACTTAGTTTAACCACATACACTGTTTTTGCTGTTTTGTTTCTGCATACGTCAAGTTCATTCGCTGAGACGCACAGGAGGAACCCCACAGTACCATTTTCACAGCGTCTCTTCTCAGACCAGAGTAAGACTTCAACATGAATTATAACTTACAGCTGGAGAATGATGTTTTGGTGGTTTTGAAAGACACTGCAATAGCTTCCTACCAGAAGAGCTTAGGTGGGCATTACTGGATTTTAGATGGGACTTGTTTTATTTGTGAATGGTAAAAGAAGTAGCAGCAGCAAGATCTTATCCAAAATCAAGCATTAGTTCTTGCCTACATTTGCAAAAGAAATTACAAATAGTGATCAGGAAGCATTTTCTTGTTTGCTAAAGGATTGTAAACTTCATGAACACTTTTGAAATACAATAAACATAACAAACAGGGAAGTATAAAAACCCTGCTTAGCACTGACAGCTGATAAGAGAGCCATTCTCCAAGGTGGCTTACAATATTTTAAGAAAACACAAAGAAGTTTCAGTTTTCCAGGGTAAGACACTCAGCGAGTTCCAAACAAACCGCCTCTCCCCTCACGGAAGCATTCACTTCAGAAGTTTCAACCAGAGCATGTAAAAGTGAAAAGCCCCCAAAACATTTATTGAAAATTATACCAGGGTGTGCATTGCACTTTCCATTTCCATGCGACAGAGTACTTCCATCGAGATATGAAAACGTCACCAATGCCTATGCAACCCTTCCCATCTCTGGCACAGAAGCGGGTACTCACCTACGCGAGGAAAGCCTGGTAAGGCAGAGCATGACCTGAAGGCGCATGAGTGGTTCGTGTGTGTGTCAACACTTTGGCACCACATTTCAGCTGCCTTGGCCTGGTTTAGCTCCCCCCTGTGCAAGAAGACTGAGTTAAGCTTTCCAAGGTATCTCCAAGTGTTTAATGAAGAACCCACAAGAGGGACCAATGCAGACAGTAACCCAGAGAGATGGGAAGAGCTATTTCCCCCACTATCAAGACAGGGGCAGCAGGAGGAACATCAGATGGAAGGATGGGAAGGAGGATGGGAAGCAGGTAAGGTCTCTGGAGCACCTTTTAACTGAGCTCATACACAGCCTGGAGGTCCACGATGCTCCTCATTGCTGCTCTAGCACAAAGCCATCTCAGATGTACTGCTCCTGTAGTACCCTCTTTCACCGTTTCAACTCCTAAAGGTTTGTTGCAATGGCATGTAATGACTTCTACCCTATTTTGTGGGTGGCTGGGAAGTGGGGGTAAAGAGAAGCACGCTAATGAGGACATGGTCACTCCAAGGATGAGTCGACTGGCAGCTGATGAAGCCTGCTTCCTCCCGGCAGGGCCAACTGCACCACTTTGCAGCGTTCCTGCCACTCACACAGCTATCCTGAGGAAGCACTGGGCAAGCAAACACCTTCACAAGCTCCTCCTTCCTGTCTTTCCAATTCAACCCTGAAGAGTTTGGTACTGCACGTGCAGTATTAGACAGACTGGACAACTTCCTAGCAGTAGTTCGAAAGCTGCTGCCCATTAAGTGATGTGAGAGGCTGTGTGCTAGAATCCCAGGACGATGAACACCAGCAAGAGGTGCTTTAACTTAATAAAGCAGTTCCTTCTTCACCTTTTTTTTTTTTCTGTTTAATGTACAACAGCTGATTGTTAAGATTATTTCTATGGCCACTGAGAAATCCTCCACCTCTCAGCATTATTTCTGACTGCCTCTGTGTTTGCTGCCAGGCTGAGATACCCAGTGGCTGAGTTTCAGGGACTCTGAGCACCTACAATTTCAACTCAAACCAAGGAGAGGCAGAAGGTGGCCAGGCTCTCTATGAAGCAAAACAATCAGGCCTAGCACTCCAGCTGGGCAAATGAAAATTAGGTAACTCTCAAATCATCAGCTTCAGGCCTTGCCTCATATCCATCTCAACTGACAGAAGAAAGATATGAATGAGATCAGGTCCCAGGGCAGGAAAAACAATAAACTACATTTGTGTTACGTTCTCCTTTCTATCCATCAAACTTTAAAACCAACTAACGAAGAGACATGCTTGGGTTCTGCTACAGAACTTCCCAAGATGCTGTTCAGTTATCACAGGGTCAACTATGAAAACAAATAACTTGTAAAAAAAAAAATAGTTATCAGTTCTAGTGAACCTAAGGACAATTTTTTGTGGCTATATACTATGCAAAATCTAAGCGTAAAAAAAAACATGTATTCTTCACTGCTGAATTAACTTTTGAGAAGTGATTGTATCAAATTATATCAAAAGCAAATTAATATTCTTGCTACTTCAAAACTACATGACAGTTCCCAAATTATATCATGGAAAACACTTTCTCGCTTTAGGAAATCGATTGTCTTATGTTGACGTTGATTGTCTCATATAATAATTTTTTTCTCCTTTTTTTTTAATTTCTAACACTGATTTTGTAAAAATGAAAATCCACTTTGCTGAAGTAGTTCATTTGTGCTGAGGCTGTCTGTTAATCTGAACGGTGAGTAAGGCAGGTATTTCACAGAAGGAACACTTGCTAGACTCAGCATCCCACCAACTCGCCAGTACCTTGTTCCAGTAAGGAAAGCACCAAAGATCTTTAAGAACAACAACACAACCAAAACTTGTTCAGGGAAAGAAACAACATTACAACTGGACGGGCACTGTTTTTCCAGCTCCCCACCCGCCATCCCAATTAAGACATCCACATTAATTTCACAGCTGAGAGGGAGGGCGCGTAGAGCATCTGCGCGAAGAGGAAGAAGCAGCGCTCAGATGAGCGATCGCGTTCGCCAAAGCTGCGGTTATCCTTCCCTGACCCCTCAGCGCGCAGTGCGCCCGAGGAAGCCCCGCAGCACCCCCGGCACCACGGGCACCTGCGGGGCTCCGTCCCAGCCCCAGCAGCAGCTCTCTGAAGCCCGGGACCCCCGGGACCCCCGGCCCGGCCGCAGCCCCGGGGACACTGCGGGCAGCCCCCGCTCCCCGCTCACGCCCGGCATCCAGCTAGCGAGTGGAGCGCGCATGTACGAGAGGGCAATTAGCTCTGTCGAATGAAAAGAAATAATAATAATAATAAAACTAATTAAAGAAATCGGAATTAGCTTACCTTAGAGTTAGACTTTTTTTTTTTT
The DNA here is from genome assembly GCA_013399475.1 of Chauna torquata. Taxonomy (NCBI): domain Eukaryota; kingdom Metazoa; phylum Chordata; class Aves; order Anseriformes; family Anhimidae; genus Chauna; species Chauna torquata. The sequence continues at coordinate 71,107 of VXAL01013157.1, read as the reverse complement.
TTTTTTTAAGCGACCGAAAGAAAGAAATAGCTCGCAGCCCCCGCCGGCGGGAGGGAGCCGTCGCTCAGGTCCCCGCCGTGCCGCCCCGCCGCACGGTGACGGCCACGGCGCC